>JARPZY010000017.1:679275-1279275 GCA_036172905.1 Meloidogyne graminicola | reverse complement strand
CCGGAATTTTTTAAACAACATTTAGGTTAATTGGCAAAAAATATGAGGGCCCGGTTTCGAATACTAATTTTGAATACATTAACAATTATTATATAATATTGTGTAAATAATTATTTCTAATTTAAAAAATTAATTTTTGAAATTAGAAATAAATCAAATTATTACAATAAATTCAATCAATTATCAATTTCAAATACTAATAAAAATGATAAAATGTTAATAGAATACAGAGAGGATATTGATGAAAATATAGAAAATAAATACGAAATATGTCAAGATTGCCAGCTTATTGCAAATGCAACGGAAACGGTAAAAAAAAGTTTTTTTAATTATAATTAAAAAAAAAAATTAGTTTATGCAAATAATTTGGAAAAATTTTTAAATATTTAATAAAATGCATTTTTTATTCTAAACATTAAAAAAAAAAATAATAAAAGGAAAATAAATGTTTAACCAATAGGCAGCTTTGAAACAGCAACTTTTTAGTGTTTTTTTTTTTTATTTTTGCTAAAATAAAACTAGAGAGGTGTTGCTTTGCTATTGTATGGAGGAGTTTAAATGAAAGAATTTTTTTCTAGTAGTTGGGGATCTATCTTACTATCGTAATAAAAATGAATAACAGTTATTTTAAAAATAATAGCAGCATAATTTTAACTACTTAAATTAGTATAATTTTCAATTTAGGCGCTGGAGATGTTGTCTTCAGAAACTAAATTATACAAATTATTTTGTAGAAGATATAATAAAAATATTCATCTTTGTGAGAAGTTTGTAGATAAAATACTTGTTAATATTTTATCGACAGTTCAAGTGTTAAGTAACAGCGAAGTTTTGTGTACTTATGTTACATCTTCATGTCAGATAGAGTAGGTTTATATTTTAGAGTTACAAGATACTGTATGTATTTTAATAAAGTAACTCCAATAGCAACATTAGAAAAGATGTGAAAAATAACATTTAAGTATTGAGTTTTAAATTTAGGAATTTTTACCTGATCTATGAAATGTTCGGGTGCAAAAATATTTTAAATATGTTTACTGTATTAATCTTTTCAGTAAAAAATATTTAACATAAGTTCTAGCTATTACTATACCTTTATTTACATATGCATTGTTTCAGCTCTAGAAGGTATGATTCATTATTGGCAGGGAATCGAATTCCTTGTGAACTATGCAAATATGTGCTATCCACGGGGCTTAAAGTAATAATTCATTCTTTTATTTACTGATTTTTGTCTTTAATAATAATAATTCATGCGTTTCAGATAATTTAATTATTAATTCAGATTTCTAAAGCTTGGGCAGAAACAATATCTGTTTTTGAGGAGATTTGTCCGCGCGGTGGGACATGCTTCTTTCAAATAAAATCACTTGAGGCTGCGTTGCAAACGTTGAGTGTAATTTTGGAATCGTGGTTGGGGGTGATTGATGGCTGTAAGACTATCTTTTTTTGTGTTTAAAACAAAATGAGATATAGGGGTAGTAAAAAGTAAGTTGCAGTTCTAGTTTCTAATAGACCTCTTCTATAAGAAAATTTTCAAAAATACTTAGCTTTTTTTATTTGAATAAAATAAAAGATATTTTTAATTTAATAGAAATATACATTAAGCATTTTGACTAGGAGAGAGATATGTTTGTTAAAATATAAAAAATTTAGATGAGATCCTAAAAATAGAATGGATTAATGTAAAAATAGGAATTAAAGATCTTAAAAATTTAAAAAAAAGTTCAAGCTCTAATATAAAAAATAAATTTTAAAAAAACGGAGATCAAAATTACAGCATCATGTTTCACACCCGGATTTTCTTTTATATACAAAAATATAAAAGATATGTCGTCAGTTTCCTCTTATCATGCATCACTTGATTTAAGCTCTTTTATAATATCTTGAAATGCTCTTAATTTCTCTCGTGAAATGACCAAAAGTTCTTGGATATTGTGCTTCTCTGCCATTTCATTAAAAAACCTAAAAAATAATTTTTTCATTAAATACTAACAAAATATAAATAAATTACACCAAACGGACTCGAACCAAATATATTAACCTATGAAACAAAATACTGAACCACTTGACCATCAAGGAACTTTATGGAAAATATTTATTTACTTTATAACATCAGTAAAGTCCATATCATTTTCAATCAAAATTTCCCTGTATTGAGTCAACAAAGCTAACCCAAAAAATAAACCAAAATGACGAGAACAAACAACTTCAGCTGACCAAATTACTTCCCAAAGTTGAAAAACTTCAGAATATTGTAATTCTTTAAAAAAACAAATTATTTCATTTTAACTAAAAAAAACCTCTTTTAAAATCAAGTAAAAGCCAACGATAAAAAACAACAAAAGAATAATCGACATTACGCATTAATTGAGAATAGAGTTCAGGATCCATAACTTCGACTAGATAACGCTAAAAAATTCGAAATTAATTGATTTAATGGAATTAAATAATCTTTTGGGCTTTAGAACAGCCATTTGGGTGCCAAGACCCTGAGACTGTTCAGCGCTGTTTAAGGGAAGTTTTAACACCGAGTTTATTGAAGTTGCCAAAAACACAAAAACAAAGAAAAAAAACACTGAGAAACAAAAAAATATTTTTGCCCCAAAACAGCTGCACCCAAAAGTCCTTTAATTTCCTTACAAAATGATTTAAATTTTCATCCATTTCATTATTATGTTTGCATTGAGGAAAGTTTTTTGCCATTCTTCTCAACATTAAACGTTCAAAACATGCAAGAGTAATTGCTTCATCAACAAATAATGCCAATAAAGGAGCCAAAACATCACACATTCCCTGAACATAACCATCATTTACATCAATTCTTAATCTTCTATAAATGTATGTACACATAAGTTTACGTAAAATAATTAAATTTTCAATTTTTGAATAAAAACGAGTAACTCTATCACAACGATCAACATCCTAGAATAAATAAATTAAAAATTAATTAGGCAATTTTGAAAAATTTCCCCCCAAAAAAATTTTTTTTTTAATAGTAATTTATAATGTGGAAGAGCTTTTTATGGAAATTTAAAAGAAAAAAAAATAAACCTTTTGAACACGTATTAAATTTGCCATTAATTCCTTTGCTAATAACTACAAAAATTAATTAATTAATTAAATAAAAAAAAAACATTGTCAGAATTATCAATTTCCTCAAAATCTCCAACAACATCAAAATCATCAAAAACATCACTGTTTGTTGATTCTGAACGTGTTGAAGGTAAACAATCTTTTTTATTAAATTCTGTAGTTGTTATTTGATTAAATTCTGAATTTTGGCGAGAATATTCTGAAAAAAAATTGGGAATTAATTTAAATTAAATTATTTTTTATTAAAAAATGTTTTTTAAATTAAGAAAATCGTTAGACCTAAAGAGAATTTTAAAAAAATAAAATAAATTTAGTGAATAGAATAAGTTCTAAAATATTTTTTAAAAAATTAATTTTATTTTTTATTCCTATTTTTTGTGGGTTTTCTTTCAAAAAAAAAATAAAAAACCATTTTTTGTACAAAATAAAAATTTTCTTTCAATTTCTGTCCATTCATTAACATCTTTTTCATACTCAATTTTTAATTTTTTAATTTTATTTTCATCAAATTCTTCATTCCATTCAACAATTCTAAGCAAATAAGGCCAAGATTTAATTCTAATTAAATCATTTTCTATTCCACAAAAATATACTTTAATTAAGAATTTTTTGTATAAAGACATCTGAAACAAAACAAAATAAATTTTTTTTTTAATAATTTTTAATTAAAAATTATTTAAAAAGTTCCTTTAAAAAAAATTTAAATTTTCTAACCGTTTTTTCCATTCGACACAAATTCCAAAAAGTTTCATCTACAGGAAGTAATTCCTCTATTTCTTCTTGATTTTCATTATCTATTCCATAAACTATATTTGCCAATCGAGTACGTACAATTCTTAAATGTCTACAATAGGATAACCAACCATGAAATGCTCTACTTAGAATTTGTGTTCTCATAGCCTTTGTTGCGTTTGCGAGACTAGATCTTTATTTTTTAAATAATTAAACGAATAAATATTTTCCCTTTTCTTTTGAAAAAAAAAATTAAAAAAAACATTTTTTGAAAAACAATTAGTCAAATGGACATAATGGTCAGACCCAGAGAATAGGGTTAAACCATGCGCTTTAATTCTATTTTTCTCTTTTAAATTTTCGATTCAAAAAGTTAACTCCAAATATTTTTTCTATTGTCTGACCATTTTGTCCAAGTGACCATTTTGTAAATAGAAAGAAAAATAGTCAGAAAAATAATTAAAAAAATTAACCTAACAATCTGCCCATCATCATCTTTTGAATCTTCTTTACTTATAGAACGTTCAGAGCTTTAAAAGAATAAAACTAAAATTCGCTTTTTCCTTTAAAAAACCTTGTAATTTTAAAAGGTGCTTTAGTTAAATTAAACGATGGAACAACAATTGCATGGCCTATTGTAGATGCAAAAGAGACAATACTGAAGATTAGACCTCCATTATTTTCTTTATGTGAATTATTATTGTTTTGACTAGTTTCACCAGAATTTGCTTCATTATTTGTAAAATCGTCTGAAAATTGAAAGAATTAGGAAATAATTCCTTGTCAGTTTTTAATGGGACAGGGTTTGAGGCAAAATAACTGAGAAATAGTTTAAAGAATTAAAAAACCTTCAATTCCTTTAATCGTATCAAGTGAAGGTTGAATTCGAAAAAGTGGTGCCAATCCATTCTCTACTGCAAAAAGAAAAGTTAAACAATGCCGTTTATGTCCAAAACGAAATGAAATTTGTTCTACACCGTCAGAGTCGACCAAAACAACAATAAAGAAAGAATTGATTTCTTTTTCTGAAAGAAAAAGTATTAAAAAACAGTGAAAAAGTAATTTAATATTATGCATAAAAAAAGTCCGCAAGTTTTGTCCGCAAATAAAAGACTTGCTTCTTTTAAACCTTTCCTCCATAAATTACTCAAGTAAATGTCATTTATGTTTTTTAAACAGTCCTCTCTCAATTTTATATAAAAACAATTTTACGGGAAAACATTTAATTACTTGCGGACAAAATTTGCGGAATTATTCCTAATAAAAAAATGTTCCAAAAAAATACTTTGATGTAAATGTATGTGAGTAATTGTCTCCATCCTTATCGAAAACGGAGTTTGATGACATGTGGAACTTTGTTCAAAGGAATTTTTTGATCCGAAAGAAGTTTGTTGTCTTTAAAGAAACAAAAAATAATTAAAATATTAAAATTAAATTAAACATTGTATCAAGTTGAAGTAAAGCATTTGGAGCCCATTTAAGTGTTAAAATTCCATTAATGTCTTGTTGAAGGGTTAGATAGCCTGAAAAAGGGAAAATTTGTGGAAAATATTTAGAAAAAAATTTTCCCAATTTTCTGAAATTTTTTGGAAATTTTCAAAAAGTCACAAATTTAAAAGCCAACCTTGTTGTTCTCGTCCTCCAAAATATACAGAAATATTATTTTTAGCAAACAAAATACTAGTTCTTGGATTTTGATGAAAAGAAAATGCACTTTCTCGGCTGGAAGACGCAGAATTGAGTTCTGGAGATGGGGCTATACTTGTCCCTCTTTTGAGCAGCTAAAAAACAAATTTAAAAATTCTTAAAAATGTTTAAATAGTCTTATCAGTAAATTTAAAGTTTAATTAAAAGTAAAATTTGAAAATTTTTTTAAAACTAAAAGAAAAACAAGCTTAAAACAAAGTAATAAATAGCTAAAAGAATTTAAGAAATAATTATTGACATGGATTGGTCACTTTTACTCAAAGAAAAATCCAAGTCACAAATTTTTAAAAAGGCCTGAACCAATAAGCGAAATCTATGCCTTAATCAATAATTAGGGAGATCTCAAGCAAAATAAATAAAATTAAAAAAAGAAAATATACCGCCAATGGTGGTCTCCTTTTGGGTGCTGTAGATGTCAATGAAATTGGGGAAAAATTGCAGTTATTTAAAGTGTTCATTTATTCATCATTTTCTTTGAAAGAATTAAAGAAAAATGTCAATTTACTAAGTCCATCTAAAAAAAGAAAATAATAATATATAATTTTAAAATGAAGTAAGTGTGTGGGGCTTAAGGGCTCAGAAGGACACGCATAAATAAATTAGTGAGAGTGCAACTTAAAAAAAAAGTTGGGGAAAAAGCCGCATTCCCACACACGCAAATGGCAAATATACAAAAAAATAGAATAGAGGTAATCAATGAGACGAATATTAAAATTAGAAAAATAAGGTGTCTTTTTAATGAAAAAATTCTTTTCAATTATTAAAAAATATTCAACTAAAAATTAGAAAAATTTTTACAAAATATCTAATTTTTTTAGAGACGTTTTATCGCAACTGATTTGTCGTTTCATTAATTTTTCATATTTAATATCTCGAGACCATTAGGCCGCAACTAATCTTTTTAACGAAAATAAAAAGCTTAAAAATTATTTTTAATTAATGAATTAATTTTGATTACTTCCTATAAACCTGAATCAAATCTTAAAATATATTTTATTTATCATTTTTACAACAGACAAAATTATCAATAACTACAGTACAATGATCACAAAATTATTACAATATTATTCAAAATATAATTTAAATAGTATTTTTCGTCAATAAAACAGCATTCACTTCTTTTCATCACTTTCCTTTCAATTATCAGTCGACGTGCCACCACCCTTTTCGTCTTTGAATACAGGATATATCGAGCCTCCCAATGTCGAGACCCCGTCTTTCGTTGCCGTTCCATCTTTTGTCCCTGTTCGTTCCATTGCTGTTTCTTCCGTTACTGTTCCTCCCACTGCTTGTGTTTCGACAACTGTTGGCACAACTGTTGTCTTTCCTCCTTTAGTCTTTGTTTGAGTTGATCCAACTGTTGTATTAGCCATAGTCTTTGTTTTAGTCGTTTTTCCAGCAATAGTTGCCGCTTCAAAATACGGATCTATTATTTCCTCTTCAGCGTTGCTCTTGCGGCACGCGACGAACCAAATGAGAATGCCAATACTCGGAAGAAATCTAAAAAATTGAAAAGGTTAAAATTAATAGAAAATAAACTTACAATAAGAAGATGACGACTCCAATAATAAGAATAAAAACAACACTTGATCCAGATTTTTCAGGTTCTTTAATAGGAATAGGTGGTTTCTTAGTAGGTTTTTTAGATGTTGATCGTCTTTCGTAGTTATATGTACTTGTTGTAGTAGGTACTGTAGCTGGTCCAATTAGTCTGTAGGTACTGGGCTAAAAAATTGTTATGGATTTAGAATTAATTTAATCATAAAACATACAAATTTGATGTACATATCACATTCTGGGCCATCCAATGGTTCGCTTAGAACATTCTGAAAAACTACTCCAGTAAATGTCATGTTCTGTTTCCGCGCTGATTTCTGTGGTAACATGTAGAAGGTAATTATATGGTTGTAGTACTTTAACTCTTTTAAATTCTCAATAAAGTCAGGATCTGTGATCTCCCATCGACCGACTTTACGCAGATTGTTTTTGCCTTTTTTCAATTGATAGCAAGCTGCATGTCTTTTTTTATCATTAAAGTCCATACCATCAAGATCTATTGAGCAGCTACCTTCCAAGTAATCTTCATTTACTGTTTCCCATTTGGTCTCATCATTTATTTTGATCTGGAAGGACGAATCATTAGTAAAATGGTTAACCCATGAGCGACACCACCATCCAACTGGTTCGTCAACTAAAAAACACAAAAATAAATTTTAAAACATTTAAAACACTTACTTTGCTTTATGAAATTGAATATACGACCCTTTTCATTCTCAGCGATTCCAAGCATCCAGTCGGCGACTTCCATACAGTTGGCTTCTCCTTTTGTATAAATTTGGCACATTTTTATATAGTCACATCCTTCTTTGCCTTTTTTAGGTCCATTCTTTCTGATATAATCAAACTCGTCTTCCCTCAGACTATAGGTAAATGGCAATCTGATAAAAGAAAAATTTAGGAAATTAAGTATTATTGCTTACAAGTTTTCGTTTGGAAAGAAATATAAATGTTGACCCAAGCACTTGCCTAAATTCTCAGAGTGATAAACACCAACATTCAGGATAAAACTATCAGATTTTGTCGTGACGAGCAAATCCAAGATGCATCCATTCTCTGCTGCTTTGCTACCTTTTTTGTACCAAACCTTTCTAAAAAAAGGGAAAATAAACTTTATATTAATTTTTATTTAGTATTTATAAACTTACATCTGTTCACCTTCAAAAGTCACACCATCACAAGCGTCTTGCACTCCTTTTAGCCCAGTTAGATCTTCTCCTGGCTTGATGATCGACCAATCTTCTTTGATCTTTGTGACTTTTCCATTGGCTATGTCCACGGTATGTTTTCCAAGGCCAAGGTTTGCGCAGTGAACTTTGCCTCCAACCAGCAACAGAGCAATGCAGAACAATAGAAGAGAACGCAGAGAAATAGAGATGTTGGTGCTCGAAGAAGTGGAATGACAGATGTTTGTCATTCTGGGAAGAATTGTTGTCTTGAAGTTGAAGTGAAGATTGTTGTTTGATTGTATAGTTGTTGTTGCAAGTTTTGAAGAATGTTTTGTTAAATAAAAACAATTTGTTTTTATAGTAAAAATGTTTTTGTTGGGTAAAAATTAAATTTTAAATATAGTAAATGAAAATATTTAATTCTTCGTTTTTAGAGTCGAATATCAGGACCTCTTATTTTTGGCATTCTCCCATTCTACATTAACGTTAATTAGTAATCCTTTTTTGATCAAAAACTTTTTAATCACAGCTTAATTTGTCCTTTTGACTTGTTGACATTTTGGCCTTTCTTTTTTTTTAAAAAAACTTAAGTTTTCCCCTTTTTTCTTGCAAATTTTTTTTAAAAAATAAGACAAAAAACAACAACAAATTTTATCAAATTTCAATTACAAAAAAATCAATCAAAAATTGATATAACAATTAAAAAGGAATTCAGAGAAAATAAAGGAGTTTGGCAGCAATGAAAAAAAATTTAAATAAAAATTATTGAGGAATAAAAAATAAAAAAAGATTTGCAGGAATTTCTAAGACAAATTTTAAAGGAAAATTTAAAAAATTTTATTTTTCATTTATAAAAAAAATTATTTAATTATTCGCAAAAGCCTTTAAAAAAGAAAAATAAAATTTAAAAAAAAAAAATACCGGGTTAATTAAGAAAAAGAAAAATAAATAAAAATTGAGACAATTAAGGAGAATGTTTAATTAAAATTCTTTTAAAAATTCAAAATGATAAGAAATTTTCAATAAAAAAAAAGGCTGAAAATAAAGTTTATTAATTATTTAAGAAAAAAGAAAATTTTTTTTTTATTTTTAGCAAACCCTGTGTTTAACAAAAAATAAAATAAAAATTATAATTAATAGGAAAAAAATTTTTTTTTTAATTAAAATATTAATTTGATAACAAGAAAACAATAAAACAAAACAATTTTTATTTTATAAAAAAAAACAAAATTTATTTTGAATTTTTAAACTTTAATTTATTATTTATTTTTATTAAATTGTTTTGTCAATAAATTAAAAAAACAAAAAAAACACAACTAATTTTAATTTCATTAAAAAAGTTAGTCTACTTGGCTCCTTCTAAATGACGAATAGCGAGTACAAGAGACTGAAAAATATTTTTAAAAAATTTAAATTTTAAAAAGATATTTTTACCATTCTTAGATTCGAATACTTAATTGAAATAAAAAACCAAAGTCCAACCCTTACGATCACCAAACTAAAAAAATCAACAGTAGAGTTGATCTTTGGGGTATCTAAGTTTTAGCTATAACCCAAGTCCTATAGATAAAATTAACAAAAAATAACCTGAAGATTACGCTGTGATATAGAAAGTGAAGAATTAAACCCTCCATTATTATTATTATTAATAGTATTTCCATTTTCTAACAAAGTTTGTGACCTCTGTTGTTCATTAGTAATATAACAAGTTTGTGAATTATCTAATAATTTATTGTCGAAAATTATTGGAGTTGAATGGAAAATATTTTGTTGGTTATAATTATTCCCATTAATTCCCCCAATTGTTTTTCCTGTAGCGACTAAATTCATTTTATAAAATTTTTTAGTTAAAAAAAAACCTGCAGCAGCATTTATCAAAGCTTGTTGTGCAACAACAGCAGCGTTTGCCCCGGCAGATGATGCAATGGAAAAAAGTGGTGATGAAAGGATTTTTGATATTCTAAAGAAAAAAAATTTTTAAAAATTCCTCAAAAAATTTAAAATAATAACCTCTCAGTTTGTGGAGGCACAGAAGAAGTTGTATTGTTAATAACCGGTTGTTGATAAAAGAAATTCGTTACAGCCCCCTGCGTCGAGGGAGAAGCAATTTCGGTTGGGAAATTTTCCAAATTTGTAATTTTTGAAGAATTTTTTGATTCAATTAATTCTTTTTCGTATTTCTTAAAGAATTAATTCTTTAAAAAATATAAAAAATTACCATTCGCAAATGGGTCTCATTTTGTAATAAAATACGTAATTCTTCGATTGTTTTAATGCACTCATCAAGTGTTGGAGATCCATTCTGTTCTAAATTATTTAAAAATTTAAAAATTCTAATAATTTAAAAAACCTCCAAAATTAAGTTTTCTCCTCTTCGCAGCACTCTCAGAATTTTCTCCCAAAAGTTTATTTCGTTCAACTAATAAATCCTGAATAAACTCGGCTGTGGCTGCTAAAATAGAGGCTTTAGACATTTTGTCACCATCTTTACAAGGAAGGAGTTGGCGAAGTGATTGAAAGCCAGCATTTATTGACTTTAACCAAAAAAGAATATTTTTTTATATTCTTTAAAAAAACCTGCATTCTTCTTCTCTCATTGCAGTTTGCAATTTGACGTCGAATACGTCTATCATCATCATTATCGAGTGTAGCCAATTTTTGTTGACTTTCATCTGATTCGTATTCGGCCAAACCGACTGATTTACTTAAATTGAAATAAATTTTAAAAAATTATTTTAAGAATAAAAGACCTTCTAGGAGGAGTTATCCAATTCTTATTATGTAAATTTTCATTCTTTTCCCTAATTTCTTCTCCTATTAAATGTTGATGATTTTCATCAAATTTTTCTTTTGTTTGTGCTGCCAACTCATCATCTATATAATCATCTGTTTTAACCATTTTTTTATGTTGAAAAATTGAGCAAATTTTTATTGTTGTCAAACTCTCTCTCCTAAGAGAAAAAAAAATAAAAAAAAAGGTATTAAAATCAGCGAAAGAAAAAAGTGAAAAAAAAAAGAACAAAGATTAAAGTGAAGGAAAAAAAAACTTTTTTCAAGAGATAAACTAATTTGTAAAATGATAAATAAATGTAAAAAATGCAAAGTACTATTAATGGGACAAAAATGTCATCTTTTAGACGTTGCTTTTTCTAAAAGGTATTTTTCAGCTGAAAATTTAATTAAAAAAAAGTTGCAAATTACAAAAAAAACTATTACATAAATGATAAAATGCAAGAGTAAAAGGTAATAAAAAAAATGTGTATAAAATGAAAGACCCCCCTAAATAATTTAAGAAAGAATTACAAAGAATTAATGTGTGCTCTATTAAAAAGTCGGCTGTTTTTTCTTTGCTTTTTGGCCAGATGATAGGCCACCGATAGGAATGGTTAGTAGTCAGTCAGCACATAACACATCATACGACGGAAAAACTGCAAATAAAGTTAAAAAAGTAGCTAACAGAAAAATCGGCTGCCAACAGTTATTAACTGACGATTTGTCTGTCTGATTTTTGTTTTTAGTGCAATGAATGAGTGCAGACAGGGAAAAATAAAAAAAGAGTGCATTAAATAAATGTCAAAATGTTAAAAGAGCAAAAATTGACTAAATGTCTAGAAGAGAAAAAAGAAAAAAAGAAAACATAAAGTGATTGAAGGTTAATTTGAGTCAGAATTTTGAATATTAAATTTTTAACAGATAAATAATAAAAATACGTGATTTTTAGCTTTCACATAATTTTGAATTTTTTGATTATAAAATGAAGGTAAAATCAAAGAATATTTTCACGCTCAAAAAGGACAAGAAACGATTACATTTTAATGTGTTAACTCCATTTTGGGGAGACAGCCAACGATTATCAAGAATCATTTTTTATAATCTATACATGTGTGAATACACGGGGTTTGCAACTGATGGTGAAAAATGAATAGGGGGAAAAACTGTCCGTCTTTTCTAGGTAGTATAGCGCAATACAGGTTGTATGTACATTATTCTTTTTTTTTTGCATTTGTCTCTTCTCAAGTGTGTTCTGTTCTTTATTTTGCTCAGAACACAACTCGATATTAACACAAATATTATAAAACTAAGAAAATATGATTACAAAAAACCATAAGAGAAACGGAAACTATTTATGTATGTGATAAAATAGAAATAATAAAAGAAAACCCAAATAGGAAACCAAATGATAGTCATTTTCAGGTGGTTTACATTTTAACATATACATACCTCCTCTCTCTCCTTTTTTTGAAATAACTTATAAAAAAAGATAGTAATCTAAACATGATTATGTAGTATGATCAACTTTTAACAATTCACGCCCAGAATATCAACGGCAAAAAAGACAAATTAATTTTTTCTAACGTCTAAATGGCGGTACTCTAATGTCCGCACATTATGTCCTTCAAATAAAGGCTCTGTGGCCTTTCCTTCTATCAGCTGTATATTTTCGCAAAAAGTACAGATGTAAAAAAATGAAAATTATACACATTCTGCAAGTCGTTTCTATTTAATTTTTTTATTCATCCAGCAGCTGTTAAGCTGTTGCTTTTTTAAAAAAGCTTTCTTTTTTATTTTTTTCTTATTATAAGGGAAAAGGAACTACATTAATTTTATTTAAAGGAACTGGGTTGATTACTATATATCGAATAAACATCGTCCCATTGTATCGAAAAATATCGCATTAATTCAGACTCTATTTGAATTTAACTTTTAAAAAAAAAAAATTTTTTTTATCTTACCAAGTATTAAAAAGAAAAATAAAGAGAATAGAAAAAATCCCCAATCCCTTTAGCAATTTTTAATTTTATTTTTTCTTCACTTAAACTATCGCTTCTTTAACATCCATGAGTTGGTTCATCCATACAAAATTTTTCCAGGCTATTGCAAGAATAAAACTTGCAATCAGTACCATGACAACATCCATCTTCGTTTACATTACATCTTGCACCTTTTACTAGGCACACTTTACCGTATACAGGACATGTTGTAGCACCAGGATTATTAGGGTTGTCAGGACTTCGACAACGTTGTGAATTTGGTATACAAGCTCCTCCAATTTTAACACAGCCACTATTATTTAATTGAAATAATATAAACAATGTAAAAGTAAATAAGCATAAATTAATTGAAGTAAACATTTTTTAATAAACTAAAATAAAGCTTGTATTTATATTGTTTAAAATATTAATCACTAATAATTTTTATTTATTTAACTGAAATAAAAGTTTATTTAACACGTTGGATTAAAAAAAAAAATTTTTTTTAATGCATAAAGAGTTAAATAAATTAAATAAATAAATTAAATAAAATTATTTAGCTGTTAATTTATTAAAAATTTATTTTATCAAGTTACCCAAATTTTAAGTGAATGCTGGGATTAGTTTTTTGATTAAAAAAAAATCTGTTTAAAAATTTTTATTAATAATTAATTAAAGAAAAAATAAATTTAATTTTCTTCAGCGAATTTCTGAAGATTTTAAATAATTTTTCCCCTTAAGAAATAAAAAAAAAATTTTTTTTTTTTAATTAAAAGAATATTTACAAAGTAAAAATATGCGTACATTTTAAAAGAGAAAAAATAAAAAATACATTTTAAAAAAATTAATTTTATATTGAGGTTATAGAATTATTATTATTTTTAAAAAAATTAAATTTTAAAAATTTTATTTAAAATTTAAATTCATTTTTTAATTAAAATTATTTATTTAAATTGAAGTGTTTTTTTTCTTTACTTTTATATTTTTTAATTAAATGTAATTTTAATTAAATTTTTTTCTTTTGAACTAATTTAAATAAATTGACTTTTATTTGTCCAAAAAAAATTTTTTTAGTCTCAAAATAATTTTTTTTTTTAAATTTAAGTCTAATTTAAATAATAAGACTAGCAAGTGTAAAGAAATGCGAAGAACTAAGTTAATCGTTTTGTTAAATTTTAAAAAATCATTAAAATGGTACATTGTACCATAAATATTTTTAAAGGAAAATTTATTTTTATTAAGACACTAACTAGCCAATTAAATTTAAAATTAGATCAGAAAGTTTAAAAAATTCCCAAAATTTTTTAAAAAAATTCTGAAGGGCCGAAAAATATAAAAGTATTATTAACCAAACCTTCAATCAAAACAAAAATGTAAAAATAAACACAAATTGAGCAAAAAATATTTTTAAATTAATCTGGTACTGACAAAGGAACTTTAACCAAAGTTTCAATTAACAAAACATATTCAGTTAAATTAACAGTATTGTAACAGTATTTTCGACTGGTATTCGAGATAATCTCCAATTAAAACCTTTTAAAAAAAATTTTTTAATTTTTTAATTAAAAATAAACCTAATTTATTATAAAGTAATTGATTCTCTTGTTCAAGTGTTTCTTTAACTGCTGAAATTGTCTGAAAAAAGTAAAAATGTATTAAAATTGGATTTTTATTGTAAAATTAATTTTTTGGAAGCTTTAAAAGTAAAAAAATATTAATTAAAATTAAAAGAAGATCAACAAGGATTAGCAATGTTTTGGTCTTTTAAATGGAATAAGGCATTTTGAAAGTTCGATTTTTGACATTTTTCAATTCGAAACATTTCTACGGACTAAATAATGAATCGAAAAATGACATAAATGAACCTATAGAATACGGGAAAAACACTTTTTTAGGTTATAATTTTACATTAGAAATTTTTAAAAAGGAGACAAAAATTACTTATAAATGCCTTAAAATGGATTCTTTTTAATCGATGAGCTTTACCTTCTATTTTTTCAATCAAAAGTTAAATGTATAAAATAAAAGTTTAAAGATAAAATTTTGAAAGTTTAAGGAGGTATTTAATTAAAAAAATATACAAACTCCTTTATTTAAATAAATCACTGGCCACAAAGAAATCCCAATACTACAACAACAAAAGATTAGACCACAAATTAGCCATCGCAAATGTGAATGAACATTCCTTTGTAAAACCAAATTAATTCGGTCCATTGTGTCCTTCACAAAATATTAAAATTATAAAAAATAAATTTAAAAAAAACCTGAAATTCTTCGGGTGCCAATTTTCCTTTTAAAGAACAAGGGAATTCAGAAGAGAAACGTGAGTTAAGTCCAAATCTAAACAAAAAAAGAAAATTAATATTCGGTTAAATCAATTACAATGTTAAATTGCCTATTCCTTTAATGACAATTGGATCAGGAGTAATTTGAAAACTTTGACATGGAAAGAAACTTGGATCTTCTTCTTCTTCTAGTACACGTTCAATATCATCAACCATCTTTCTAATAAAATTTACATTAAATAAATGGAATTAAAGAAATCAGCTGAAATAAAAGAAAAGTCAGTTTGTCTTGGACAGTTTATCGCGAAAAGAGATATTAAAAAAACATTTTTACTATAAAAACAAATTGTTTTTATTTAACAAAACATTCTTCAAAACTTGCAACAACAACTATACAATCAAACAACAATCTTCATTTCAACTTCAAGGCAATAATTCTTCCCAGAATGACAAACATCTGTCGTTCCACTTCTTCGAGCACCAACATTTCTATTTCTCTGCGTTCTCTTCTACTGTTCTGCATTGCTCTGTTGCTGGTTGGAGGCAAAGTTCATTGCGCAAACCTTGGCCTTGGAAAACATACCGTGGACATAGCCAATGGAAAAGTCACAAAGATCAAAGAAGATTGGTCGATCATCAAGCCAGGAGAAGATCTAACTGGGCTAAAACAAGTGCAGGACGCTTGTGATGGTGTGACTTTTGAAGGTGAACAGATGTAAGTTTATAAATAAATAAAAATTAATATGAAGCTTATTTTCCTTTTTTTAGAAAGGTTTGGTACAATAAGAGCAGTAAAGCAGCAGAGAATGGATGCAAATTGGATTTGCTCGTCACGAAAGACTTGAATAAATTCACTTTGGATGTTGGTGCAAGTCATTCTGAAAGTTTGAAACGTTGCTTGCGTGCGAATGGATTTCCAAACGAAAATCTGTAAGCAACAAAATAATTTCAAAACAGTTTTCTTTTTTTATCAGATTGCCGTTTGCATACAGTCTAGGTGATGGCGAATTCGAATATATGAGAAAGAATGGACCTAAAAAGAGTAGCGAAGGATGTGCTTATAAGGATCATTGTAAGAAGTTTAATAGCAAGGATATTCGACATGGAGACATCTGCATGAAAGTCGCCGATTGGATGGTTGGATTTGAAGGACATAAGGATGGAAGTGTAACAAATCATCTAAAACAAAGTGAGTAATTATTATTTTTTGTTCATTTTGTTTGTTTTTTTCAGTTGACGAGCCTGCTGGATGGTGGTGCAGATCGAAAACCAAAAGCTCTAAAAATGATTTGTTCTTCCAGATAGATATCGACATTGCTGAGAAGACCAAGTGGACAGTAAATAAAGACCATTTTGAGGGTTGCGATCATGAAATGAATTATGAAAACAAAAGAAGAGAGGCATACTGCTACTTTCTGTTAGAGCATGTCAACACCCTGCGTAAAGTCAGTCGATGGGAAATCACAGATCCTAGCTTCGCTGGAAGGTTAAAAGGGCTGAACTACTACAACCATATAATTACCTTCTACGTGTTGCCACAGAAATCAGCACGCCAACAGTCTGCTCCTGGAGAAAAATTTTGGCATGAGGTTAAGCGTGAACCATTGAATGGCCCAAATTGTGATATGTACATCAGATTTGTAAGTGTTTAAATATTAATAATTTAAATATTTAAAATAATTTTCCAGCCCAATACCTACAAACTTCTTGGTCCAGTCGCAGTCGCGACTAAACCAGATGAAGGGAACACATCCTCGACAGAATCATCATCAACTACTTCTACTACTATTACGACTCCTGCACCGACTTCTGGCTCGAATTTGGTTCTCATTATTGTCATTGTAGTCGTTGTTTTAGTGTAAGTTTAAACTTTTTTTTTTACTTCTTTTAAACCTTATAATTCTAATTTCTTTTAGCCTTGCTTTGCTTGTTGGTGTTCTTGTTTGGTTCTTTGTCCTGCGTAAGACGAGTGAGGAAGACTTAGTGTATCCGGGTGTAACAACTGTTGGAGGGATGACGACAAAAACGAAAACAATGGCTGGGACAACCGTTGGAGCAACTCAAGCAAAGACTGCTGGAATGACGACAGTTGGGACAGTTGGTGGCACTCAAGCGAAGGGAGGTACAACAATGGGAGGGGCAACGTCTACAAAAGGAGGTGCAACATCTACTAAAGGAGGTGCAACATCCAAGGCTGGAGCAACAACAAAGGGAGGTGCAACATCGAAAAAGAAGTGAAGGGGAAAATACCGATAAAAAAATGAAAATATGTTGATATCTAACGACAAATATAAATTAATTCACCCTATTGTCTATAAAATAATATATTGTAATATATCTATGTATGATACCCTAATATATTCTCTATATAAATATATTGTTGTAATTGTTTGAATAAATGTTGTTTAAATGTTTAATTGAATTTAGCTTAGAAATTAAATAAAAACAAAAATTTAAAAGATTAATCTTTTTTTGTACAACAACTTAAAAAATAAAAGAAAACATAAGTTAAAACTTGAAATTGTTTATTTTCCCTAGTTTAAAACATTATTTAAACCAGAAGGTGAACAAACAAGTTTGGACATATAAAAACATTAAAAAAAAAACATTTTCATAAAAACTTTCAACTTTCAACTTTAAGAAAACAATATATTTTATTATTTTTAATAACAACAACAAAAATGTTTAAACAAAAATTAATTTTCTATTTTCTTCTTCTTATCAATTAATTTTTCTTCTTTTTTATTTTTATATTCTTCAATATTTTTTCCATTTAACGCAACTTTAAATAATGTTTTTAAAGGTAATAAATCTTCAGATAACGTTAATTGTTGTTCTAAATTTAATTGTTGTTCTAATAATTTAATTTGTTTTAATTCCAAAATGTTTGTAGAAGGTAAATTTTTTGTTGAAAAATAGTAAATTCCTTGCCTTGAAAAGAAAAAAAATTTAATTAAAAGTTGGGTAAAATATTCGGCACCGAACCGGCTTCTTTTTCAACATTCCAGGCTAAATTAATGGTTTTATTCCCAAAAATCCGGTCAGAATCCGGAAAACTAAAAAAATTAATTTTTAAACTAACTTTCCAACACAATAAACAATTGAATTCTTCAAATCAATACAAAAATCGAAAATAAATTCTTCTTTATTTGGACAAACAAAAGAACAAAGTTTTGTAATTTTTTGTTGTTCTTTGTCTAACGAAAATAATAAAATTGAATTACTTTCATCAGGTAAACAAATAATTCCTTCTGATATTTGATCTTCCTTTAAAAAAAAATTTTTTTTTTTTAAATTCTTTCAAAATGTAAAATTTTTGAAATGTCCAGAATATCCAAATTCTATCAAAATTTTACATTTTGACATTAAAACTAAAAAATAATTCTCTACTTTGGGAAATGCGTCCTAACAAAATTTAGCTTATGCGTTAACGCAAAAGGTCGACGCATTTAATTTTGTTTAATGCATAAAAACGAACACATTTCCTAAAATAATTAAAAAAATTTAACCTGAGAAATCTCAACTTTTTCAATTTTTCTAATCGGAGTTTCAGCAACTTTACAGCTTTTAGAAATACATTTAAATGAATTTAAATCCCATAAATAAATCATTGAATCACCTCCTTTAATAAATTTAATAAATTAATTTATTAAAAACCTCCACTAATTAATTTATTATTGTCAATCCATTCAATTGATTTTACAAAGGAAGTGTGACCTAAACCTAAAGAAAAAAAATTTTAATTTAATTAAAAAATTAAAATTTTCCAAAATGTCAAAAATCAAAATGGTCAATTAAAATTTTTTTGCATATTAAGCAAGAATATATTTTAATAGAATTTTAGATAATTAAAAATTAAATAATAAACGAACAAAATCCTTCAATAACAAAAGTTTGAGGGAAACGAGAGATTCTAACTAAAAAATTAAAATTAATTAATTTAAATTTATTAAAAAAAAACTTTTTTCGTCTCTGTCTGCAGTTATAACAAACTTTCCATTTGGGGAAATACAAAAATCTAAAAGCTGAAATTTAATAAAATAGAATTAAATAAATTAAAATAAACCATAGAAAAATGTCCAAGTAATTCAATTCCTTCAGATTCTGAAAAATAAATATTTAATAAATAGAGGAAAGTAGTTAACAATAAAGTATAAAATTCCAAAATTTCAAAATGGTCAGTTTAGAAAGTTGTAAAGATTTTTTTTATTAAACCTGTAATTTCAAATTTGAAGAGTGACCCAAATCTATTGGACACCAAAACAGTTTCATTTGATAAAAAACAAATCTAAAAATTAAAAAAATAATAAATTAAAGAATTTAAAAAAAAACCTTTGTTGGTGCTTTGGTTAATTGACAAATAAATGGTTTAGAAAACTGTGGACATTCTCTGTTTAAATCAAATATTAAAAGCAATTTAGAGCTTGTACCAATAGCTAATCGTTTTCCATCGTTTGAAGTTGCAGAACAGAGAAGCTTAAACAGAAAATGAATTTTTTTCTATTTAAATTTGAGAAGTCCCTATTTATTTTCAATTCAAACATGATTTCAAAAATCCTTTAAATTTGCTACAAAAATAATTAAATTTAAAAATTTTTAATGGTCAAAAAGCTAGTAAATTTTAGAAAATTTTGGGTTTTTTAAGCATAACTTTTCTAAATAGAGTTCAAAAATTAAAATTTTTTTGGCTTTGTGAAGAGAAATAAACCCCTCTATTTAATTAAATAAACAATCAATTCTAAAATACTTCATTTAACCACAAGATTATTAGGTGCTGAATTTTGAAAATTTCTTTAACAATTTTTCGGTGGTCATTTTGTCCTATTTATTTTTATTGACATTTTTAAAGAACATTAAAGTTAATTCAAACCTTGTTTTTGTCTGTTTTGTTCTTTTTAGTCAAACAACTCTTATCTATTAAATCATCAAAATCAAACAAAGAAATTAATGTAAAGTTGGACAAAGACTCTGAACGTTGAAGTAAATTGATTTTTAAAGCTGAACAAATTACAAATAAATCTTCTGTTATTTTATGTATTGTAGCCATTAAGCTAGGAAAAAAATCAATTTTTTCTAAATTTTAAAAAATTTTATAATTAAGTCCAAATAAAATTTTATTTTTTAAAATGGACGGTTCAGTACATATTTTTCAATACAAAAAAAATTTATTTACCGTATTTAATAAAAATTAAATATTTAACAAGAGTTTTGTTGACGTTTCCTAACTGGAACGGCTTGATAATACCTCGCTAATTTTAGGCATTAGGTAAAACATTTGCCCAATAAAATTAAAAAAATTAATCTAAAATAATTAAATAAATCTTTTCCACGTTTTATCATAAGATTAAGTTAAAAAATTAAAAATTATATTTGTACATATAAAGGCAAAAATATTCTTTTTTAAATTATTAAATTTAATATTGTTCACATTAAAAATTAAAAAAAAATTAAATGCCAACATTAAATAAAATTTAATTTAACCATTCCCTCAGTTATACAAATAAAAATTAAATTAATTTAAATAATATTTTAGTGCTATAAATATAACCTTAATTTTATTTAAAATTAATTTAATAATTATTAATATTTAAAAAAAATTTTTTTTTAATAAATTTATTTTAGAACAACAAAAAAAAATATTATTTAAAAAAAAAATGTCTTCTTCAATTAATTTATTTTTTCATTATTTACATTATTTCATTTAAATAATTGTTGTTCTTCTAATTATGGTTCAAGTTGTAAAATTGATGAAGATTGTTGTGGAACTAATTATGATGGGGGTATAACCCCTGTACCTGCACGTTGCTCTTCTCATAAAAAAACATGTTGTATTCCGCAATCGTCAAGATGTGAGAAAAATAAAAATGATTGCTGTCCTGGTAGTACATGTAAAAGAGATGTACATTATCCCACTGAATATTTCTGTCAATAAAAATTTGAACAAAAGATGGTGGGAAAATATTTTAAAAAAAATAAAAAGATTAAAAAATGATTGGGAATTAAAATAAATTAAAATATTATTAATTTTTCTATTCAAACACTTAACTATATTTCAATATATTTATTTATTTTCTTTTTATTAAATTAAATTAAGGTATAATAGTAATTATATATATTTGTAAAATTGTTAGAATGTTTGGTTGAAACTTAAGAAAATATCAGAATTTTAATAATTAAAAATCAGAATTTTGTTTATATTTGAATTCTGATTTTAATTATAATAATTCTGATATTTTTTTTAAGTTCATGCTTGAATTATGCAAAGTAAACTGTACAGGGGCGTGCGCAATAGATAATATTAAAAATAACGCAATGCACCCGTCGGTTAAAATTTGTTTAGCCAAAACGTCCAAAACATTTCTCCCAAACTTTTTCTAAAAAGGTTCTTTAAAATTATTATTCTGACACTATAAAAGCATAAATAAAAAATAAGTTTTAACAGATGTGTGTATTTATTATTTATTTAATTTACTGCTTTTTTAAAGTTTATTTTTTCCTCTCCAATATAGCTACAGTAACCAATATTTAAAACATTTTTATGTATAAAAAGGATTTTCTTTTTATTTGTTTTTTTTTATTTACGACCAAATTGGCCTACTTTTTTTTTTCTCTTAAAGTAAATTTTGGCATTTATTCTTGACTTTTTACTTAATACTTATTCTTTTTTCTGTCGATATTTTTAGCTTTTATTTTTGTTGTTGGTATAAAATAAACTTAAGTTTGAATATATTCTAAGGCTTAAATAGTAAGTTTTTTTTCCTTTTCAAAGTTCCCCTGTGTTCTTAGAAATTTTTTGTTGTTGTAAATTTAATTTTTAATTTTTTTTAGATATTTTATTTAATTAATTTAATCTTTTATTTATTTGAATATTTTTTAAGAATTTATTGTGTTTAGAGAATAAAATTTAAAAAATGCCAAAAATTAAACAAAAAGAAAAAACACCTCAAAATAATTTAAAATATTCACTTCGTCCTAAAATAATAAAAATTGATAAAAATGATTTAAAAGAAGAAAAACGTTTTAGAATTAATTTTAGTGAAGAACAAATAGAATTATTAGAGAGTGTATTTAGTAGTAGCCATTACCCTGATAATATAACGAGGAAAGGTAATTTATATAAATAAAAATTTAATAAAATCAGAAAAAGAAAGGAAATCAGAATTTCTGAAAAATCAAAATTTTTGAAAAATCAGAATAAAATCAGAATTTTAGAAGAATCAGAATATTCAGAATAAAATCAGTTTCTGAAAAAATCAGAATAAAATCAGAATTTCTGAAAAATCAGAACATTCATAAAAATCAGAATTTCAAAACATTAAGAAAGAGCTCAAAATATTTTCCTTTATATTTTTCAGAACTTGCACAAAAAACAGGACTCTCAGTTGATCGGATTACAGTAAAAATTTACTTAAATTGATTTTATTAAATTTTTATTAAAAAAGGTATGGTTTCAAAATAGACGTGCAAAGTTTAGAAAAGAATATTTTAAGGTTATTAAAAATTAAAATTTCTGAAAAATCAGAATTAATTTAATTAGGACGAATTTAAGCGCAAAACTTCATTGAAATGAATTCCTTTAACAATCTGCTTTATTGAAGTAATTTTACCTTAGAAATTTCAATTTTTGTATTATTTGTGGACATTAGAGTCTTAAATAAATTAATAATAACATTTATATTTACACTTGTCCGCAAGTTTTTGTCCGCAAAATATTTTCTTTTTTCAAAGAAATTATTTTTTTAAATATTTATTTGTAAGCAAATAGTAAAGTTGAAAATATATACAAGACTCTAATGTTTATTTTTAATTAATATTTTGTATTTAAAATTTAATTTTTAATTAAAAATATTCTCACCCAATTCATCGAAAACCCCCTTATTTATCAAATACCTAATTAATTCAATTTAATTGATCTAATTTTAACTAATATAAAAATTATTTTTGATATAAATAATGTTTCAATAAATTGGTATACAATACATAAATACTTTTTGTTGTTTTCTTCTTCTATTTTTTAATTTCTTTTTTTTTTTTACAAAAAATATACACATACTTTGAGGGGGATTTTCCCTTTATTTGACCTACTTTTTTACTTAAATATTTCCCTTTTTCAAATAAAAAATATTTATTTATGGCTTGGTTTTTTATTTTTTAATAGTTTACTCTATTTTTGTCCTCTTATTTATTCATTTTATCAAAAAAAAAATTTTTTTTTTCTAAGAGATAATTAAATATAAAATAAAAAATATTTAATATGTTTTTATTTTTATTTTTTTAATTTTTATAAAATTTATTTTAAATTTTTCATTAAAAATTATTTTTTGTTACACCCACTTTCTCTACTCTTTTAACCATAACTTTGTTTATTCTAAACAAAAATTAATAAAATTTAATTTGTTAGAAAATAGTTTAGAGAATAAAATTGTAAAATTTTAATTTTTTAGGTTATTTTAAAAATTTTTATAATTTTTTTTTCTAAAAATATTAATTAATTAATTATTAATTTAATAAATAAATTTTTGATTAAAATTTTAAAAATAATTTATTTAATTTTAGATTATATTTTTTATAAAATATTTTCAACAAAAAAATTTCAAATTTCTTAAATGAATTTTACTAAAGAACAAATAGAAATATTAGAGAACGAATTTAAGGAAAAAAGGTTTTTTTCTTCGGAGGAGAAACAAGGTAAAAAAGGAAAAAATAATTTAAAAAAAAAATATCAGAACAAAACTTAAGATTTCAGAATTAAAATAAATTTTTTTCTTTCTTAGAAATTGCACGAATAACGAGACTTTCATGTCAGGAAGTTGATGTAAATATTAAATAAACTAATTTTATTTAAAATAATTTTGTTTAAGGGATATTTAAAGATAAAACTTTATGGGTCAATAAGGGAATTATGTGAAAGGAACTCTCAGCATGTATATATTTTAAATCAGAAATTAAAAATAAAAATTCTGATTTTTATAATTATTTTTTATTATCTAGCTCTGGAAGCGTCGTCGTTATTCCGGATTGAATTTATTATAAGAGAGAATATACTTAAATTGTTTAATTAAACATTAAATAATTTCAATTAAATAATTATTTTGCTTTTATACAGAAAATAAAAAATTGCACATTCATGGACATTAGAGTCTTAAAATAAATAAATTAAAAAATTAAAAAGTCTATTTAAAAATATTTTTTAATTAAAGACTCTAATGTCCATCTTTAACCATTAATTATTAATTAACATTTTGTGTTTAAAATTTATTTTGAAAATAATTATTTTTTTAAATTAAAAAGTTTAATTTAGAACCAATAATTACTTTTCGTTCTTCTTCTTCTTAATAAATAAATTTTTTGATTAAAAAAAATTTTAAAATAATTTTATTTAATTTTAGAGTATAAAATATTTATCAACAAAAAAAGTTTCTCTTAAATGAATTTCACTAAAGAACAAATAAAAATATTAGAGAATATATTTGAGGAAAAAAAGTTTCTTTCTGTGCATGATAGAGAAGGTAAATACTTAAGGAAAAAAAGAAATAATTTAAAAAAATCAGAACAAAAATCAGAAATATTTCAGAATTAAAATAAATTTTATTTTTTATTTTTCTAGAAATTGCTCAACAAATAGGACTTTCAGGTTATCAGGTTAAGGTATTTATTTAAATAAACAATTTAATTTTATTTAATTTTGTTTAATTTTATTTAAAGGTATGGTTTCATAATAGACGTGAAAAATGGAGAAATGAACGCTTTGAAACATATTACGTATGTTAAATTTTAAATCAGAAATTAAAAATAAAAATCAGAATTTTTAATTATTATTTTAATGTTTTATTATAGGGAATACTTTATAATAAACTTAGTGGATTGGATTTGTTATAAAAGAAAATTGATAAAGTAAAAAATGAACATTACATGGACATTAGAGTCTTAAAATAAATAAATTAAATATTAAAAAGTCTATTTAAAAATACTTTTTAATTTTAAGACTCTAATGTCCATTTTTAACCATTAATTGTTAATTAACATTTTGTGTTTAAAATTTATTTTGAAATAATTATTTTTTTTAATTAAATATGTTAACTACTCTGTGTTCTACTTCTTTTATTAATTTCTTTAAACAATTTTACAAAGAATATATATATGAGGGATTTTCCCTTTACTTTTCCCTTTATTTGACCTACTTTTTTATTATTTCCATAAAGTAAAAAATATTTATTTATGGCTTGGTTTTTTATTTTTTAATATTTATTTACTCTGTTCTGTCCTCTTATTTTTAGGTAATTTTTTTCTTTTTGGGAGATAGTTTAGAGTTTATTATAAAATATATATTTATTTGGTCTTAATTTTCATTTTAAACTATTTTTAATTTTTTATTAAAAAAATTTATTTTTTACAATAATTTTAGTAAAAATATTTTATCAATTTTTATTAAATTCTAAAAAATTTTTTGGAATATTTTAAAGGTTTTTATTATTTTATATTTAATTAATTAATAAAAATAAATTTTTAATTAAAATTAAAAATAATTAAAATTTAAATTTTAATTAATATATTTTTAAAGATATTTTATTTAAAAAATATTTTTAAAAAATGCCAAAAAGAAAAGAAAAAACATCACAAAATAATTTAAAAAAAATTGATAAAAATAAGGAAGATTTAAAAGAAGTAAAAGATTTAAAAGAAAAAAAACGTTTTAGAATAAATCCTGCTACAAGACAACTGTTAGAGAATGTATTTATGAACCAACATTATTTAGCTGCGCCGAAAAGGGAAGGTAAAAAGTTTTTAAGGAAATAAGAAATTATATTTTTTACAAATCAGAATATAATTTATTTTATTTTTATTAGCACTTGCTCAACGCACAGGACTTTCATTTAAACAAATTACTGTAAATATATATAAAGTTTATTTATTTTAATTTTATTAAAGTCATGGTTCGAATATAGACGTGCAAGAAATAAAAAAATCAGAATAAGAGAACAATACAATTTTCCGGTAAAATATAAACTTTAAATCAGAACAATAATAATTAGAAAATAGAAATCAGAATTTTTAATAATAAAATAAAAATTCTGATTTTTAATTATTTTTTTAATATTTTATTATCTAATCTAGTTAGTTGTTGTAAATCAGAATCGTTTCCGTTTTTCCGGATTGGATTTATTATAAGAGAATATACTTAAATGGATAAAGTAAACATTAAATAATTTCAATTAAATAATTATTTTGCTTTTATACAAAAATAAAAAAATTGTACTCTTGTGGACATTAGAGTCTTAAAATGAATAAATATAACAATTAAGTATTTTAATGAGAAAATTTAGTTAAACCCTTAGGGAATAAAGTGAAAATTCTATTTAAAAATATTTTTTAATTTTAAGACTCTAATGTCCATTTTTAACTATTAATTGTTAATTAACATTTTGTGTTTAAAATTTATTTGGAAATAATTATTTTTTTAAATTAAAAAAATCTTAATTTAGAACCAGTACTTTCTGCTCTTCTTCTTCTATCAGTTTCTTTCTCACTATTTTCTTCTTTTTCTTCCTCCAAATTAATTAAATGACCACAACAAGAAGTTGAAATAATTAAATCAGAATTTTTTTCTTTATTAATTATTTCCTCATTTTCTATTAAATTATTATTATTATTATTTGCATGCCAATTTATTCTGTCATTCATTGAGTTACTTTGCTTAGCTCTACCGTTAAATATTCTGAAAATAAAAAAAAAGTTTAATTTCTGAAATATCAGAATTTCAAATAAAAATCTTAAACAATCAGAATAGAAGAGGAGAAAACCAGAATAAAAATTAAAACAAAAATCAGAATTAAATAACAGAATAAAAATAACTATCGAAATAACTATCAACAAAAATCAGAATTTATAAAAAAATAAAACTTTTTCTCTAACCTACCTTGTAATTTTTCCATCAACTTTTTTCACTGTTCCATTTTTACTTCTCATAGGTAAATCCTTCATTTGCATATCCTCATCAGTTTGAACAGCTGGAATAAATGTACGTTCAGTTTCAAAATGTCTACGACTATCCCTTCCTCCAGATAAAATTGCTC
This sequence comes from Meloidogyne graminicola, assembly GCA_036172905.1. NCBI lineage: Eukaryota > Metazoa > Nematoda > Chromadorea > Rhabditida > Meloidogynidae > Meloidogyne > Meloidogyne graminicola. The sequence goes on along the minus strand of JARPZY010000017.1, from coordinate 1,251,904 downwards.
GAAGTAAAGGGACTTTACTTATTTGTCTTTTAAGTGCATTTTGAATTTCAGCATTTAAAAAGCAATAAAGCTTAAAAAAAAAAAATAATTTTTACTTAATATATAATTTATTATTTAATTATGTATTTATTTAAATAAATAATTAAATTTATTTACCACAGCAATAAAAATTCCTTGTGAGTGTTGTAGTATTGCTGAGCCTAACATATAAAAGGCACTTGGATGTGTTGGTTCGTAAAAGAGAGGAACCTAAATTTAATTTTAAAAAATTAAATTAAAGTGGAAAAACATTTGAGACTCCTAATAAAGGCACTAACAACATTGTTGCTTTAACTGTTCGCCTAAAAATTAAATTTTATTTTGAATATTATTAAATGAAGTATTAACCAGATTTTCTTAGATTCGGCTGTACTTTCTGTACGTATTTTACGAACCAGAATAAGAATTATAAGAAGTAGGAAGATAACATTTAAGATTAAAGCCTAAAAAAAAATAAAAAGAAGTAATACTCTAATGTAAAATAAGAGGGAAACTAGAGTATGGGGGATAATTGAGTCTGAATAAAAATTTCTTAAAAAGGACATTTGAGTCTGAGTATAAAATTAGTTAAAAATCATTGACTTACTAGTCCCATAGTAATAGACAAAATCCAAAGGTGAGGCCCTTGTGCATAAGGCATCCAACAAAAAGAACGACTTTCAGATTGACGTGCATGTATAGTTGCCCAAACAGCTACAACAAATAAAGGAATTCCCCAACCAGTAAACAAATAAAGAATATAAGGAGCCTCAGTTCTGCGCATTGCTAGCACCGTAAATCTGAAAAATTTTAATTATTCTAATAAACGCCCCTCTCCAATAAACGCCCAAATAAAGAAAGTGCGTTAATTAGAATAAATTAAATAAAAGGTACCTCACATACCTACTATATAAATAAACCCCTTCAATTAACATCCACATAACTGAAGCGACTTGAAAATAAATAACTCCAAATAATAACGATTTACATAACCATTCCCATTGTCTTAACTAAAGTAATTAAAATTAAATAATAAAATTTAAATAAATTAACATGTATAGGCACAAAATGTGTACAATCTCTAAATGCATTTTTAATACTTAATAATGTCCATAGGGCAAGTATGGCAAAACGAAGAACAAAAGCAGCTGCCAAATTCTGGTAAAAGAAGGGAGAAAATTGTTTAAAAAAATAATTTTATTTATTTTAATTAGAACTTTCAAGTTCTCCCATTCAAAAAGAAATAAAAGTCTGGAATAACTTAGAGTGGAAAACTCTGACTTATCCCAACCCCCAAAAATTGCTAACCTTATGTATAGATAGACGTCGACATTGGACAGAATCAAAAGCAGAAAAGAGAAGTAAAGCAGCAAGTAAAACACAAACAGAAACAACAGAACCTGACAAAGAAACCTTTAAAGAAAAGAATTATTTAAAGAAAAATTAAAAATAACTCGTATAACAGTGTCACGTAAAGGATCAGGACACTTAAATAAATTAAATTAAAAATTTAAAAAATAAATAAATATAACAGTTCTGCAGTAGCCAACAACACATTGGGGATAAACTTTAAGTAGTTGAATACATTGACCATACATACTAAAATAAAATATATAGAATAGAATTAATTAGAATTAGAATTTAATTTAAATAAAATTAATTAATTTTAATTAAATTTTAACCTATCCCCCCATGTTCCATTTTCATAACAGAAACGATTTGCAGTATATTGTTGTTCTAATAATTCACATTCAGGTAATGATTTACAAAATTGAAAAGGACAGGGTCGTTGACCAATTGAACCAATTGAAACATTATACCAACAAAGACTTTAAAAGAAATATAAAAATGTAAATATTATTTTCTTACCTCCTGTCAAAATCAGGTTCACAGAAAGGAGATTGTTGTTGAAATTCGTTGTTAAATTCACTAGAATTAATTTAAATAAAATTAACATTTTGACAGAATGACAAAATGACAAAACGTCAAGGTAAAATTTTTAAAAATAAAGAACAGAGAATTTTTGATTAAAAATCCCATTAAAAAAATATTTTTTTTTAATTTTAAAGGGTCTATTAAATTCCATAAATTAAATATTTTTTAATTAAAATATAAATAAAAAATTAAATATTAAGCAAAAATATTTATTTTAATTTAACCTTTTTTCTGTTAAAAATTCCAAACTATTTTGTAGTTTATTATTATTATTTAAATCCTTAAGTCTTTGACATGTTGCATTCTCACGATTCATTTTTTATTTTAAAAATTTGAAAATTTTTTCTAAAAAATAATTAATTAATTTAAATTAATTCTTAAGGAAAATTAAATATTTTTTAACAAAAAAATTTCGGTTAATTAATTATTTTATAAAAATAATTAATTAAATAAATTATTTAGCATTTTCAGAACAATTCCGAACTCATTAAACCTTTAAACTTTAAAAAAAATTTTTTCTTGACAAAATGCCAAAATGACATTTTGTCCAAATTATTAAAATTTCAAAAATGGATTTTATTTTTTAAAAATAAATTAAAGGGACAGTTAAAAGAAAATTTTAAAATAAAAAAAAAATAGTAAAAAAAGAATTAGAAAACACTAATTTGTCAAAAAAGGGCGGAAACGAGGCTTTTCTTTTATATGGATTTTTATTATATTGGGAGAACACGCTATTGGTAATTATTGCAAAGAAAAAAAAATTTTTTTTTTTATTCTTAAAAAATTTGGGGATGTTTAAAAAATAAAAGGAGGGGGAAAAACAAAGAAAATAAATGTTTATGAAATTTATTTTTAAAAATTGGACGAAAAAGTAAAAATGACAAAATGTCCTAAAAAAGGTAAGGGGTTGTTTGAGTCACCATAAAATTGTTAAATGAGCAATTAAAGACATGAAATTTTGTAAAGTTGTTAAAAATAGTGGAATCTTTATTTTCTCAAAATTCTAGAATTTTTGGTCAAGTTTAAAAAATGTTATGGACGAAAATGTCGAAATGTCGAAAAATTATTTTTTACAAAAATCAAAAAAAAATCCAAAAAATTTTAAAATTTTTTTGGAGATTATAGGATGATAATTGAAACAATAAAAATTTATAAAATATAATTTGTCATATAATTTAACTAAAATATCAATTTAAAAACATTCAAAAAATTTTTTAATGCTAAGGAAATTTTTAGAAAAATTTTTAAAAATTTAAGAACAACTGTTTTTTAAAAAAATAAACAAAAAACACATCATTTAAAAAAAAATATATTAAAAAAAAAAATAATTTAAACAATAACAAAATATATTCAAAAAAAAAAACCTAAAAATAAATAAACAATAAAAGAATTATTATTATTTAACTAACCCTTTTCCTTTTTACCCTCTTTTTAAAAAAAAAATTTTTTTTTATAAATAAAATATGTTTATATAAATACAAAATAGTTAAAAAATGTAGGAAATTATTAGTTATTTTTTTAGTTAAAAAAATTTAAAAAAAAAATTTAAAAACTCAAGTCCAGAAGATCACTTAACTCTTTGAACAATTAATTATTTAAATTTCTTTCCTTACTAATTTAATTAAATTTTTATTTTCTGACAGTTCTAAAGATTGCTAATTAATTAAAACAATAAATAAAAAAATATTTAATAGAAGGTACATTAGAGTCTGAAAGAAAATTAAATTAATTAGGGAATAAAACAAAAAAAAAATTATTTAAATTAATTTCTTTAAAACTTTTTTTTTATTTTAATAATGTAAAATAATAAAATTAATGGAAATATTAATTTAATAAAAAGAAAAAAAAATTTTCTAATTTTCTAATTTCTAAAAATAGCACAAAACTTTTGCAAGTAAAGGAAAAAAAATTTTTAAAAAAATAAATTTAAATATTAATTAATTAAAATATATTTATTTTTAATAATTTTCTTTAAATAGATTATACAAAAAAAGGAGAGAAAAAATTAAAAAAAAAATTAATTTTTTAACCAAAAAAAAAAGTTGGGAAAAAAGAATTAAAGGAAGGTTAATTTAAAAAAATTATTTTTTAAAATAATTTTAAAGGGAAAAACATTTTTAATTTTTTTTTTCGACTTTTATTAAATTTAAAAAAAAATTATTTATTTATTTATTAAATAATAAGGAAATTAAAAAATAAATTGAAAATAAAAATAAAATAAAAAAAATCTTTCTGTTTGTCCTAAAATTAAATTAATTCAACTAGAAGAAAAATGACATTTTTATTTAAACCTTTTTTTTTTTCTCCTTTTTTTTTTAATATAAAAGGGCTAGTATTAAATGAATTAATTAATTTATTTTTTTTTTATTTTCTAAAAAGGAAATTAAAAAATAAATAAATTGAAAGAAATAAAAGTATAAGTTTTAATTTATTTTTTTAAAAATAAATAAATTTAAAAAAAAAGGAATTTTAAAAATTTAAAAAAATTAAATTTTTAAAAAATTAAAAAAATTAAAAAAAAAAAAAAAATAATATTTAAATAAATAAATAAGAGGAGGAGTAGTGCAACTTTTTATATAAAAATAAAATTAAATTGGAATATTAAAATATACTTGCGTAAAAATATGAATAAATAAAATAAATAAATAAAATATAGCTCTTTTTCTCTCTTCTTCTCTCTCTTTTTTTTTTATTAAAGTGAATTATGGGGTAAATAGGGGAAAATTGTTTTTTTTTCTTTTTTTAATAATTTAACGGATTAATAAAAATAAATTTAAATATAGAAAAATTAAATTATTTTTTATAGAATTTAATTTGTAATTTTTTTAAATTTCTTTTGAAAAATTCAAAAAAAATATTAAGTAGTGTAATTGTAGTAATCTCTTACGTATAATTCATTTAATTAATGAAGCTATAAATCTTAACTTTATACCAAAAAATAAAGCAGAATCAGGACTTTAAAAAACCCAAAAAATTTGAATTTTGGCATAATGTTTAAAAAATTTTTTAAATTTTTTTAAAAATTAAAAAAGTGTGTGTAATGGTTTGTAAACATTTTAATTTATAAATATAATTTGTTTTAATAAGTTTATAAATTAGAATTTTATATTAAAAAATAAAGTAAAAATTGTATTATTAAAAAGAATGAAAAAAAAAGTTTTTTGGTAAAAAAAGTTTAAAATTTTAAGAATTTTTTAATTTTTGTAAAGTAAATAAAACTTTAAATTTTTATAATTCGCTAATAAAAAATTGTTCAAATTAGATCTTTATTTCTAAAAATATATTAGATTTGAGACTACAAAATATTTTAAATTCAAAATTTTGCTGCAAAAATAAACAATGTTATGAATTTTTAAATAAACTTGGACTGGGGAAATTTTTTTGTAGTGACCAACTTTAAAGTCTTACAACTTTACTTTAAAAAAAAAGAAAAATTATTTGCTTAATATCAAAAAATAGAGGAGATTCTAAGCTATATTTTCATAACAAAAACAAATTAAAAAACTAAAAAAATTAATTAAAAAATTAAAAAAACAATTAAATTGACGAAAAAAAAAATATTTAAAAATAAAACATTTTTATTGATTTTCTCAACAAATAAAAACTTTAAAAAAGTACAAAATAAACTAAAAATAAACAACCCAATTTACTCATAAAAAAATAAATCCAAACCTTTTTTTTATTACTAAATTTAATTTTCTTTTAATTTTATTTATGGTAAACAAACTAATTTTATTTTTTAATTGTCTTTATTTTTATTAACTAAAAAATAAGAAAAAAAAATTTAAAAAAAGGGAGGGAAATTAATTTAATTATTTTTTAAAAAAAATATTTAAAATAAATTTATTCTTCCATTTTTACATTAAAAAGAATTTAAAAAAAAAAAATTTTTTTTTTTTTGTAATGGTTATTAAATTGCTAACAGAAAAGAAGAAAAGGAAAAGAAAACAGCTGTTTTAAAATAAAAGTAGGCGTAAAAAAGAAAGGGAAATAATTGATTATTATTTAATTAATTATTTTATTTAGTTAATTAAATTGGGGAAATAATTTTTAAAAAAAAATTGGCAAATTTTGAATTAATTAAAATTTAATTTTTTTCGGTACTTTTTATGCTGACAATGTCCGCAACTTTTTATCCGCAAATATTTATTTACTCAAAAGACTTGCGGAGAAAAAGTTGCGGACGTTGTCGGCATAATGGGGGAAAATACCATTTTTTTTATAATTTTAATTTTTTAAAAATTTTTTCCTTATATTTTTATTTAATTAAAAATAATTTTTTAAATTACTTTCCCCTTTTTTTTTTTTTTAATTTATTTTTTGCGAGTGCTTCTCTTGGAGAAAATTTATTTAAAAAAAAATTTAAATTAAATTAAATTTTAAAATAATTTAAAAAGTTAAAAAAGTAAAAATAAAATTTATTAACTAAAGAAAAATTTAAAAAAAAAAATTTATTAAAAAAAAAAATAATTAAACAGTTGTTTCTTTTATTTAATAAAAAAAGGACTTTTAAAAATTAAATAATTATATTTAATAAAAATATTAAAAAAAAAAAAGTATTTATTTCATTAATTTGATTTATTGAACAACTGACAATTTTTTAAAAATTAAAAAAAAAAATTTTTTTTTTAAATTAATTATAGGGAATTAAATTTTAAATTTTTATTAAAATAAGTACATTTAATTAATTGAATTTTTATTTTTAGATTTTTAATAAATGAATTTTTTTATAAGGGAAAATAATTAATAAGTTTAAAATAATTTTTGTAATTTTTTAAAATGTCATTTTGTCAAAAATGTTAAAATGTCAAAATGTCATTTTGGAAAATATTTGTTTAAAAAATTAAAATACTTCATTTAGTTAATATGTCATTGTGGTAACTTAATAAAATAATAAAAAATAATTTTCAGGCATTTTTCAAATGTACAGCTATAAGGTTACTCGATATTTAGGGACCTAAAAAAATTGGCAATGCGTGACTTAAAACATATAAACTTAAAAAGGTATTTAATAAATTAAGATTTAATTTCCTTCTTTGGGATACTATGACCTCGAATTTTTTTAATTTTTTCATATAATTAATTTAATAATTATACCGTATATTAATTGGTATACTGTAGTATATCTATAGCCGTAATAAAATCCCCCTTATAGGTAACAACTTTCAGTAAAAATCTTGTATTTCTTATTTTTTCAAAATACAATTTAGTCCCCAAAAAGTCTTGCCCAAAAGGTCACATTTGAAAACTTTTTTTATTCTTTAAAAAATGGAATAATGTAAAATATTTATTTAAAATTATTTACACTTAAAGAGCTTTAAAAATATTTATTTTTTGAATTCATTGAAAGGGAAAGAATTTTTTATTAAAAATAAATTAGCAAAAAATATAGAAAATAAATTAATTTAATTTTTAAAATCAAAAATAATTATTAAAGCTAATTTTATTTTTCAGAAAAAAATAAGGGCATTTCGGCGCAGAAAAAGTTTGGCGGCTAGCAATAAGTTGGTGTATTTTGATAAAAAAAATATTGTAAAATACAAAAATTTATTTTCGTAAAATTTACTTAATGTTTTTTTGTTGTTTAGAAAGCATTAAATAAACTTATTTTTAAACATTAATTATTTAAAAAATTTTTTAAATAATTTTACTAAATAAAAATAATGTTACTTATTAAGTAGGTCTATTTTATATTTTGTAATAATAATTAAAAATTATTTTAAAACAATTTTTTTTAAAAGAAAGTAAAGAGAAAAAAAACTTCCTTTTAAAAATAAATATATTTGATGGCTTAAAAATAGTTTTTATTTATTGGCATTTTCTTTAAATATAAAAGCCATTTTTTAAATTGATGTTTGAAATAAATATATATATATAAAGACAATAGAAAATGGAAAAAAGTAAAAAACCAACAAAACTCTCTAGGGGATCAACTGAAAGGGCAAAAATATTGAAAAATACAAAGTAAAGAGGAGATTAATACATTTGGGCGCAGTGAAGGTTTGGCGCTGAATGTTTTATTAATGAATAATTTGGAGATAAATAAAAAAAAATTTTCTGGAATGTTTTTGGTCGATTAGGCCAATAATTCTTTTATTAATCTTTTGTCATGTTTTAAAAAAGTTATGGAGTTTTAAAGATTTATATTTTATGTACTTAATAAATATGATATATAATTATTTTTAATTGTACTTTAGTAATTAATTAACCAAAAATTTTTAAAAATTTCTAAAAAGGTTATAAAACAAAGAAGAATATTCAGACAAAATTTTAGATTATTAGGTGCAAATATGAAATTTTTATTGTTTAACGCCAACGCTTTATTGCGCCGAAAGTTCTTTAGTAAAGAATGATAAAAATGGAATTAAAAAACAAAAAATAAAAAGAAATAAATCCATTTGACCATTCCCCTTTTTTAATTTTATTAAGAAATAAGGGGAATATACACGCACAGGAAGGATATAAAATTTATTTTTTTATGTAAATAAGGAAGAAAATTTTTTTTGATTTAATAATAGGAAAATAAGGAAGAAAAAAAATACAAAGAATAAATTAAGATCTTTATTTTATTTATTTAAATTAATCAAATAATTTATTAAAACATCCATTTGAGTGCCAAAATTGAGTGCAAAAATTCCTTAAGATAAATAAAATTTAATATTAAAAACTAAAAATTAATTTTTATAAAATCAAAAATAATTTCTCAATAATATTTTAAAATAAAAAAAAATCTAAAAATAAATTAAATATCAATTTTTAATCTTATGACTTTTAATAATGCAAAATTATTTTTACAAATATAGCAACTTATTTAAATAAAAAATGCAAAGCATTAAATAAAAATTAAATATATTCCCAGGAGATCAACTATTTTAACATCAACAGGTCGTAAATTTTTTACTGATTTTTAAAGCGTTGGTTGATGTTAAACTTGGTGATCTTCAGGGTTTACTACTTTACCCAAATAAAAAATGCAAAATAATAAATTAAATTCCATAAAGATTTTGAACCAAATCTTTCCCCATTTTTAGCTGTACAAACTAAAAAAAAAGAATAAATAATTTATATATAAATAGCTAAATGAAGGTTAATTTAAAATCAAATTTTCTAAACAAATTCTAAAAAATTCCTTTTATTAAAATGTCCTCTTCAATAAATATTTTATTTTTAATTTGTTTATTAACTATTAATTTTCAATTTATTAATAGTAATTGTATACCTAAAGGAATTACTGTTTGTGACAAAAAAGAAAATACTTGCTGTCATGGTTTAGTTTGTACAAATATGGTTGCTGGTCCTCGTAATGAAAATCGTTGCCTTGTCTTGCTTCGGGAAAGAATTGTTTAAAGGATGGATGTTGTTATGGTCTATCATGTCAAAGTGGTAAATGTGCTAGTTGTGGACTTCAAGGGGAAGCTTGTACTTTGGATGATAACAAATGTTGTTCGAAATCATGTATCCCTGATGCAAATGGAAAGTTGTACTGTAATGACTAATAAATTAATTTTCTCTTAAATATTGGCTGTTCTTTCCTTTCTTCTTTTATTGGGTTAAAATAAAGCCTGTACTTTCAATAAATAATTTATACATTAACTTATGGAATAAATGATTAAAAACTATTATTTGTGTTAAAACATTCTAACATAGAAGTATCAGGCAACTCAATAACGATATATTTAGAATTTCTATTCCATCTGCAACGAAATGGCTGTTCCTAAAGAAAAAATTGTAAAATAAAATTACTGTAGTCTTTTATCCATTTAACAAAAACATTATTTATTCTACTATTTATTTACACAAAAACAATTATTACTCCCAATTATATTTATATTATTTATATTCATTCTCTCTTCTTTATTTTATTCCCTTCAAGCGTCCACGTCAACAAATTTTGTGTCAGTGCATATACAACCACACAAGGCCAAGAACATTAGAAGCAGACAGATGACAAAGAGTACAAAAGATCCTAAAGCCACAATTCCCTTTGGATCGGCTAAATTTGGGGAAGAAAAAAATAAATTTTATAACAAAGAAATGTTACGATTAGATGGATCCGTTTGCTTGCATTTTGGAACTCCAATATCCTCACGTTTAACCTAAAAAATGGGGAAATTAATTAAATTACTTTTAATTTGTCTAAAGTGAATAGTAACCGATGGACTTTAATGGAAGTCTTCTCGGACAGTTCAAAACCGCCTTTTTGATATAAAAAATTCTTCGAAAAAACACTTAATAAATTTCCTGACTTTTTGGTAACTATTCAATCATTTTACAAACCCTGTCCATCACAGCACTGTCATCCAATTGCAGACGATAATCCTCCATAGTAGATTCAACTTCTTTGGAAGCAGCGCGCAGACAAAAAGCTAAAATAATTGTGAATTAAAGTAAATTAATCAGAATAACTGACCAAACTGAAGCATAATTAGCAACAGAACAACAACAGCCATCACTTCCTTGAACAACATTTTGTTGGATTGGTGACGAAATAACATCGTTATTATTGTGTGATAGATGAGAGATAGCAAGTAGTCGCAGAGAAAAAAAACAAAAGTGTTATGAAGTGAAGCAAAAGTTAAAGTTTTTTATTTTCTATCAATGCTTTTATAGTAATTTTACTTAACTTTTTAATTTTCTTAGTGGAGTTCCTGTTGTTATTTAATCTTTTAGGAATATGAACATTTAGAATCTTTTTCTTCGAATAAAAGTTTATGGTAGCATTCAAATTTTGAGGTCAGTTCAAAGCCTTCGCCTATTAGAGCTTTTAATGTAATTTAAAATAATTTATTTTTTTTTTTTATGTATAAAAGCCATTATAAATGTAACAATTTAATTCATTCTCATCACTTGTAATAGGACTTCCAACATTCGTACAAACTTCTTTTGTTTATCTAAAGGTTTATTTCCTTTTTTTTCTAAAATTAAGCCCTTCCTTTATTTTCAGCTCTCAAAATGGACATTTCAACAATTCTTCTAATCATCACTATACTCTTCAATTATTCCAATAGTATTGACGTATTTGCAAGGTCCTTAAAGGTTGTTGAAGAGGACGAAGAATATCGAGATACAAAAAGTAGAACTTTGTCATTGTTTGTACAAGAAGAGAAGCGAGCACCTTCACTTAATTGGTTACTCCTATTCAATGTTACTTTTGTTCCAATTTTTGTGATAGTTATTATTATTATTCTAATTGTGAGTTTTTTTTAATTAATTAAATTGGAAGGTCACAACCAATTTAAGTGAATATTCAAATATTTCTAGAGTTAAATTTTGATCTTTTGGGTGTGACCGAGTTTATAAATTATTTTTTATTTTTATCATTTTTTAAGGTTCTTGCTAAAAATGCCTTCAAAAGTTGGGAAAAGAGAAAAGCAAAAGCTTGGGCACGACGTCAAGAATTACGTGAACGTTCAAGAAGTCGTGGTAGATCAGGAGGGAAAAAAGGAGGTTCGCTGATGAGTGGAGCGGGAACAGCATCTATATCTGCTAATGCACAAGAAGATTTCCCTACATCACCTCCAGAGGAAATGCCAGAAGAACTTAGAAAATCAATGGCATCCTCAGTGTTTAGTCATTTGGCCGGTGGCTCTACAGCAGGAACAGCCAAATCAACAACTAAATCTGCAAAAGCATCAGCTAGATCAACAATCAAAGGAGGTAAATCTAATATTGTAACAACTTCATTACATTCTGCTGAGGGTGTAACAATACCTGATACTATAAGTGAAGAATCAACATCGGATAAAGAAGGTAAAGAGGAAGAGGAACAAAATAAAGAAGTTGATGGGGCAACGTCTGTAACGGTTAGAACTATTAGAAAGCCAATGTTAGTTGTTGGGTCTGTAATGGAATAAAATAAAAGAAAATAAATAATAAATTAATTAATTAAAAAATAATTATTTGTCCCCAATGTATATTAATATTATTGTTAATTCTCTTATTTGTTGTTTGTATTTATTGTATAATGAATAAATTAAAGTATTTAAATTTTTGAATTTAATTAACAATTAAATTCATTGAATTTATTGTTGAATAGTTAACAATATTGTTTGTGGGCATTTTGTCCTAACCTTAACCTTTGAGCATTTTTATTTTTTACAACTTTATTGCTTATATAAACTCTACAAAATCTCTTCTTTAAATACTTTAAAACCCTTCACTCAAATTTCTCCCCCACAAATCATCTGCTGCAGCAAACTCAGTAAATCATAACTCAGTAAAAATCCTTCCGTTCACTCTCTCTTTACTTTCTTTTCTTTAAAATAACTTAAATCATCTCTTTATTATTATTATTTTTTAGCTAATCAATTTAAATATATTTTTTTTTGTAAAAAGTAAACTAAAAATGTTAAATAAAAAATAACAATTAGATTTTGTTAATAAAAATTTAAATTCTTTAATTTTCCCCTTTATTTTCCTATCCCCAAAAATACTATCTTTATTAGGGGAGTTTTCCCCCTTCCCTGTATTTTTAATTTTTCTTTTTTTTTTACCCCAATTCCCTTTTCTTCTACCCAAAATTTTCTTCCCTTATTTTTTACTTTATTAAACACCTGTCTAATATTTTTCCATCAAAAAAATTTTTTTTAACAAAAAATGCAAAAATCACATCATTAAATATATCAAATTACAAAAAAGCTAAAAAAAAAAAAATTTTTTTATCCTTTTGTTGTAAAACATTTTTTAAATCAAAAATAAACTTCTCAACTTACTTTTAAGATTTTAAAGTCTTTTATACTTTTAAGTTAAGTTTTAGTTAGAGAAAAACAAGTTTTGTGTTACGAACTTTTTGCAACTTGAAAGAAGGTTAGAGATAGTATAGAGATAGAGAGGGGGGAGAGAGAAAGAGAAAGAGATCATTAAAGAAGGAAATAATAGGTAAAGTACATATGTACATATTTTTAAAGAAATTTTATTCTTTTTTTTTTAAATTTATTATTATTTTTATTATTTAATAATTACTTAATATTATGTATTAATTTTATTAAATATTTTAATTAACTTTTTATTTTTTTTTAAATTATTTTTTTTTGAAATAATATTTAAAATTCCCTAATTAAATTTCAAATAATTTAAAAAATTATTTTAAAATATTAAAAAAAAAATTAAAAACCATTAGAAGTGTATATCTGAAATGTTGGTGTGGCTTATTGATCAAGCAATTTAAATAAATAATTTTTTCAAGTTTGGTCAATTTATTAATTCTGTGCCAAACCACATTTTTGATATACCCAAATAATGTGTTTATATATTTTTAATTTAATTAAATATTTAAAAGAAAATAAATGTTATTATTTATTTAATTAAAAAAAAAATAAAGGTTAATTTAGTTGATAGAGGGAAGAGATGGATTAAATTAAATTATTAAATATTTTTTTTTAAAATTAAATTATTTTATTTTATTAAATTTAAAAGAAGTGATTAAAAGAAAAAAAAATTAATTTATTAAATAAATTAAATCTTAAAAATTTTTAGAAAAATTAATTAATTAAAATTTATTTTTTAATTTTATAATATTTTAGCAATTTAAATTACCACAAATTTTATTTTCCAATTTATTATACTTTAATTTAAAAATTAAATAATTTTTTAATCATCTTTTCCCTATTTATTTAAAAAAAAAAATAATTTTTTAAAGTAATTTACCTGTCATTTACTTTCCACATATGTTTTTTTATCCATTTTAGTCAACCTTTATTATTTTATTTTTTATTTTTTTTTACACTCCATCAACTTTTCTATAAAAAAAAAAGATAATAGTAAATAAATACATAAGGCATTCCTCGCGGGATTTGTTCATTCAACTAAAATAGGTAAGTAGTATATATTACTAGCCTTTACTCGTCAATTCAAAACTCGTCAAAAAAAAAATGTAGAAAGAAAATGAGACTTTTTTAGAAGTCCTTAGCTGTGCGTTACAAACAACGCCAAAAATTAAATTTGAAATTTTTAAGGAAATAATTCTTTTAATTCTAATAATAAGGAAATGAACAAACTTTCTCTTTTTTTAAAATTTTCTATTTAAAAAAGGAAATTAAAAGTTAAGTACCTTGTACATATTTACAAAAATTTTCTCTTAATGCAAGGGTATTTATTCACTTTTCTTTTTCCTCGAGAATTTATTCCCCTAGAAATCTGATAACAGAAAGGGAAAGGTATTTTTATTAAATCCCCCAGGGAAAATTTCGTCAAAGAAAAATTCCCCGGGGAAAAATACTTTGACTACCTACACACATCCCTACTCTTTTCCAAAATTTCAAAACGCCAAAGAATGCACAGATTTGTTTTTCTAACGTTTCTTTTTTTTTTTTGCTTGTCAAATTCTTTACTTCATTTTCTTCTCATTCTCTTTAGAAAATGAAAGATAAGCATCTTTCCCCCTTCTTTTTACTTTTCTCGATTTTTTAAAAAAATTTTTAGGCAGTGATTGGCCTCTACTGGACTTTTAAATATTAAAACAAAATTTTAAAAGTGCAAAAAAATGACAATTGTTATTTAAAAAAAAAAAAAGTAAAAGTAAAATTAATAATTGTAAAATAGAAGAAAAAAAATAAAAAAAAACGCAAAAAATTAAAGAAAATTTTAAAAGTTGAGTGGATTAAAATTATATGTAAATTTAATTAATTTTTTCAATTTAATTAAAAAGAATATTAAATGGAAAGAGTTTAATAGAAAATTTAAAATATTTAATTAATTTGTACAATTAAATAATATTTTTTATTTTGTGTGCAAACACCGGAAATTCACTACTTGTCTATTTATTTAAATGTTCAATGATTGAATAGAAGAGGAGAGCATCTGTTCAATTTTAATCTAAATATTTTTCTTATATAACCAATTGTTTTCTATAAAGTAGCCTTTGACCATACATTTTTTTTTATTCAATTAATGAGTAGAAAGGTCATTTCGGCGCCATTACAGTCTTCAAATTGAATTATTATAAAAAGTGAAAAAAGCACTTTTAGAGTAGTTTAAAGGGCTTAAAAGTTAAGAAACGTTTAAAATCTAAATTTAAAATTTTCTTCCGCGCCGAGCTGTCCACATATTTGACCCTCAATTAAAGAGGGTTTTTACTCAAACTAAATAATAATAATAATAATAAATATACTACTTACTGACCAATCCTTCTTCTCCTCTATTAAAAATATGTCCATTAAATAAAGGAAGGAAAAAAGAGAGTGGCTACTAGTCTAATTTAGCCCCTCCCTCCTCACACAAATGACAAGGGCACTCAATCAAAAAACCTTCCCTTCTTTCCCCCCTCTTTTCCATAATTTTTCGCCACATCCGCCGACTAAAAAATTTATTTTTATTACTACTAGTAAATTCTCTTCTTCTTCTTCTTCTTCTTCTTCTTCTTCTTTTTTTACCCTTTTATATACTCTTACTTAAATTTATTACTTTTTCGGTGATTTGTGTTGATGGCAGATTTATGGCTTTTTAAGTAGTTTAAGGGAAAGGTATTTTATTGTTGTTATGCCTAATAAATTAATTATTAATTTATTGCTTTTTTTTGTTAATTAAAAATAATGTTTAATTTAATTAATTATTAAATGGACGTTTCGACGCGAAAAAATAAAAAATATTTTGCTTAAGAATTTACTTTTAATTTGTTTCTAATAAGTTAAATTTACTGCTAGCAATTTTCTAATGTTGCTATCAATTATTACTTTTTGTTAGTAAGTTGCTAATTATTTACTTTTGCTAACAAAGATTGCTAAATTTTGTTAAAATTATTTAATTTTTGCCTAAGGTTGTTAATGTAGAAGATAAATATTTGTTGCTAACATTAAAAAAAAACATTTTTTTTAAATTTTTAAAACAATTATTAAATCCCCAAAATAAATTGTTTTTTAACCTTGAAAAAATTAAAAATTATTTTGTTTTAATTTTTTCATTCATTAAACAACCTAAAGCATTTTTTAAAAATAACTATAATATAATAATTATTATTTTTTGTTCGCTTCATTTAACACAAAAAAAAATTTTTTTTTTTCTTAAAGCAAGTTTTGGCAAATTTTTCCAATTTTACCTTAACAAATTTTTTTTTGCATAGAGAATTTTTCTTTTCATTCATTTTCTTTTATTTAATGCAACGTTTCTTTCATTCTTCAGGTTTCTTCCCCGAAGAAAAAAAAGAAGACATTTAGGCGCAAACAAAAACATTAGAAAGCAAGTTTTCGCTTTGCGCCGAAATGACTACTCCAATCTTTACCTTGATAACTTTATTATAAAATATAATTTTGCCCTTGTTCGCTCATTGTCAGAAAAATCTTTTATAAAATATTTTGCCCTTTTTTCTTCCAAAACATCCAAACAAAAGTCCTTAAATAATAGAGAGTTTTGTGAATAAATAAATAAATATATGAGTTATTTAAAAGAGGGGGAAAAAAGGAGGGAAATGGGGAGGGAGGGGGTAGTGGTGGTGGGTCACTCAAAATAAATAAATACTTAAATAAATAGTAGAAAATAAATAAAGCTTTTTAGAAAATATTTAAGGTTGTTTTCAAGTTGTTTTGGTCATTTTCTATGTAAATATATTTAAATTACTTTAAAATTTATTTAAATAAAAATAATTTATTGTTAGCCGATTGCATTAAGCTTAAATAATTTTTTTAGACTTCCAGTTCAGTGCGAAATATTTAGTGTGTGAAGATTTAGAGTTTACAAGGTAATTAAATAAATTTTCATAAACTTTATAGAATTTATGAAATTGTCCACTGTTTTTCAAAATTCAATAATTTCCATAATACTTTTAAGCACTAAGACTAGTTAATATTTTTCTTCCCTTAAAAATTAATACTTTCCTTAAAATAACTGAAGAAAAAAAAAAGAAAAGCGTCATCTGCCCTTTTTCAAAATTTATAAGCGGTAAATCTTCTCATCACTTGGGTCAATCAATTTTTTCATCCTTTTTCCCCAATTCTTTTAATAACTCATATATAAAATATATTATACCTAATAAATCCTTTTTATTTCCCTTAATAAATTAATAATACACATAAATCTTTTCTTTTCTTTTCTTTATTTTTAATTAATAATTAATTTACATAATATTTATTTTATTAATTAATTTAATTGAGACTTTACTTTAATGTTTTTAGATTTTTTAAATATTTGTTTCATAAAATAAACAGAATATTTACCAAATTAAAAAAAAAAAAGTCTGCTAAAAATTTTAAATCCGGACGTTTCAGTATTCCTCTATTATAATATTGTAAAAATATTAATAAATTTAGGGGAGGGTGTTAAATTACTAAAATACTGTAATACGCTTAATTGATAAACTAAAAAATTAATTTTTAGATAAATATATTTATATTTTTCACACTAACAAATTTCTACACAAATTTTCCTCCTCATTATTAATAATCAACTTTTTTTTTTTCACTCTTATCAGCATTAACAACAAAAATGTTTTATTTATCAAAAAGATTATTTTATTTATTTATTTTTATAATATTTTTAAAACAACAAGGAATTGAAGGAATTAAAAATGGTAAAAAAAAAATATTTTATTTTTTCTATTGGGGTTTTACAAAACAATAGTCGAAATGGTCATTTTTAGAAATTTTGTTTATTAAATGATCCGAATGGTATTTTAGTTAAAAAACCGAGTTTTATAGTGTCTGTAATTTCTTAAAAATTTAATCCCAGTTAAACTCTTTCCAAGTCATTTTGTACTCATTTCTATGCAGAAAAATAATTTTCTTTTTTTTTCTCTTAACTAATAAAATATATTTATTTATTAAAATAAATTAATATATTATTATACTACAAAAATTAATTTAAAAAAAAAAAGAAAGAATATCTTAATTTAATCATTTTCCCAATCCATAGGTCCATTCCAATCTAATTTACGTGCTGTCATCATTTTAAAAAATGCTTGTTCAATTCCAACATAATCTGGTCTTTTATAATAATCCAAAGTTCGTAAATAATTCAAAATTGTTGAGAAAGCAATTGGACAATCCTTAAATTAATTTTAATTAAAATAAAAATTTATTTATTTATTTACTTGCATATATTCAAAATCCATTAATTTAGTTTTTAATATTTTTGTTTTACTTCGAGATCTCCCAATCCAGGGAAGATCACCCGTTGCTAATTCGGTTAGCATATAGAAGATTGACCTGAAATTAAATAATTTTTGGGTATTTTGTCCAGTTATTTGAGTCAAATTAAAATAGGTGGACATTAGAGTCTCAGAAATTAATTAGTATTAAGGTCAATTTTGATATTGAGAAACTCTTTTTTAGCCCAACATTTTGATTTAAACTCAAACTAGACAATTGACGCAAATTCTTTTAAAGAACCAACCACAAATCATCATGTCTCCCATGCTCTTTTCTGTTGTGCACTAAAATTATGTAAATTGAAAGTTTTAATATTAGAAAAGTTTTACCATTCAAACTGCAGTAATTTGAAGTTCCTCGAAATGAAACATTTTCCCTCATTGTACGTAAACTCATTTCTCCACGTTTTTTTATTGACCTTGAAAGTCCAAAATCGAATAAATAAATTCTTTTAAAGTTGGTTTGTCCAATAGCAAAGTTGCTTGGCTTAATATCTCGATGGACAAAATATGTGAAATGTACAAAGGATACTGCCTAAAATTAAAAGGGAAAAGATTATCCTAATTTTGCCAAATATTTAGTAGTTTTACCTGCAAAGCCTGAATTCCAATCATTAATACTGTTCTAATACTGAAACGTCCTTTAATTTGTTTTCCTCGTAAAACATCAATAGAAGGTCCAAGTAATCCCATTATTAGAGCACGAAGTCCTATTCCCTTATCTAAAAATTAATTCAAAGTTAAAAGTTTATTTAACAAAAAGAAAATACTTTGACAAGTGCCATATTGAATAAACGGAACAGTAAAAGGGGAAAACTGCAAACGCTTAAGAACATGAGCTTCAATTCCAAGAAGCTGATCTGTTTTGTCCAAATCTTTGCGTTCAATTTTCATTGCATAATTTATTCCATTTGCCATTACTTGATAAACAACTCCGCAACCACCTTTTTTTTTTTTAAATTATTAAATTTAAAAAAAAATTGTAAAACCTGATCCAAGCCGTTTCATCACCTTATAATCGCCAACAAGTTCACCTTTAGAAATCTCAACAATTTTGCTGTTTTCTTCAGAATTGGTACTACTAGAAGTTGAAGATTTAATTTGTAATGAAGATATTGAGAAGTTTACTAAGTCTTCACTAACTTGTGCTGAATATTCTGAAGAGTCTTGAGCGTTTGACATTTTTGCTTTTACATTCCCCATAAATATTGTATTAATGACAAAAAAGTTTATTTAAATAAATACTTTTATAGTATTCCAACCTTTTTATATATTTTTCTATTTTCTATAAAATTCTGAAATTGTGTTTTTCTATTTTATAGGTTATTTATTGTTAATAGTTCTAGTGGTGTCCTTCTAAAGATTCACTTCATTAGAATATTTTACTCCCTTTTTTAATACTTCCCTAAATAAAATTTCAATGTTTTAACAAAATTTTTTTTTTTAAATTTTTTAAAATTCATTTCTTCAATGGTTAATTTATTTTCTATATTTCCTCTTTATTTTTTTATTTTTATTTTTTCTTTAAATAAATTTACTTGCTTGCCAAAATACCCTAGAGACATTAAAAATTTAAAGAACGTTTTGTAAGTAAATAAAATTTAAAATTGCGCAAATTGAGGGGAAGGTTTTTGGAAGCCAAAGATTGACACAATTTTTGAAGGATTTTGGCAAAATTAGAAAATTAAAGAAGAGAGGGAGTAAATGCCAAAATAAAAGAAAAAGAAAATGGTTAAAAATATATAAATTTAATTTGTAAATTTTCTCAAAAAGAAAATAAATTTTTAATTTAATAAAAGTAGTTGACAAATTAAAAATTGAAAGAAATTTTTGTTTAATTAAAGGGGTTAAAATTTAAACTAAAAATTGGAAAAAATAAGAAAATAAATAAAAATTTTTTAATTATATAATTTTATTTCAATTAATCCCTTAAAAAAATATTAATAATGCAAATCTTTTTAATTTAAATTTTCCAAAGAAGAATTGCTAAATTTCAAGTATGCGCAGATACAAAATTTCAATTATAACAATGCCTTTTAATTATTAGATTTTTTTTTTAAATTTTTTTCTATTCATTTTACGCATCGTTTGTGGTCTTTTCGAGTGCCATCTGCTTACCCTTTGTATTATTTTTAATTTGCTTTTGAAACATTTAATTATTAAAAAATAAATGAAAAAATATATATTAATCAGAAATTACTTGTAAATTTAAAATTCTGAAATAATTCTGATTTTTTTTCAAAATATGAACTTGAAATTCTGTTTCTTTTATACAAATGAAAACACATATTTCTATCAACTAAGAAAAACTGTATTTTTAAAAATACTTTTAGTTCTGATTTGAATAATAAACTTCTGATTTTAAAGTTTTAAAAAAAAAGTATTTTTTAATAAATTCTGTTTTTTATAATAATAAATACAAAACACTTAAAAATACATTGTTTTGTATTTTTTAATTTAAAATAAAAATTCTGATTTGTCTTTTTTTTTTTATTTTCTTTTTCATTATTCATTCAACAGAAAGAGAGAATATTGCTTTGTGACCTATTTCCGGTCAAAAAAATATCCTCTTTTTTTTCTCAACCTTTTTTTTAATATTAACTATTATTTTTTGTTGCCATAGTAGATTCACTCAATTAAACAAATATTTTACATATAGAGAATATTTATTTGTCCATGTAATATTTGTTTTTGGGTTATTGGCACTTATATAAATAAATAAATGGGGAAGGAAAACACCCAAGCCAAATAAAAAAAATTATTTGATGGGTTAAAATTAATATGGAAATAAATTTAAATAAAATTAAAATTAATTTAAATATTTTTTTTTTAAAGGACCTCCAGAATTATTACCATTAGAAGGTCAACAATCACCTATACGTATTGCATTAGGAACAAAAGGATTTAAATTAAGTTGTCCAGTTAGAACAAATTCTGAAAAAGAATGGAATGAACAACAAAATAATGAAGAAGAAAATGAATTAATTATTAAATGGAATAAAGATCAAAAACCTTTAGAAATTATTGAAAATGGGAATTTTAAATTATCTAATGAAAATAGAGATTTATGGATATTAAAAGCTAAAGTTGAAGATAGTGGACTTTTTAAATGCACAGTAAATATTAAATTAAATTTAATTTATTTTTTTAGGCAATTAATGAATGGGGTCATCAAAGTGTAGAATTTCGTGTAATAATATTTGATCCAAAAAATACAATTGTTGATATAACAAAATCTAATGAAAGTAAAAAGAATATTTAATTAAAATTAATTTCTTATTTAGTAACAGCCCCAACATGGAATGAACCAATAGGTCCATTTCCTATACAAATACGTGTAAATAAAGGAAAATATATTCAAATAGATTGTCCAAATGCTTATGGAAATCCTTTACCTAAATTAACATGGTTAAAAATAACAGGAAATTCTGAACAAAGTTTAATTAATTTAATTAAATTAATTTAAATAAAATTTAAAAGAATTAGGTCAAATGTCACATTTGACGTTTAATCAAGTAAATCCAAAAGATGCAGGTATTTATTCCTGTCATTTAGAAAATTATTTGGGAGCAATTAGAGCTGATTTTTCTCTTCAAATAATTGAAGAAGAAGAAGAAAGTAAAGAAAAATTAAATGAAGAAGATATTAATTTACCTTCTAAAGGAAGTATTTCTTCTTCAATAGTACCTTCACATATTGGATCAGCAGTTGTTAATGTTATACCCCCATCTACACCTAAAATTAATTTATTAAATGGAAAACAACAATTTAATGTAGGGAATATAGCAGAATTACAATGTAGAGTTGAATGGAGAGGGGAAAAAGATAAAACTGTTATTAGAGTTAATTTTTTTTTATTTAAATTAATTGAATTAATTAATTTTTAGTGGCTTCGTCAATTAGATAATACTGATCTTAATGCATTACGTGCAAGAGAGCCTAATTCAAGTGTATTAAAACTTGGACAAATAACATTATTAATGATTGAACAAGAAGATGAGTCTGCTATACGAATAGAAAAATCTGCAATAGATGGACAAAAATACTTTTTAAATGAATTGAGAATTACAAACTTACAAAAGGAGGCAAGTTTTATTAAACTTTGTAAATGCTAAAATAAATTAAAACTTATAAAAACACAAAATTTAAAATACACAAACTTAAGTTTATGAAAATAGGTAATAGGATTAAAATACACATTTTGTTTCGTATGTTAAGTATTTATTATTTTCACAAACTTAAGTATTAATATAAACTTGTAAAAATAAAAAGTTTACAAAACAAAAAACACAAACTTGATGTATTTTTAAGTTTTTGTTTTTAAAGGATTCTGGACGTTATTTTTGTGTAGTAACCAATCCAGCAGGTCAATTTGTTTATCGTTCAATAAACCTTGATATTATTAATTCTAATTCATATATTCAATCATCATATAATTTATTAAATTTTTATTTATCACAATCTCCATTTATTAGAGCTTTAATTCTTTGTTTTTTGGGTTTTCTAGTAATTATTTGTATTTTAATAATTGGATGGGTTTTCTGTACTAAAATAATATTTAACAACAAAATAATAAAACAAAAAATATTTGAAAAAAGATTAAAAAATGTTCAAAATAATAATTCATTATCTTCTTCATCCTCTACATCAGCTACAGCAACAGGAACTAATAATAGTAATAATACAAAAATTAGTAATATTCAATTAAATTCAACTAATAATACAAATAATAACAATAAAATTCAATTTTTAACTGATATTTACAATAATTCAAATTTTTTACCTCCTCCACCAAGAATTCCCCCACCTATTTTACCTTATTCAACAAATAAACAAATTATTGAATGGCCTTCATCTTTACCTTTAATAATGCAACAACAACAAACATCAACACTTGAAAGATATAAAATAATGAGACAACCACAACTTTTGCATAGAACAAAAGCAGATGATGAAGAAATGAGTAAAATAAGCAGTCATATTTATGGTAAGAATATACAAACTTAAAATAAAAATACAATTAAGATTAATAAAATACAAAGTTGTTATATAAATATATAAACTTAGAAAAACACAAACTTAAAACTTTAATTTTTTTTATTCATAACAATAAAATACAGAACACTTTCTAAACATGAAATACATTTTCTTGATTTAAGTAATAAATCAAAAACATGTTTTAAAACTTAATATTAACTGTTTTCTTAAGTTTGTAAATAAATAAAATTTCAGCTTCTGGTTCTCCACTGCCTTTAACAATAAATTCAAGAATATCAAATAATAAACAATACAATTTTAATAAAATTAATAATTTATATATAAACAAAGGACAAAATTTTAATAATTTTATTGAAGAACAGAGAAGACCTTTAATTGAAGCATATAGGTAATTTTCAATTTATTTTTAAAATATTTTATTTTAGGTCAACGGAGTTATTAAATTACAAAATTGATTTATAAAATTATCTACTCAATATTAAAAAGATGAGACAAAATAAAGATTCTTTTTTTTTATTATTTTACAATAGAGCTTATATTTTCATTTATTTAATTTTTTAAAAAGAAGAATAAAAAAATACTTTTTAACTGTAATTAAATTAAATAGTAAATTTTAAAAAATTAATAAAAAAATATTCCTAGTTTATTTAATAATTATGACAATACCGTACCGGTCAATTTTTGAAATTTTCGGTTATTTCCTTTTTGCCTTGCAGAACAATTCCCAGCAAAGCCAGTTCGCCACTGGACGATTCACCGCCCAAATAATAATTTTTAAAAAATAAATTTTATACAAATCCTTCCTTTTTACAATCAATAAGGCATAAATATAGAAAACAATTATAAGAAACAATTTGTTTTAAATAGAAAAATTTTATATAATTACATTTTTTATTCCATTTCATCATCAGAAGTAAAAAACCAATTAATGGAACAGTGAATCTATAAACATACGCCTCTACTGAGTTTTCGGATCGTTAGCATTGAATGCTTAAGTAAAGTGGAGAACAATAGAATTATTATCTTGTGGCTCAACTGGCTAAATTTAAAGATAATTAAAACTTTGTTTGAATCTGTGAGCTCAGCTTTCTATGCTAATCTCTAAAATTAGATTAATAATCAACAACATTTTTAAAAATCTTACAGCTTTAACAGTCGATCTCAGAACAATTATTGATGTTCCTCCTTTGATTGTCATTTTTATCTCTCTAGGCGATGCAAGAACCATTGGGAAGGATTCAGCCACAAGATTCGTTTTAGCGACTACCCGTCCATATCTTTTGATCGGTATTTTCGGATCAATATCCGCTTCACTCGCTCCAGATGCTTTCAAAATAATGATACTTTCACCTTCAGGACCTCCCAGCCTTTCAATTTGTATGTTTATTGACGATCCACGATCAATAAATCCTTAACTTGGTTTGATAACGTAATTTAACATATCATAACCATCCAACAAAAACGCCACCCTAACCTAAAGGAAATTTTTCAATTAAAAAATTTTGGAATAAAACACCGATGGTTTTTTAATATTACTCAGTGTAAGGTTAAATTCAATTTTATAATACGTTAAATTACGTTATCAAACCAAGTTAAGGATTTATTGATCGTGGATAGTCAATAAACATACAAATTGAAAGGCTTGGAGGTCCTGAAGGTGAAAGTAGCATTATTTTGGAAGCTTCTGGAGCGAGTGAAGCGGATATTGATCCGAAAATACCGATCAAAAGATATGGACGGGTAGTAGGTAAAACGAATCTTGTGGCTAAATCCTTCCCAATGGTTCTTGCATCGCCTAGAGAGATAAAAATGACAATCAAAGGAGGAACATCAATAATTGTTCTGAGATCGACTGTTAAAGCTAAGATTTTTATAAATGTTGTTGATTATTAATCTAATTTTAGAGATTAGCATAGAAAGCTGAGCTCAAAGATTCAAACAAAGTTTTAATTATCTTTAAATTTAGCCAGTTGAGCCACAATATAATAATTCTATTGTTCTCCACTTTACTTAAGCATTCAATGCTAACGATCCGAGAACTCAGTAGAGGCGTATGTTTATAGATTCACTGTTCCATTAATTGGTTTTTTACTTCTGATGATGAAATGGAATAGAAACATTTAATTATATCCATAAAAAAGGCAGATTTTAAACTGGATAACATCGAATTACATCAACTTAAAAATATTTAAATAAATTTAATTTTTCAAAAATTCTTACTAATTGGAGTTCGACAAATGGGACAATCCCCAGAACGACGATGTGTTTCTTTAGCACAGGGAAAGCACCTAAAAATAATTAAATAATAAAATAAATTAATTTAAAAATTATACTTACATGCACATATGCCCGCATCGATAAATAACCTAAAAAATTAAAATTATATTTATTTAAAAAATTATAAATTAAATTTCAGACCGCATTTACTCTATTTGTCATACAAATTGTACATTCATTATTACGATCACCATCTTCAAGCTTTATTGCAGCATCAGAATCATTTTTTCCTTCTCCACTACTTTGTCTATTTACTTCATTTAAAAATCTCCTATTAGGTGAATGATCACTTGATAAATTTGAAGATAATGCTGCTTCAAATTCAGCTACACGATTTCTTAAGTTTTGTTGTTCATTAGATGAATGAACGTCCAAGGAAGAAAAAAGTGGAGGAGGAAGTAAAGGAACCTTAAGAGAGTAAAATAATTCTTATATAAAAGTTTTAAAATATTCTAAATTGTAGTAATATAAATATATATTCATTCCTATATAAAAAATAAAAGTATTTATGCACAAGATTCAGATTTTCAATGCAAAGAATTCTGATAACTTTTTTAAACTTAGTTAAATACAATTCAAAACACAAGTTTAAAGAACCTTTACTAAAAAATACAAAAAATTAACTGTAATTGAAGCACCCGAATTATTTATTGTTGGAGCATTAGGAAATTCAAATAAATCAACAACATTATTACTTGCAACATTTCCTCTTTGAGAAAAATTTCCATTATTAATTGGACGTACAGGAGAACGTGAATGATGTTGCTGCATTCGATCACGTTGTATTTGTCTATAATTACTTAATAATTCATTTACTCCAGGAGATTCATTATTGTCTAAAAATGAAAGACGAAGAGGTGAAGAATAGGAAGATGGGGAATTTGTTGTTGAAGAAGTATTTGTTGAAGAAGGAAAAAATGCGGGTCTAGTTGTTGTTGTAATTCCAGCTAAAATTGAAGAAACACAAGTTGCTTCATTTAGTAAATTAGAACGTTGTTGATTTAAACGATGTAAAGTATTAGCAACCCGTAATGCTTCCAAATCACGATCATGAAATAAAGAAGAAGAAGAAGGAGCAGAAGATGAAGGAAATGAAGTTGAAGCAGTTTCTGTTGTTGTTGTTGTATTATTTGTAGTTGAAACAGCTTCTGTTTGTGTAGGTGGAGTGATACTTAAAGGTTCTGGTAATGCTACACGTAAAGATTCCTTAATAAATATATAATTAATTTTAAATTTTATTTTTTTTAATTAAACAAAATATGTTATTTATAAAAATAAAACCATATTCCACTGTGCAGAGGATGGTCTACTTAAACGAGGAGGTGATAAAAGTTGATTATTTAAAGATTCATTATTAGCATCACTATGTGCAGAAGCTGCACCTTCTGATGAAGCACGATGTTCTCTTAATGCAAAAAACTCTGCTGCGGTTAAAGGTTGATCAAGATCTAATTAAAAGATTATTTTAAAATAAATTTTCTTTAATAAAACATGCCTAAAATTTGTATTTTTCTTGTACTTCCATAAAGATCAAAAAATGCCCAAAGTGGAATACTAACATCAACATGCATAATTACACGAAAAGGAGCATCATTTTTAGAAAAAAAGACACGACCTAAAGAAAAAAATTTAAAAAATACTATTTTTTAAACAATAACCTTCTGTATCTACTTTAAAATTAAGTGTAGTTCCAACTTGTGGCATTGCTCCAACATCTTTTATACAAACCTTAAAATTAATTAATTTAAAAATTAATTATTTTACCCAATATTCTGGACGTTCAAGTAATTCATCACTGTCAGAAGGAAGTCGATTAGCAGATAATTTAATTGGATCACTTTAAAAAAATTAATTTTTTTAAAAATAAATATTTAAATAAACCAGCTAGTTAAACCAAATGCAAGACTACCAGAAAATGCATCTTCTGTCATGCTAACCAAAATAACCATTTTTTCTCCAATTCGAATTGGTCGTTCAGTAAATACATAACCCAAATACTAAAAGAATAATTATTGAGAACAGAATAAAAATAATATTTACATATTCCCCATGTTTTCGCACTGCTGTTGTACCGTTATTTTGAATTACAACATTGTTACCTTTAACAGAATGAAAACGAAGTCTTTGAGCTTTAAAAAAATAATAAAATTAAAGAATACAATTTTTATAAAGAAAATTCTGATCAGAAAATTTTATTTCTTAGTAAATGAGTAATTTAATAAACTTTACTATTGTTAGCAGTAGTAGGTACTCTAGAAGTAGAATCTTCGACATTACGCAAATTGTTGGTCGACCTTGAACTGGTCATTGTTTCATTTGTGTTAATATTAGTAGGTAGTGGTGCATTAAGTGAACAAGTAGTAGTTGTAGTTGAATTGTGAGTAGTAGGGGGAGAAGGAATTGTTGTAGTTGTTGGTTTTCTTTCGTGTTGAAATTCAGATGAATCTGAAATTTAAAAAAAAATTAATTTAATTTAAAAAATAAAAATATTCTTTATATAATATAATTTTATTTTTTTAAAAATTATTTCATACCAACAAATTCAACAGCAACAGAATTTCCATAAATATCAACAATAGTCCATAATTTAGAATTTACATTTATACCACTCAAAAAAAGTCCTTTATGTACACCATTTACTCCGTAATGCATTTCTCCACTTTCATTAATAAAAAAATGAAGAATTAAGCCCTGGACAGAATCTTAAGATAATTAATTTAAATTGTTTAAAAAAATTATGTTACATCTTTCAGCAAGTGATTTAGCCCAATAACCACCTTTTGATGTTAAATCGGGACAAGCAAACCTTAAAAAAAATTTACAAAATATTTTAAGTTTTTAAGAAATAAATAATTTAATTAAAAAAAAATACAACTTGGGAAGTTCAATGTCACGAAAACTGGCAGGATCAACATTTGTTACTCCAAACCTAAATGAACCATTTCTAAACCAAACAATCAATTTTATAATTATTCTAATAGTGCCTCGTAAAGAAAGGAATATTAGAAATTTTCAAAGTTCCGAAACACAAATTCAAAAGATTTTTTAATTAAAGATTAATTCAGAAAATGTTGGAAAAAAACGAGACAGAAAAATTAAAGGCACTATTAATAAATAATAAATTGTTTCCAATATAAATTAATTACCTCATAACCCCAGACCAATTAGTCCCAACTTCACATAATTTAATACAAACAATTTCCCCAATATCAATAGGTCGATTACTGAAAGCTAAACCTTTGCAAAACGATTCTCTACGTTTGGCAATTCTTCCATCTCGAAGTAAAATTATATTTGTCCCGCAAACAGAATGAAACCTTTAAAAAATATTTATAATTCCAATTCAGTAAATATTTTTATTTAAAGCAAACCTCAACTGCGGTTTAGGGCTGTCAACTGTCCCTCTATTAATTGTTGTTTCATTATATGTTGGAAAATTACTATCAAGTGAGATTGCAGGAGTACCTTCTAAAAAACTTGAATATTTTAATTTTTATAGAAGAAACCTTCTGAACAAGCTCGACTACCAGTATTTAGTCGACATTCTGAATTCCCCATTATTTTAATTTGAATTAATCTAAATTGATATATAAAAGTTCAAAAGTTAATTATTAAAAAAGAAAATTCTGATCAAGCACTAAAAAAGCATGAGTCATATGGGTAAATTTAATAATGGTCAAAGACAAATGGACAATAATTAAAACTAGAATTTATTAGTACATAAGTTCTAAAAAAGTTAACAAATTATTTACCAGTACAATAACTGATATCCAAGAATATAATTCTGATTCTAAAAATGAGAATTAACTGATTAAAATTTACTAATTAATTTAAAATTAAAATAAAATAAATTAAATTTGACTAATAATTTTGCTTAATATAAAATATTCTATTTAAATTTTAATAAATAAGATTAAATTAAAGCTCAATTACCGATTCATCAGTATTAGTATTTTATTTTTGGATACCAGTCGATTGGCTGGTAAATATTTTATTAGTATAAGCTTAGAGATCTAATAGACGTTTACGTGTATATTAGAACCTTTAAAGGAGTTAAAACAAAACAAATTTATTCTAATTTTTAAAACTTTTAATAATTATAAAAGACTTTTAGTATCTTTAATTTTATAAAAGGGAAAAAAGTTTTAAGACCAATAAACGTAATAAAAAAAAATATAAAGTGATGCAAAACACGAGTAAAATCATCATCAACTAATGAGAAAGGGTCGATAGTTGATTGTACTAAAAATTCTCAACATATGACTTTAGTGATTTTTTTCACTTTACTCACTCTCTCTCTCTCGCTTACCTCTTTTTCTCCCCAATTGCCTTTAGCACTCAAAAACTACTAAATATTTAGCTTTTGTTGGCGTTTTTTTTCCTTTGGTGTGTTTCTTTTCTCTCAATTTTTATTAATTTTTGTTTTTAATTTTAGTGATCAGTCGATGATCATTAGTCGATTGTATTAATTTTTAGATATTTTGAAAATGATGATAATTCTTCCTTAATAATTAATTTTGGAAAAAGATTAAAAACTGATTTTTGGGGGAATAAGTTGAGAGAAGAATTAATTAATTTTTGTTTAAAAAAAATTTTTGAGTTTTCGGATAAGTAAATCATATATATTTTTGATTCGAATATTTTTATTAAGAAAATAATTTATTTTTTTAATTCTACAAAATATAAATTTTGAATAGACATGTTGCCATTTAAAAATCGTCAATGCTGATTTTTTAAATAAAATGAATTGCGATTTAACCGAAATTGAAGCTCTGGATTTTAAAATTTAAAAAAAACTTTTTATTTTTAAATCAAATAAAATTAACAATTTTTCCCTTACAAAAAAGGCAATAAAATATATATGTCTACTATGTATGTACATTTTGCCCATTCAATAGCAAAAATCATACAAAAAAGGTAGCAAGCATATTTATACATAATAGCAAAGCACCATCATCATCATCTCTTCCAAATTTTCTATCCAAGGCCGTTTGCAGTAAAGCTTTCAAATAAATTGAGATATATGTCCTCTACATATTATTGTGCTTGAATGTAAAAGGGGAAATAATTTTTTTGGTAAAAGTTTATTTCTTAAAGGTTCTATTAAGGGAAAATAATCTTTTTTAACCTTTATTTACCACATTTCTTTTTTTATTTCTACTCTCGATTGTTGCTTCAATAAAATTATATATAAAAATTATTAGCATTCACATCACCTCTAGTAGTAGATTGGTAAAGGATTAAGCGATGAAAGTATTTTCAGCGCAAGGTTGTAAGGGAAATAGGGAGGAAGAGAATGAGCATGATGGTCTAAATAACAAGCCCTTTTTCCAAAACACAGTTATAAATATATAGATAAATTGGTAGAAGAGGGGAAAATGGGAGAAAAATTTTATTTTTATTTGGTGGAATGCAAATGCTAAAAAATTTGGGTCTTTTCATAAATGTGCCAGTACTACATATATTTATCGGTAGTTAATAGAGAATAACGATATAGAAGAGGGGGGTTATTGAGAGAAGAAAATGCTTTGCTTCTATTCAACCATTCTTCAACAAAAACACACGCTTCACTGTAAGTAAAATTTGAATATTATTTCCATTCATGATTATTTTTATTTGTCTCGAAAAAATGTAAGCTAATTTTATTTTTTGAATTTTTCAATTATTTATTTTTATATATACTATTTATTATTTCTTTTTTATTTCATTATTTTAAAATTAGCAAATTATTTTTTTTTTTTTGAAATGTAAATATATTTGTATCAGAAAATAAATAAATTTTTTTTTCTTTGATAGAAAGTAGAAAAAAAGTTTAAAAATGTTTCTTAAAATTGAAAGAATTAAGCCAAAAAAATATAATTTAATTCCTCTTTAATAATTATTAGTTTAAACTTTTTGTTTAGTAAAAAATTAAAAAAACCCCCCTCTTTTTAAGCTATTAAAATAAAATATTTAATTATACATTTATTTCAACATTTATTTAACCATTTTTGGCTGATCTCGTCACTTTTATGTCCCACTAAAAATTGGGGGAAAAAAGGCCTAAGTAAGGGAACATATACAACAATTTAGCCAAATAGAATAGTAATATAGCAATGTGCTCAACCATGCGCGCACAAATTTATTTTTAATTCCTAAATTTTTCTTTTTTTTTTTTTTCACCCCAACTTTTTCCTGTACTACCTGTAATGTTTTACGTTTAAAAAAAGAAAAGCGATTACTTTCATATTACGCCTTAAATACTCTTGCTTACTATATATAAAAGAGAAAGAAGAGAAGAAGAAAAGATTGCTTTTCTTCTTATTTTGTATTTTTGTTGTGTGTTTGGCAAATACTTTTACAAACTTAAATTTTCACCTTTCCACCCTCCTCTTTTACAATTCCAGTATTTCTCATACTTACAAACTCTTCTTCTTTTTAATTTTGCATCATTTGCCATTTTGCTAATCAAAAGCCTTTTTTAAATTCCGGTTTTTTAAAGTAAATAAGCAGCAATTTCAAACTTTTGTCAATTTTTAATTCCCTTTTCATTTTTTTCTCTCATTTTATAACCTTATCTTTATTTTGTGCTTCTTAACTATTTAACCCTATCTATTGTCCCCCTTTTTTTTTTACATCATCAGACCTGATCTTCTTTTCACTACTGCGCATTTTCCGTAGAGGCCAACAATTGTTCCTTTTTCCATGTTCACTCTTTTATTAGATGAAATAAAAAAAGAAGAGCCGGTGCTCCACACGTTCATTCGAGAGCGGATAGAAAATGTAAAAAATAGAGAGGTGTCTACTAGTCATCTCCCCCCCCCCCCCCCTAACCGACTGTATATAAAGAAGAAAAAAAAAAGTAAAGAAAAATTAAAAAGAATAACACAACAAAATAAAGCAGCCGACAGCTGTCTTTTTCCTCAATTGTGAAGCAACACGCAAGCAACCTGCTTCTTTTATGTATATTGCTCTTGTCTAAGCAAATCATGCGCATTAGAGAAGGCGGTAAATGGCCGGGAGTTGATTGGGACAGAGAAAAATTGGGAATTGATGGGGGAATATAAAATACGGAAAATAAAATGAAAAAAAAAAAAAGTTGTAAAAAAACTTAAGAAAATCAGTCAAAAAGTTTTTTATTTATTTTTATTTCAAATAAAATGAAACAAAAATAAAATAATTCAAGTTTCGCCATAATTTAATATATAAATAAGTATTTCTACTCTTTATTATGAAATAGCATTAAAATTTAAGTTTAATCTTAAAAATTGAAAAGCATTTTTCGAATTAAATAATATTTCGCAAACTTAAGCTTCAGAATTTAAAACTTAGCAAACATATTTTCAGAAATAAGCATAAACACAAAACTTAAAACTGAAAATAAATAAACTTGAAACACGCGGTGACTTAAAATTTGAAAATAAACTTGAAACTTAAAAATAAAATTAAAAATGCTGCGGTAAACTTAAAACTTGAAAATAAGTTTATATAAAAGCATTGTATTATTCATCATTGTATTTTTTTTCTTTTTGTCATTTCTTTATTTTTGTTTCACATTTTCAAGCACAATCTCGCGCTGTGCTCAAACTTTAATTTTAACAAATCATTGCTACTGTGCGCTCACAATAAAACATTTTTACTAGACAGAAAAACAAACGCTTCTAGTAAATATATTATTACCCTCTCAGTAGTGTTGCGCACAATAAAATGTGCTCATTTATTTCATTCTTAAAATATTATATTTTTTTTTTGTTACCGGCAAAGCCGGTGATGAGACTGCCATGCTTGTGTGTGTATGTTTATGTGTTGTAATGCTACGAGAGTGACTAAATGAATATATATATATACCTTATATGTAGCAAGTTGGCCGAATGATTGGTTGTTTAGTTGAGAGAATAAAGGAGGGGGGAAAGAAATAAATTGTAAAAGAAGGGGCCAATATATACGTAAATGGAAGAGCCAGCCGACAAGACTTACTATTGTCGTCGCTAGAGTAATATAGTTTTTTTTTAACTAGTAGTCATAGAGCCTTAAAATATATTTATTTATTTATAAATAGTTGAACAAGCCAAACAATCACAGAGCCATTTATTTTTATTCAAGTATTTAAAAGAGCTCTTTACTATATACTGTTTTTTTGTTAAATAAAATGCTGCTGTTCAGTATAACAAATTTAAAGTCGAGAATATGGACAGAAGACTTTAGTCAAATCACGCGCAAACAAGAAGAAAAAAAAATTATTACAAAATAAGCGATCCAAACAAAAAAAAATTTTTTCTTTTTCTTCTTATAGCTTGAGCTTTAAAATAAAACAATAAATTGTATTAAATAATTAGTGATTATTTACAAATTATTATTTATTTTTTTAGTTGAATTGGCTCAAATTACCTATTTATTAAACTAAAATGATTCACTTTAATAGTCTCATCAATCAACAAGAAATAGAGGCAATTTCCCTCTAACCTGTTCAAAATCTAAACTTTTTTTTTTTTTAATTTTCGGGAATTTAAAATTTAATATATATACATTATTTCTTTAATTTTTAATTTTTTTACTAATTTTATTAAAAATTTTAAATTTAAATTTAAATTTTTTGTTCTTTATTAAATAGAAAAAATAATTAATTTTTTATTTAAAAATCATTCCAAATATGTCCTTGATTCTCTTTTTACTTTTTATTTTTTAAAAATTTCAAAAGCTTAAAGTATTTCATAAATGCCCTTGAAAATTAATGTAGAAAGAGATGCTTAAAGAATTAAATTTATTTAAATTTAATTCTATTAAAAAGATAAACTAATAAAATTATTAAAATTTCCTTAGGTAATCAATCTATTTACTTTTTAAGTTTTAATTATTGTTTACAAAATCTCAATTTTTCTTTTAATTTTTTAAATTAATTTTTAGATTTATTTAACCAATTTACATATAATCTAAACAAAATAAATACAATTGCTTATACTTTTTATTATTAATTTTTATTTTTCATTTTTTACTCGTTCCAAACTTTTGTCAAAACATCAAAACACCCATCCTTTTTACTACCAAAATTTGTTTTAACCCTTACAATAAATATATTGCTTCTTTTCTGCTTTTTCTGCCATTCTTTTCCAATTTTGGGGGTCGTTTTGTGTGCACATACTTTTCCCCCCTTTTCCTTTTCCTTTCCTTTTGCTTCTTCAAGTTGTGCAATCCTTCTTCCCCTTGCCTTTTTATAGTTAAAGAATTTCCATATATTTATATATTTTTACTAAATACTTGCGCAGATCGAAAATGAGCGATTTAAAATGCGCGCTATAAAAACAACAGAAGCAACAATAGTATATAAGCTATATATTTATTTAAATTATTTTTATTTACTTTAGCAACTTTTTTTTTCAAACTTGTTATATATTAAAATTCCAACTTGGTAATGTTGGAAGTTTCTTTAACTTTTGTAAAACAAGTTTAAAAACATTTTAAACATTTTTTTAAAGAAAAATTTAATGGGAGTTAAGTTTATTAAGTTTTAGCTATGAATATATAATTTTTAAGTTTGTGATATTATCTTAGCAAACTTAAGTTTATTTGCATCATTTCTTACTCTTTTAATTATTTCAGAATGTTTTTAGTAAAAACTGAAGCAATATTTAAAGCAAGTTTGAAGCAATATAATTAAAACTTATTTTATATTAAAAAATATATAAGCTTAAGCATTAATAAATAACAAAAATTAAGTTTATGAAAAAATTAAAAACATTTTTGAAGCATTTAAGTTTATTAAAGGAAAACTTGACTTAAAATTATTTTATAAATTATTTCCCAATTTTTTTTTTTATTTTTTATTTTATTCCTTTACATTTTTCTTTACTTTTAAAATATATTCTTCCCATTTATTTTATTTTCTCCATTGCCATTATATATATATTTTTTCGCAACTGGCCTATCATTTGCCAATTCTTTTTTTTTTTTTATAAAAATAATTTCTTTGTTCTTTTTATTAAATACCCCCCATTTTTTTTTCATCTTAAAAAAAAATGAAAGGAGCAAAAAAAAAAAAAAAAAATATTTTGTTAGTCAACGGCATCTTTTTCCCTTTCTGCGCATTCTTTTGTTGTTGTTTTTGTTGTTAATTTTTTTTATCCCCTGCGGTGAAATTTGGCGCATTAATTCAATTATGTGAAAAATTGGATATTTTGTCATTTTCTGTACTTTTAAGGAATTGAATGGGTAAAATTATGGCAAAAACGTTTAGAGAAGAATTTAGTCAATTAATTCCCCTATATTTTATATTATTAATTTAATTATTTTTTAAATTTATTTTTGGGGGTTTTTTAAAGAATTATTTATTTAAAATAATTTTAATTCAATTGGCTATATTTTTTTTTATTTCTTAAAATTCTTTATAGCTTTTAATAAATAATATTTTATGTTTTTAAATTAAAATATAGCTAATTCTATTTAATCAATTTATTTTTATTTGGACAAAAAATATTAAATAAAATTATGTACATATGTAGTATTTATTTCTAAATAGGCTTAAAATTTAACAAAATGAAAAATAATAATATTTTCCACAACTTTTCCCATTTTTAATTCTCTTTCATATTTTTTTTCCTTCACAATTGGCCCAATCGTCATTGTCTACGCCTCTCTTTTATTTTTTCTTCTTCCCGCGAGAGGCAAAGCCATCAACAATCAAGCCATTTATTTTAGACAGGCAAAATAAGGCGAGAGCACAAATAAAACCAGCCAAATATTTTTAACTAAACACATTTACTATTAATCCAAAAAAAGCAGCATTTTCTTGCTTACAGTATATATATTTATGTTATTGGCCATAATGCTTCATATATAAAAGCTTTTATAGTTTTATAATTCTTCTGGTTTTAAGTTTTAAGTTTAAACTTAAAGTGTTTTTCTTTAAAGTTTATTTTACAAAAGTTCAAACTTTAATTTTGTATTTATTTCAATAAACTAGAAACCAGAATTTGTGTTTTTCTTTTTTATACTTAAAATCTTAACTTACTCCTTAATGTTTTATTTATTTCCATTCTTAGCGTAAGACAATTGTTTTATTCCACAATTAAGTATACAAATATTTATTCTCGATATTATTTTAAACAAATTTGCTTTCCACTTATTAAACTAAAAATAAATAATAAAAAAAAATATACAATGCTCTTACTATTTTATTTAATGTATATATTTATTTATAATAAAATACCCCTATTATTATGCGCGAGGAAACAATTGTGGCCAAAAAACTAAACAAGCTTCCCGAAAGAATATTTACAAAACTTTTTGTGTTGTTTTATAAGGAAAAAGAAATAAATTCACTAACATCCGAGAGCACATTGTATTATTTATTTTCTCTTAAGGATTTATTTGTTTGGCCTCACAAATGTTGAATGGATATCTAGCACAATTGAGATATTTAGGCAAATTATTTATTAAGAGAGGGTATAAGTTGTTAAACTTGTTTTTGTATTTTTATTCTGATTTTCTTCTGATTTTGGTATGTTTTGTGTTTTATCTTAATTCTGATTTTCTTCTGATTTTTATTTTTTTGTGTTTTATCTTAAATTCTGATTTTCTTCTGATTTTTGGTATTTTTTGTGTTTTATCTTAAATTCTGATTTTCTTCTGATTTTTGGTATTTTTTGTGTTTTATCTTAAATTCTGATTTTCTTCTGATTTTTGGTATTTTTTTGTGTTTTATCTTAAATTCTGATTTTCTTCTGATTTTTGGTATGTTTTGTGTTTTTCTTAAATTCTGATTTTCTTCTGATTTTTGGTATGTTTTGTGTTTTTCTTAAATTCTGATTTTCTTCTGATTTTTATTTTTTTGATTTGATTTTATCTACAATTTCTTTCTTTATAAAATTAATTAAATAAATATGTATTTATGTATTTTAAAGTCCTTTATTATATAAAGCTTAAATATTCAAAAAAAAAAAACTAATGGATTGATGTAATTATTTTTATTATTGCCGCCCTTTTTTCTACTCTCATGGACAAACCAAAAGTCTCTCACATTTATTTTTATATATATTATAGTTAGTCTATTCAATTTTTACCTTTTTATTTTCTCTTTAATTTAAATGTAGACTAACTCGCTTTCATCTTATAAAAGAAAAAAAAAACTTTTCCTTTTTTTCCATACAAAGCTGCTTACTTAGGCATGATTTAAGTGATGAATGATGGCACCTACAAAAAGTAAAAATGAAAATAAAATGTATATATAGTTATTAAAAGTATTTATTCTTTTGTTGCTTTTTGTTTCTTTTCCGGTGTTCTTTTTTTTTTGGATAAAAGCATCTAAAATTGAATAGAATATAAATACAAAAGAAGAAACCTTTTTTTTTTTAGCTCTTTTTCGGTATTTTACGTTGAAGGTCAATATCATCCACTTTTTACTTTTTTCCAAGCCAATTTTTTCTGACCTTTCTAATTTTTATTATTTTTGTCTAAATTGTAAGCCTTTCCCTTCGCTTGATCGAATTTTTTTTTCAAGGAAAAAAAAAATTTTTTTAGGGGGAAGAATTGCTTAATTAAAGGCAACAAAAACTTGTTTATTATTATTTTATTTTATAATAATAATTTTAAAACATTTTTATTTAAAAATTTTATTTAATATTAAGTACTTAAGTAAGTTTCTGATTTTAAGTTTATAACTAAAAATCAGAACTTTTTATTTGTATTTTTAATCAGAATTCTTTAATATTATTTTATTGGATTTATATAAAAATAATAAAGTTAAGAGGAAGTAAACTTTCCAATATCATTTTCAGATTATTTAAACATTTTTAAAAAAATATTTACGAGATTTTCCCTTTTTAAATCTAGTCTACTATTTCTTTTTTTTCTTTTTATTTTCTTTCAAAATCACAAAAATATTTTTTTTTCTTTCAATGGCGCTTTGTCTAATTTTTCCCCCTTTTCAATTTATTGTTTAAATAAATGGCCAAAAAATATTTTTATTTCCCCAAAACATTAGCGCTTCTTCTAAGCTTTCATTATTATATCAAATATAAATAAATAAATAATTTAAGCATTTTGTAGACTGTTCATTTTGTTTTGTTCTTCTTTTCTTTTCCCTACTTTTTCCTTTTCCTGAAAAATAGGACGCAGTTAACTTTTTATTTATTTTTGTTTAGTTTATGAAGTAAATTAATTTTAATTCTTTTTTACTGATTGATTTATTTTTGATTTGGCAATGAAAAGGCCATCCTCTATTTACCTTTGCTTTGATCAAAAATATTGTCAGATGGAGTTGGCACCAAAATGGCCGCTTAACTAAAAACCCCCAAATTTTAATTTTTTTTTTTTGATTTATATATAACCAAATTGGCCACCAAAAAACTTTAACAATAAAAGAATAATATAATCTTCATCATTTCACACTAATTTTACCACATAAATATATATATATTCGCTTTTCCTTTTTGTTGTCAATTCATTTAGAGTTCTTTTTTTTTTCTCTTTTTTTTTGCCCTTCACTTTTCCTTTTTTCATTATTTTCTTTGTCCATCCATTTACAAGCCGTTATGTTGATTCTGTTGATACTATTAAAATTAATGCTTTATTTTGTCCTTGTTGTGTTTATCTGCTAGCTACTGTTTTCTTTTTTTAAACTTTTCCTTCACATTTCGTTTTTTTTTCCACACAACCCATGGGCCATTGATTTTTAGTGGATTTTTTTTTCGTTCATTTATTCACATCCTTATCTAGAAAGTTGAAGGGAAATGGGCCTCTTAAAATTATATATTATACCTACATATATACTTTTATTTTAGTTTAAGCAAAAAAAAAAGGAAAGGAATGATAGCTAAAAAAAAATTTAAACGGGAGTAGTAGAACATTGCTTCTTTTTAATTTTTTTTATTAGTTGAATATAATTTATTTTTAAAGATTTCTTTTTAAATAATTTTTAAATTAAATTTATTTTTTTATAATAATTATTTAGTTAAAACATAAAGCAACGACAAAAATTAAATCTTTTGTTAATTCTTTGAAAAGAAAAAAAAAGAAAAATTATAAAAAATCAAATAAATTTTAAAAAGAAATTTTAAACAACGCAAAAACGACGACTCATCAAGTTAAGCAATTTCTTCCTTCATCCCCTCCCCATTCTGAAACTTTATCATTAAAAATGCCCTATAGAACGTAAGGAAATTTAAAGTTTTTTATTTTTAAATATTTATTTTTATTTTTTAGGGATTTGAAAAGACCGGACTTAAAGGGTAAGAGAACAATTTAAAAAGAAAGTTTTCAGAATAAAAAATAAGAAATCAGAATTTTCTAATAATCTAAAACACATTTAAGTTTGTATTTTTAGGTCAATTTCCCTGTTCAGTTTGCAACAAAATCTTTTGTCATTCCTCGTCTTTAAGTAGACATAGGTAAGGGAAATTTATTTTTTAAATTTTTTTTAAATTTCAATTTAGAATGCAAGCACATTATAAAAGTTATACTTGTACTCAATGTAATCAAGATATACACAGTAAAAAATTAATTTTTAAATTAAATTTTTTATGTTAAAGATAGTGAAAATCTTCGTTCACATATGTATCGTTGTCATCAAATTCACAGAATGTTTATGTGCCGTTGTTGTAATTGGGCATTTCCTGATAAGGTTGGAATTTAATTTTGTATTTTTTTTTTTGTATTTTTTTATTGTTTATTCTTTTATTTTTCTGGTTTTGTATTTCTATGTTTTGTGCTTTCCCATTATGCCGACAATGTCCGCAACTTTTTATCTGCAAGTCTTTTGAGAAAATACATATTGTAACATTGCGGATAAAAAGTTGCGGACATTGTCGGCATAATGTGAAAGTACCCTGTTTTTTATTTTTTTATGGATGTAAATATTTCTCCTATTTAATATTTATTTTTAAGACTAGTTTACATATTCATATGCAAAGCATGCAAAAGAGTGGAAAGCCTGGTGATGTTTCTGTTTTAGCAAGAAGTTCACTTGACCCTGACGGTATTATTTAATTAATTAATTATTTAACATTTTTTTTCTTCAGTTAAATTAGCATTTCCAGACAGTGATGGGTCAACAACAAATTCTTGCCCTGAAGATGACTCTCAAATATTTCCTGAAGAATCGGTAAAAATTTTTAAATTTAATTGTCTTTTAATTTTTAGGGAGAAATAAGTGAATTAGAAGAACAACAACAACTTTTAAAAAATGAAAATAATAATATTATTCGAGAACAATCAATAAAAAATAATAATAATTTTATTTCTGATGAAAATAATTTAAAGAAAGACTTTCTTCCATCTCCTCAAAATATTCAACAAACAACAGGAATATTTCCCCAACAAAATCAACAACAACAACAACGAAGTTTTGTTGCTTCCCCTAATGTTAATACAACAGAAATGTTTGTTTCAAAACTTGGAGGAATTATTAATGGGGAAGAAAAACAACAACAACAACAACATTTACTTCAGAATATTGTACAAACAAATCCTAATATTGCCCAAACATTGTTAGCTATAATGGTAATAAATCAGAATTTTTAACAAACTTATTAAAATCAGAATTCTGAATTTATTATTATTACCAGAATTTCTGGATTAAAGAAATAACCTGAATTCTGGTTTAAAATCAGAATTCAAAAACTTATATCAGAATTCTGGTATACAAATCAAACTTTTACTAATCAGAATTTTTTTTAAAGCAAAACCAGAACTCCCATCCAACTCCCCAACAACAACATAATCAATGGTTGCTTCATTTACTTGCTAACAATCCATATCTTCTTTCTGCCGCAACCTCTCCAGCAGCAAACTCAACCGCTTCTATCTTATCAAATGATTACAAACAACAACCAAATATTATTTTACAAAATCAACATTTTCATAATAATCATCTTCCCATTTCTTCCTCTAATATTTCTTCTACTCCATTAATTAATAGTAATGTGCTTCAATCACTTTGTGCAGCAGTTGCTGCTTCAGCTGCTGCTTCAACATCAAATTCTTCTTCTTCTTTAAATAATTCATCTATTACAAAACACCCACCATTAATTACTTCTTTGTCTCAAGGAACAGAAAATATTAAAAAGAAAAATAAAATTAATAATAAACAGCCTTTGTTAAAGAAAAGAAGAGGAGAAAAAAGAAAATCGTCTAATAATAATAATAATATTATTAAAAATAAAAATATTAACATTGGGGCTATGCCTACAATGGATTTAAGTTTACAAATATTACAAAAACAAAATGGAGTAGAAGTTAAGGCAAAAAGAGAGAAAAATGAAGCAAAAGAAGAAGTAAGCGGAATTTTTACTTTATTAACAAATTGGTCAATTGACAAAATGGTCAAAAACAATAATTAATGAAATTTGAAAAGTGAAGCATACGATGCTGGGTTCATTTTCTTATAAAAAATTAAATGTCTGACCAAATGTCCATTGTCCATTTTGATGTTGAAGAATGAAAGAAAGGATTAAATAAAATTATTTTAAATTTTTAGAAT
The DNA here is from genome assembly GCA_036172905.1 of Meloidogyne graminicola. Classification (NCBI taxonomy): domain Eukaryota; kingdom Metazoa; phylum Nematoda; class Chromadorea; order Rhabditida; family Meloidogynidae; genus Meloidogyne; species Meloidogyne graminicola. The sequence goes on along the minus strand of JARPZY010000017.1, from coordinate 1,210,151 downwards.
AATAGCAGTCGTTGTGAAAGCCTTTCTCCTTCAATGGGAAAACTCAATTCTTTAATTACTAATCTGCTAGCAATCAAAGGAGGGGGAAACAATAACATTAAAAAGGAACATAGCCCTATTGCTGATGATGATATTAATAATGGGGGAGATTCTTCCTCTGCATCTGAAAGAAGAAATAAAAGAAAAATGAGGACTCCAGCACGTGCTGCAGAGGAGGAAACTAATGCAACAACAAATGCTGTTAAAAATGAGAAAAATTCTTTGGAAGGGTCTTCTGATTTAATTACAAATGAAGAAGTTATTTTAAATATTTTTTAGTTAATTTAAAAGTAATTCTTTGTTTAGAACAATAATTTAATACCAAATGGACAACCATCTCCAGCAGTTTCAGATTCACAAACAAGCAGTGGGGGAACAACTAGCGTTAATGGTACAATAAACAATGATGAACCCCGACAACAAAAATTTTTTGAAGCAGTTAAAGATGATACACAATCTAATATATGTTCTTCATGCCAGGCAGGTTCTATATGTAGTATTAGAAAATGTAGTGGGCATTTTGTCCAATTTTCAGTTTTGGACGTTTTGTCCAAATTTTAATGTTTGGGCGTTTTGTCTAAATTACAGAATTTATTGTTTAATATAATTTTATATATTCTCAGGAATTAAAAGCAAGATTTGGGACCCAATTATTTGATCAATCACTGACAAAATTGTTTGACGATTTTGAACAGATGCGTGTTCTCTCCCAACGCATAATTTCTTTATTATCACCAAATAATGAAGGCAATAATGAATTGTTTGAAACTGCACAAAAATTACATCAATTGTTGACTGCGGATAAAAATTAAAAATAAAAAAAAATATTTTTTTTTTTCAATTTTTAATTTCAAACTTAAGAGCATTTCTTGTTTATTTTTTATCTTGCCAAAAAAAAAAAATATTAACAGCAATTTATTAAAAAGAAAATTAAATTTTAATGTCTTTATATTGCTGTTAATTTATTTTTAAAAATTAATACATTTTAAAAGGCATTATTCCTTTAAAAATAGAATTATTGAATTAAAAAAAAAAGTCAATTTAATTTAAAATATTTTTTTAATTGAATGGTCCGAGAATTAATTTATTTTCATTAGAAATTTAAAGAATGTTTTAAATTAATTTAATAATTTTACCCTTTTGTCACTCGAACCATTTTCCTTACTTTTCTCTTCACTTTGTCCTTATTTTTTGATATTTTATTTTTAGATATTTTGATTATACAAAATCCTCAGGAAATTTATTATATATATTATACTCTTTACTTATATACTTTTTTTTAGCCTCCCAGTTTTTAGTTTTTACAAATATTTTTAGAATAAAAATTTGCGCAATTTTTAAGTTTATTTGACTATAAATTAGTACAAAAAAAAAGAGTAACTACTATTTTTTAAATAAAAATATTATTATTACAAAAAAGGAAATTATGAATTAATAATGAGTATATATACTAATTAAAAATTTAAAAGAAAATTAAAAAATAAAGCAAAAGAGTAAATATAAATGAGAATTGAAAAAATTAAATGTTAAAATAAAAATTTTTTAAAAATTAATTTTTTTTTAAATTTTTTGCATTATATATAAAAGGATTAAATAAAAATGGGTAAAAATAAAAGAAAAATATTTTGCTAAAGAAAAAAAAACCCGAAACTTGGCAGAAAGAGAGGAACTTATAAAAAAGAAAAATACAAAGTTTCTTCATACACTTAAAATTCCTTTTTAATAGGAAAATTCTGTTTTTTTTTAATTCTGATTTTTTTAAAATGCTGCAAAAATGTTATTTTTTCTTTTCTGCCTTCTCGTTGTGCGAACATATTTTTGTACAAATTTTTCAACTTTTTCAGGTTTAAGTGAATTACGTTTACTTAATTTTGTTACTCCTCTTTTCATTATATCTTTATATTCATCTTTTGTAATTTTTCTTTTTCTTAAAAAATAATTTTAAATTTAATAAAAATTTAAAAAAAAAACTAACACATAATAAGGCTTTAAATATTGTTTCATTAATTTGTCCGCAAGTTGAACACTTTTGCTTCGTTTTTTTGTTGGAGAAGAAGAATTTTTGTTTGGAGAAGAAATATTTTGTTTGTCAAGTATATCTGATGATGGTCTTTCAGTTAGTTCATTTTCAATATCCATAGGTGAGTCAGCACCAAAATGGCTCTGTGAAAGAATAATTGGAATTAGCTTATTATTAAAGTATTGTTTACCCCCATTTGGTCAACTAAATTATTGATCAACTTTTTAGTTAAAAGATAAAAAGGGTTAAACAATTATTATTTTGTTTGGTTATTCAGAAATTATTAGATCCCACAAATTTAAGTGTTAATCAAAGTGAATAGACTCAAAAAAATCTTCTACTAAAATCCCCTTTTTAAAATTAAATTTATTACATTATTAATTGGTGGTGGAAGGGGTATCATTAAATCATTAATAATATTTAAATGTTGTTCAATTTCTATAGAATTATTAGGTAAAGGAGGGGGTGGAGGAGGAGGTGGTGGTGGTGGAATAATTGAAGTAATAGGAGGGGGTGGTAATTGTTGTGGTAAAGGAACGGGTAAAGGTGAATGTTCAGTAGAATTGTCAGAATCGTCAATTAATATTTCTTTTGGTTGAATATTTTGTTGTGAAGGAAAGAGAACATTTTGTTTTGTAAAATTTCAGAAAAATGTTGGGAAGTAATAAAATTCTGATTTTGTAGAATATTCTGATTCTGATGTAAATTCTGATCTTTTGTTAAATTTTGTTGTAAATTAGTAGTTACATTCCCTCCTCCTCCAAGGAAATTATTAAATAATAATATATTCTGTTGTTCTAAAGTATTAGGTAAAGGAAAAGATGTTGGTAAATTTAAACTTCTATTAGGTAATATTGGTGGTGGGTATTGTGGAAGATTTTGGGGATGAAAAAGAGTTGAAGATGTAGTAGATTTATTTAAAGTAGGAATGAAACGAGGAGGAGGAATTAAAGGAAGAAATGGAGGAATAAAACCTAAAAATTAATAAAAGAAAAATAAAAGGAATAAATATTAAATTCTTGTTTAATATTTCAAAAAAAATGTTTTTTTTTTAAATATTTATTTAAAAAAACTTTAATTAAAAAAAGAAACTAAAAAATAACCTTGTCTTTCTCCAGAATTAATTTGTGGTCTATTATTAATCAAACTAGAAGAAGAACCATTCTGTGATAAAGAAAAAGTACCAAGCTGTCTTTTATCAAAAGTAAGAATAGGTACTGGTGGAGGTAAATTCAAAAATGTTTTTGTTAAATTTTCTGTTGAAGGCTGCTGCCAAGGCAAAAAATTGTTAGACAAAATATTAGAATCATTTAATTTTGCATTATTGTTGTTGTCATTATTATCCTTAATTGTAGACATTTTTGAAGAAAATAAAATAAAATTTTAATAATTTTTGAAAATCTGAAAAGCTTAGTTTAAAAAATAAATAAAAATTCTTAGAAAAAAATAGTTGAAAAAATAATTATATATAACGCGTACTAAAAATTATAAAATAAAATTTTAGAGCGCAAGAAAAGATATCAATTTTTATTTAAAAAAAAAATTTGTTCAAACCCTGTTTAAAGTTTCCTGGTTTTTATAGTTAAATAAAATTGCTTGGCCTTGCAATATAGCATCTAAATCAATTGATGTTGATGGCTTTTCTAATTGTTTTGATTCTTCAAAATTTTCAGTTTTATTTTCATCGGAAAATCTTTGAATAATAAATTTATAAAAAATTTAATAAAAATAAACTCTAAAAGAGACATATTTCTAATCTTTTCACCCAATCGAAGTGGAATTTTAGGTCCATCATTTACAGGTAAGGGAATATTCTTAATAATTAATTTTTAATTACTTTTATTAGAAAAATAACCTGACAATTTTTATTTTCATTTTCAAATACTTTTGGACTTTTAATAAGCTTATTTTTCTTTTTATTGTATTTAATTTTGTTAATTTTTAAAGACTTTCCCTTTCTTTTAGATTTCCTTTTTAAAGACTTTTTTGAAATCTTTTTCTTCTTAACCTTTTTTATTTTTTTCTTTTTACGTATTCTGGATGGAGGCATCTAAAAATTAAATTACAATTTTTAAATCATAAAATAACCTCAGAAACATTAAACTCAACTTCATTTAAAGAATTATCGTTTAAAACAAAATCGTCTTCAGAAAAATGGCTTGACATTGAAAAACCTAAAAAAACATAAAGGAAATAATTTTATGAAGTTAATAATTGTATTAAATTTTTTATGAATTCATTCGCCTAGCTAATTAACAAATACAATACAATACGGGATTAAAAAATATTTATTAATTTAAAATTTAAATAACAAACAAAAATATATTAATAATTAAAATTTGACAAAATAATTCAAGTAAAACATTTGATCAAAAATTTTTTTATCAAGATTTATTTAATTATTCTTTTTAAAGGATCTAAAGTTTATACATATTTAATTTTTTAATTCAAATTGTTTGTAATATGTTTAATCGTTTTGGAAATTTATCAAAAGAAGTACTTAATTCAATTATCCACAAAGCAATTGACGAAAATTTCCCTAAAAAATACAAAATTAGAGCAAAACAAAAATTTGCAATAATTGCTGCATTACAAGGCTCTGATACTTTTATTCAAATGCCTACAGGTTTCTTTTTTCTACCTTTTATTTAATTTTTATTAAAGTTTTTAGGTAGTGGAAAGAGTTTATGTTATCAACTTACTTCTTTATTAGATGGAGGTGTTACTATTGTTTTTTCTCCTTTATTGTCGTTAATTAGAGATCAAATGGTTAAATTACAAGGAATTGATGTTAGTTAACATAAGTCTTATTAAAACTTTTTTTTTTAAATATTAAATAATTTAAATATATTTTCAGTACAATATCCGTTGTATAGGATTTGATATAAATGAAATAAATAAAATATTGCAAAATAATTCTAAACCTGATTTTAATTTGCTTTTTGTTACTCCAGAAAAGGTTTTCTTTTATTTTTTAATTTGTTTAATTTTGTTTTAAATTTCAGGCAGTCAAAAATTCTTTGTTTACTTCTTTGCTCTATCATCTAAACCAAAGAATGTTAATTTCAAGATTCGTTTTCGATGAGGTTTTTTTTTAATTTTTTCTCATTTATTACAATTTTTCTATTTAGGCTCATTGTGTCCATACTTGGGGCAATACCTTTCGACCAGATTATTTAAAATTGGCACAATTAATAAAAACGTTTAGAAGGGAAGAAGAACGTCAAAATAAACCAAAAACTCCTATTATGGCATTAACTGCTTGTGATTCAAAAAATGAGCGTGAGAAGGTTATTGATTGCCTTGGGATGGACGAGGAATGTAAAAGGCAGACATTGTGGGTATTTTTTATTTAATAGAGATTATTTAAAAACTTATCTTTTTAACATTTCGAGCTTAAAAAATCCTTTAAACTTTTTTTTTTAAGGTTCAGAAGCATTAAACAACGTAAAAACCTTCAGTATCGAGTCCTTGATAAAAGAAAAATAAATATTGAACAATTAATTAATTATTTTTTCGAAAAATATCCTTCAGGTGTTGGAATAATTTATTGTTTAACAAGGTTTTAAATTTATTTAATTAATTTTTAAAAATTAATTTAAAGGTTAGAATGTGTTAGAATAGCAAAAATATTTGGAGATTTAGCTCGTCCTTATTATGCTAAAATGTCAGAAAAGAGAAGACAATTAAATCAGGATAAATGGATGAGTGGTAAAATTAGACTACTTTGTGCTACTACAGGTTATTATAATATTTGAAGAAAATTAATTAAAAAGAAAAGTTTTTCTTAAGCTTTTGGTATGGGTATTGATAAAGGAAATGTTCGCTTTGTTGTACATTACTCAATGCCACGTTCTTTGATGGATTTTACACAAGAAAGTGGTCGAGCAGGAAGAGATGGACAGACTGCAGAATGTGTTCTTCTCTATGATTTTAATGATCAATTTAGAATTTTGAGAGAAATTACAGGTTTAAACTTATTGACATTTTTAAAAATCAAAACAATTTACCTTTAGCTATTAAGTTTAATTTATTGAATTAATTTGAATGTCCAAAAACTATATTAAAGAGAAAAATAATTAAAAATTAAAAAAATGAATATTAAAAAATTAACAAACTTGACCAAATAATTTAAAAAAAATTAATTTTAAATTTCAGACGGATCAGAAACTCCAGACTTTAAAAAAAAGAAAATAGACAATCTTTTACAAGTATTGCATTATTGTGAAGAAAATTGTGATGAATTAAATAATAAAGAAGGAATTATTCCACCTAATCGATTTATTAAAAATAAAATTGAATTTTTTGATGAAAAAGAAATTGAAAATGTTTGTATAATACTTGATATTATAAATCAAAATGGAAATATTAAATTAATTAATTTGATAAAATTTTTTAAACAAAAAAATTATAATAAGGTAATTTTTAAATTAAAATTTAATTTTTTAAGGACTTTTTTTTTTTGAAAAATTATGATATTTAGGAATTTAAAAAATTTTTTTATTTAATTAAATAAAAATTTTTAGAATTTTTTATTTAATTTTTTTTTTGAGATTAAAAAAATCTTGAAATTAAAATTTTCGAATTAAACAATTTTTTTTTAAATTCTAAATAATTTCATGAATTCTTTATATGTTTTAATTAATTTAAACAATTTTATTTATTTTCTTAATTTTTTATTTTTTCAGTTTTGTTATGAAAAAATAATTAGAAAAATTATTTTATCTGGTTATTTAAGAATTTCTTTATTAACAAATTCATTTAAAAAACCTTTACCTTTATTAAGTCTTTCTTCAAAAGGAATTGATTTATTTGAACAATTTAAAATATTAATTGAAGGAAAGAATGAATTAATTAAATTAAATAAAGAATTGGAAATATTTTTAATTAAAAATAAAGAAGAAGAAGAAGAAGAAATATTGGAAGAAGAAGAAGAAGATGAAATTATATTTTTATTAAATAATAATTTAAATTTATTAGAAAATAATTTTATTAAATTTTAAAGAAAAAAGAAAAATATTTTTATTTAAAAAATTTTTTTTTGTTGATTTTAAAAATATATTTTTAAAAATTATATTAATAATAATAAACAGATTTTTATATTAAACTTTTAATTAAATATTAAAAAAAATTTTTTTTTACTTAAAATATCGGTTCATAATAAAAATAATTTTATGAGTGATTTAATTTTTTTTTTATTAAATAATTAAATTAAACATTAAAAATAAAATTTATTTTGAATTGTTTAATTAATTAAAATTTCTTCTTTTTTTCAAATCATATTATATCAAATAAATAAACAATTTATTTAAATTGTTTATTTAATAAAAAAGTTCATTTAAAATTTTTATTTTCTAAATTAAATTTATCAACAAATGTATATACATACAATTTTAATTTTTTTTTTTTTAATTTTAAACTAACAAAAAAAATTAATTTATTTTATTTAAATTAAATAATTTAACAGCTAATTTAACAAATAAAAATAATTTTTTAAATTATTTTAATTTAAAAAAACTTAATTTTCAGTTTTACAAATAAAAAAAAAATTTGTTATTTAAGTAATTAAATTTATATCAAATTTAAGTTTATTTAAATTATAATTTAATTAAAAAAATTTAAATTACTAATTTAATTTAAATTTAAATAAATGTTTTATTCAATTAATATTTTATTATTATTTTTATTAATTCTTTTAATTCAATTTATTAATTGTTGCATAAAAGATGGAGGTAGATGTGATTGGAATAAATATCAAGAATGTTGTTCAAAGATATGTCAAACTAATGGAATTATTGGAACATGTTATAGATTTCATAATAAAAATTAATAATCTTTTTTTACTTTCTTTAAATATTTTTATTTATTTTTAAAATCTGTCTTCTCTTAAATAGCAAAATATGAATTGCGGATCGTAATTTTAACGCAAGATTTGTGGAAACCATTAAAATGATTAGAATCTAATAATTGAAAATTAGACAATTATTTATAATATTCTTAAATTTAATACTAAAAATTCTGATAATTTTATCAGAATTTTAAATAATTTTAATGGCGCCATAAAAATCTTGCGCCGAAATTACGATCTATAATATCGTCCGCAATTGTCACAACACTTTGAATGTTAATTAGAATAATTCTTTTAATAAAAAAATATTTTTAAAATTAATAATTTAATGAAATATAAATAAATTGGGGAAGTATTGGTTTTACAATTATTTAAAAAAAATAAAATTAATTTCTCAAAGAGTTTATTATTCACAATTTTAAATTATTATTTTTTAGTCTAAGCTAGAGTTGCGCAAGACCGAGACCGAGACTCTCAGTCAATTCCCAGTCTCGGGCTCGGTTAGACACCTGATCCCCAAAATTTATGATATCTACCCTTCTCAAACCTTCGAGCGGCAAACCCAATTGGGATCCCTAAACTATGTTTTGCTGTTTTCTGAATGTAGCATAATTGTTTAATTGTTTATATTATATAGGGAAAAAATAGTTAAAGTATGAGGTACGAGTACTAGCAAAAATTTACTTGTACTACGAGGTATGAGTACGAGAGAAAAAAAGGAAGTACGAAGGAAAAAATAGGGCCGGTACAAAATACGAGTACGAGCAAATTGAAAAATTCGGAACACTGTAAATAAATATAAAAAAAAACATTTTTTATGTTATACTCAATTACCTATTAGAGAAAAAAATTTTTTTGCCCGATAAAATAAATAAATAAAATAATGAACAGAACAGATTAAATATTAAAAATAAAAACCAAACCATAAATAAATGTTTATTTTATTGAAAGGGAAAAGGGTAAAAAAGTTAGGTGGTTAATTTGTTTATTATAAAAGGGAAAAGTAAGGTAAAATCCTTCGCTTTCAAGAAAAGCAGAAAATATTTATTTATTAATTTTAGTTTACCTTTAATAAGTACAAATAATTTATTAAATTTAAATAAAAAATTAAAATAAATTATTTTAATTTTTAAACATTTTTAATAAATTATTTATTTAATTGTTTATTTAATTTAATAAATTAATTTAATTTATTCAAAAATATAAATACAAAATATTTTATTAAATTCTTATTTATTTTTAATTTTACATAAATTGAAAAACGACGAAATAAAAATTTAATAGAATTTAGTTAAATTTTAATAAATCACAACTTTTCTTTAATACCCATGTATTCCCAAAAATTGGGTCCTCAAAATTCGGGTAACCGTCTTATTATATTTGTAATAAAGGGATAAAATTCAATTAAAAAATTAAAAGTTATTATTAATTGTTTAAAAAAAATCTCTGGTCTATTGACTCCTTAAAATAAACAAATGTGGGGGATTTTTCGTTTGGACTTATAAAAACTATACAAGAACTGACCTTGCCTTCCTGTTCCGACTCAAAATATTTTATATTTTTTATTTTCGAACAGCTCTGGCAAAAAAATTTTTTTATAGTTAATTAAATTTTAGGTTAAGTTTATATGCTTTAATATATTGAGATAAAATTTTATATAATTAAATACTTATTCAATTTAATCGAGCAGCAATTCAACTCAAAAAATAAAAGAAATACAAATAAGCTTATTTACAATAAATTAAATATTATAAACATAAAAGGGGAAATTAATTACTTTATTTTTTAATTAAAAATTAAATAATTCATTTGAAAGTTTCTTTTCTTCTGATTTAAAATTTATATACATTTTCCATTAGTATCACATTGTTCTGAACAACAACTAGTATTAAATTTACAATTATCTCCAGTAAATGTACAATTAGTACATGCATATTGAATTATTCCAACCAAATTAATTGGTAAACATTTTAGACCATAACAACAACCAGCAATTTTTCTGTCACATTTTTGTCCTGTTTTAATACAATTACCTAACCAACATTTATATTCATATTGATATTGATTAGGTGTTGAATTAATTAAAGTATTTTTACAATTTAAATTATTACAGCATTTATTGTTATTTTCATTACAAGGACCTAAACCTCTATCAATACAAGTAGTAGTAGAATTATTTAATTGAAATTTAATAATTAATAAAAATAATAAAATATTTATTAATAAAGACATTTTTTTTTTAATTAATTAATTTAATTTTAATTCTTAAATAAATTATTTTATTAATTTAAATAAAGAAATTTTTTACATTTTTTATTTTTTTAAATAATTTGTATAGCTTTACAAAATGCGTAAATTATTAATTAAATACGTAATTTTTAAATTTTTTTTTTAAATTAATTTCTAATCTTTTTTCGATTTTTTATTTAATTAAGTAAACTTACAATTTAATTCTTCTAAAATAAGCTCCAACTTCTAAAAAAAGGTCCAACATTGTAATATAGGGTCCATTTTAGAGAGAAATCAAAAAATTAGCTTTCCTTCCCAAATAAACGTTTTCTGAGAGGGATTAATTTAAATAAGCTCCGGGGCTTATTTTTTTCTATATTTAAAAATTTATTTATTTAATAATCTCTATAATTTATCAAAATTTTGTTTTTTTTCGTTTATTTATTTTAAATATTTTTTTGCTTGTCTTCAATCATTTTTTAAATATTTTTTTAAAATGTAAAGAATTGACACTTTTCCTTTGGGAAATTTTTAGAAAATTTAAAAAAATGTTCGGAATAAATTTAAACAAATTTTTTAAAATAAAATATTATTTTAATTTTATTTAAAAATAAATAATCTATTTTTTATTCCAAAAATAAAAATTTTTTATTTTTAGATTCTCATAGGGGAATCATTTAAAAAATAATAGAAAAGCTCTCCCTAAAAAGAGAAATTTAAATAAAAACTACTAAAGTAATTGAAAGTTAAGTTCAGACTTAAACTGTTGCTGAATTTTCTTTTATGACAAATGTCCGCAAGTTTTTGTCCGTAAATTTTTATTATTTATTTTTGAGGCAAAGATCAAAAAATTTTTGTAAAATATCATCAAATGCTTCAATTCTTTCTGAAGTATTTAAAAAAGAAAATAATCTTTTTGAGAAAAAATTAAAAACATTTGCGGACAAAGACTTGCGGACATTTCAGAAAATAAGCAATATTATTCCTTTTATTTTCTATAAAACAAAATTACGAATTTTAATTATTTTTTATTTAAGAAAATCCTTATTAAAATAATATTCTTTTTTCTTTTCACGTGTTTACTAAAACAATTTTTAATTCGTCAGATTATTTAAAAGAATAAAGATCTTTATCAATTCTTTCAATTTCTTTATAATTTTAAGCCAAAACACATTTGAAAAATATTTTTTAATTCCCAAATTATTGTTTTAAAAAGGGCAAAAAAAACTTTAAGGTTGTCTGAGCTGTTAAGCATTTTTACTATTTTTTTTCACTCATTTTTCTCTTTATCATCGTCATTCATTTATTTCTTTTTAGAGGACATTTCGGCGCAATAACGGTAAAGGTTTGGGCGCGTAGCTATAAAAGTGTAAAAAAATATTTAAAACATTAAAAGTTTATTTTTTAGTCCTTAATATTGTTATTTAATGATATTAAAAATTTTGAAATTTTTCTTTTAGTATATCAAAACTTTTTAGTAAAAAAAAACTACAAAAAAGCTGGAATTAATTACAAAATTAATATATTTTTAACTATAAATTTTAAAAATAGTTGGCCAAAAATTATATAATATTTTAAACTATTAAATAAACTAATAAAATTTAACTGACCAAAAATTGGAACCTTTAGAAACCCATCTGGCGAATCGCTTACGAAGGCATAAAGCAATTCCTATCCTTTTACTAGTTAATTCTTAAGTCATTATTTTATTAATTTTAATATAAAATAATGTCTTCAAATAATTTAACTAATTTTTAAATTATTTTATTTATCTTTACAAAATTTTTTGTCTTTAAGAATTTACTATTTTCCTTATTTCTTTGTTCCACGCCCAAACGTACCTCAAACTTGTTTCCTCTTACAACTTGTTTTGTTTAGTTTTTTTGGCCTTTAAGCTTAAAAACGTCTGTCATTTGCCTTTTTTTTATGTTGTCAAAAAATACTAAACACATAAAATACATATGTACATACATATGTACACATATTTTAAAAGCTTTTGTTGTCCTTTTAGTTTGTTCTACTTATTTTTTACATTTTTTTTTAAATTGAAGATTAAATTCTTTTATATTCCCTTTTTTGTTAAAAAAATGTCTATTTTTTAACAATTAAGTTAATTATATTTTTAACAAAACAATTTAAGCAAAAAATAATTTTTTTTATACAATTTAATTATTTTGTATAAAAGCATAAAAGATTAAACAAACAATTTCCGGAAATGACATTTTATTGCCTTATAATTCTTTCTTTCCGGAAATTACAAAGGAGAGTTTTCCTTTCCGGTAAAGTGTTCAACAAAGAATAAAAGAAAAGATATTTTTTTAAATTCTGTTTTTATAGTCTTTTTGAATGAAATACATTTTTATGTGTTTTAGTATAAAAAGATTAAAAGTATTTAAAAAAACCTTCAGTTTTTTATTTGTTTAATGTAGTGGAAGGGTTTGTAAGTGTATTTTTAGGAATTTAAAAAAAAATTTTTTTATAAATGTTCAAACATTAAGTAATTTACATTAGCTTTTCTTTTATTGTTAAAAAAATAATTTTCTTTAAAAAATAATATTTAATATCTTTATTCAAACTTTATTAAAAATCATTAAAAATTACTTGCCAACAACAGTTACAAATGACTGCAGTAGCGCAACAATTTATTTGTAGACGGTATTTATTAAACGATGAAGGTTAATTTAAAAAATAAAATTAAGGATTTATTTTTTTTTAAATTTAAATATTTTCGATTTAATTTAATTTATTAAAATTCCATTTTCTTTAGAATTGTCTGACACTTTTGATTTACTTGATTTGGACAAAGATGGAAGATTAAGTCGAAATGAAATAGCAGCTTTATTAAGATCTTCTGCTAAAATAGAGCCAACAAGAAAAGAATTAGATTTTTTATTTAGTGAAATGGATCATGAAAGTAAATTATTTTTAATTAATTAATTAATTTTTAATTTATTTTTTAGATTCTGGTAAAATTGACAAAAAATCATTTGGTAAAATAATTTTTAAAATAAAAAATATTTATTTAATATTAAGTTACTTATCTTCGTTGCCCTTTAATTAATCGAATAACAGTAAAAGAATTACGCAATCAATTTAAAGAGATTGCCTGGAATGGAGATGGAAGAATTACTAAAGGTTAGGAATAAATAAACTTTAGAATTTATTTATACTCTTATTATTTTTTACTCCCCTTTTTATCTATTACTATTACATTCAATAAATATTTTTAAAAAATTTAAACAGAAGACCTAAGGCACATTTTGGCTAAAACAGCAGATTTAAATGATGAAAATGCTATTGAAGTTTTATTTGAAACTATTGATCAAGTAAAATAAAAAATATTTTTTTTAATTTAAATATTTTAAAATAGGACCAAGATGGAAGAATTTCTTTTGAAGAATTTATTAGAATTATGAGGGAATAAATTTTAAAAATAATTAATTTTAATATAAAAAAAAATATAGTTTTGGTCTCTTTATTATAAATACACTTATTTAAATTTATATATATATTTTTATTTTCCTTTCTAATGCTTAATTTTATTTTGGTGAAATTAAAAAATTATTTTCTATAAATAAAAGAATTCTTATTTTAAATATATTTTTTTATTAGTATGTATGAGTTTATAGAGAAGTGGATAAATAATGAGTACTAATAAACACATTGTCCTGCTTATCAAAATCAGAATTTTAGAAATTCTGATTTGGTAAAATATGTCTTTAAAAATAAAAAAAAGTACTAAAGTTTTTTTATAATTAATTCTAAATACATTAATTTATTTTTATGAACTATATAATAAAATTAATTTTTATCTAATTTTATTATTATTATTTTCTAAAAATTGTCTTATTTTTTTTATGGCTTCCAAAAATACCCAGCATCATTTACTTCAGTTTTGATATTTTTTCTTAGTTCCCATAATATTAATGGATTCTTCCAGCCACCAAAAGTGGAGCAGTAATAATCATCAAAATTATCTACTCCATCAAAATTCATATAACCCAAGGGAATATTATTAAATTTTTGACTATTTCCCACCTCGATCTCCAGATAAAAATTAACAGATGAACTTTAGTATTTTTTATTAACTGAGATTTCAAAAATTAAAAATAATTTTTCAATTTAATTCAAATACAAAAATTATGAGTAAAAAATTTTGTTTGGTAGAGAGAATTAAAATTTAAAGAAGTTTAACTTGAAATAAAATAAAAAAGTGTTCATTTTGAATTTTCTTTTCTTAAATCACTTATTACTCTTCATTCATTTTTCGATCATTTCTTTTGCATATAAGACTCCAATTCCATATCAAGTTCTTCAGCTGTTTTTGCACGCAATTTTCCTGGTGATACGACAGCCTTCTTGCCAAGACGAGCTAAATAAAAGATGAAATTGTTTGAAGGAATAAGAAAAATAAACCTTTACGACCAGCAGCTCCAGCTTTAACACCAATAGCCTTCTTTACAACACGACGACGCTGTATAGTATTACCAGATACACGACGTAAACGATCACGTATACTTGGCTTTTCAGCACCTAAAGCGGCGGCTGAGGTAGTTGTTCCACTTTCAGCAACTATGCAGAACTTTATTTCTTGACCTGTTTTGAAAAAAAATATCAGAAATGGTTTTGTAATTTAAAATGAAAATACCATCAATAGCAATATCCTTAAATTCTCGTATAATCTCAGCAGCAGTTTTCTGATCTGTAAAAAGATCAGCTGAGCCTAAATGATTGCCCAACTCATCATAATGAACTGTGACACCATAACAATTGTACTCTTGGAAGAGCTCCTAGAATAAAATCAAAAAAATAATAATTTCCAATTTTATGTTTAAATGAAAAGGAGATTATCCAAACTTATGTTAGAGGATTGACTACATAAAGCCTTAAGAACCCACAAATATATATATAAAAAACCTCCAAATCCGAAGTTAGAACTGTTTTCGGCAAACTCAGAATTTGCATTTTTACAATTCCACTCTGACCATTGCCAACTGATTTGCGAGCCAAACGAGCGCCAATACCACCACCTTTACGAACAGCAGCGAGTTGAGGAATTCGTTCCCGCTTCCCAGCCAAAATTCCAAGTGTTTGAGCTGCTCCTTTTTTGGCCCCATAAGTTTCAAAAAATTTGTCGTGTTTCCATCTGCCGGCGGGGACTTCCTTTAAATAATATTGGAAAGTGATAATTCATCACATAACCGCTTGGACAGTTCACCGAATAATAAATTTTTGGGGTTTTTGTTGTCATAGGAGCAAACTGATTGGCCTAAATGACCAACAAAACTGAATCTGCAAAAAAGAATTAAGATAAAAATGAACAAAATTCTTACGTAATACGAAAATCTGAAGAAGGATAAAGAAAATTCGGTGAAATGTCCTGAAAGTCCAAATCGATAACTAACTCCAGAAACAAATCCTTTTTGTGGAAAACGAGTCCTTGCACTAGTACGTGGTCCTTCGACTACTGTTTCCATAGCTTTAGAACGAATAACACGACCAGATCGACGAACACCTGCACGTTTTACAGGTTTGCTTTGACTAATAATTTCATCTAAAGCAAGCGCCAAATTTGCCATTTTAATATGAAATAGAAATCAGAAAGAAAAATTCCTGTTAAATTTATTAAAAAATTAGAATAAAATAAAGATTAAAGTAGCTTATAAAATTAAACAAATTATATAACCACGTTTAAGAAAAGACATGTGACTTAATTATTAAACTCATTGTCAGTTTAGCTTTCCATGGCGACGAAATTTAAATATATAGAGACTGAAAAAGAAAAAAAGAAATTATTTTGTAATATTTTTGAAAGTTGACATTTTGATATTTTTCGAAATGTAAAAAGGCAATAATTTTTTTTTTTATTAAATAATAATTTTATTTTTTTTAATTAGACTTTTTAAATGGCAAATCGTACGTCTCGTGATGCCCATACTGTTAAAGGCACAAATCCCCAATATCTTATTGAAAAAATTATTAGAACACGTATTTATGATTCCATTTATTGGAAGGAACAATGTTTTGGACTTTCAGGTAAAGATTTTAATTTTTTAGGGGGTTAACATGTAAATCAATAGTTTCCGTAAACTATATGTTGATGACTATCTATTTTTTCTAATTCATTTAATAAAAATATTTTTTATTTTAGCTGAAACAATAATTGATAAAGGAATGGAACTTCGCTTTATTGGTGGAATTTATGGAGGAAATATAAAACCTTGTAATTTTCTTATAATCTTTAATATTTTTTTTATTTCAGCACCTTTTCTTTGTTTAATTCTCAAACTATTACAATTACAACCAGAAAAGGATATCGTCATTGAATTTATTCGACAAGACGATTTTAAGTATAATTTTAATTTTTTTTGATCTTTTAACTAGTTTATAAGATTTAATTTAAATTTTTTAAAGATATATTCGAGCATTAGGAGCAATGTATATTCGTTTGACTTTCAATTCTGTTGAAGTTTATAAATATTTGGAACCTTTATATAATGACTATAGAAAATTGAGATATATGAACAGAATGGGAAGTTAGTTTTGAATTTAATTTTATTTGGAAGATGTTTAATTAAATGAAAATTTTATTTAAGAATTTGAATTGCTTTATATGGATGATTTTATTGATAATTTAATGCGTGAAGATCATTATTGCGATATACAATTGCCTAGATTACAAGTTTATATTTTTAAATAATTCTTTTTGTCCGATTTAAAAATTGTAAAAATTTAAATTAATTTAAATTTGTTCAGAAAAGACAAGCATTAGAAGAAACAGATCAATTAGAAGCTTATCAGTCTGCTTTGGATGAAGATTTGGAGAGACTTTCAAGTTCTGAAGATTCTGAGGATGAGCGTGATCGTCGAAGGAGATCTAGGCCTAGCGTTTGTTTTTTAAAATAAAAAAATTGATTTTATTTTAAAAAATTTCAATTTTAGATTGTTTCGCGTCGTCGAAGTCGTAGTCGATCAAGAGAACATAATAGTAGAAATTATGCTAATCAAGAAAGGGAAATTGAAGAAAGTAATGCAATGAGAAAAAAATTGGGATTAGCTCAATTAGAGCGTTAAAAATGTTTTTTAAAAAATATTTGATGTCTTTTTTATGGATATTAAAAATGAGGATAAATATTTAATAAAATTAAATTTAATAAAACATGGAAGTGAAAATAAAGTGAAAAGTTAATGCTCAAAACATTGCACTACCAAATACTTAATATTATTTTTTAATAAAATTAATTAGAATATTAAAACAAAATTAACTTCTTAATTTATTAAAATTTCTTCTTTTTAAGGCTTCCAATTAAAATTAATATTTACTCCACAAACTACACTTTTAACTTCCTTGACATATCTTTTCATTGTTAAATTTTTCCAACCACCAAATTGTTCATTATTATAATCATTAAAATTATTAACATTATCAAGATTTGAATACCATAAAGGAATATTTGTGTAATTTTGAGTATTTCCAGTAATTTGTTGCCAAGAATATTTATCAGTAAAAATACCATAAGGTTGTTCCTTTTCTTTTAAAATTTCAATCATTTCCTATAATTAAAAAAAAATAAATAAATTATTTCTTTAAAAATATTTACTTCAATAAATTTAATATTCTTTTCAATTTTTCCATACCAAGGATATTCTATAGAAAGTGGAAATTTTTTTCTTTTTAATTCTAAAACAACATCTTCTCCAGCATCACCTGTAATATCTAACCAAACGTTACGAATTTTGAGATTAAAAAATTCTAATCCTTTAAGGACATAAGTAATTATTTCCCTTTAAATAAAAAATAATTTTTATTAATTAAATTATAAAAAATATATTACTTTGATTTACCACACTTTTTTTTATTATATTTTTTATTTGTTAAGCTTATTTTAATTTAATTTTTGGGTTATTAAAAATTAATTGAATTTAATTAAATTGTTTATTTAATAAAAAAGGACATATGATTATTATTTAATTTAATAAATAATTATTTTATAAAAATTATTATTAAATAAAAATAAAAATATATATAAATTATATTTAAAATTTTATTAATCTTTAGAAAATTAAAAATTATTTATTTTTAAGGTTTCCAATTATATCCAGCTTGTATTCCACATGTTTCCGATTTTCCATAAATATATCTCTTTATTGTTGGATGTTTCCAACCTCCAAACGAATAACCATCATTATAATAATCATTAAAATTATCTTCATTATCACGATGTTCATACCATAATGGAATATTTTTATATTTTTGTATATTTTCAGTAATTAAATTCCAATCAATTTTAATAGTATAAATACCATATCGTAAATTTTTTTCGTTTAAAATTTCAATTAATTCCTGTAATTTTTTAATAAATATAATTTAAATAATTTAAGGGAATTAATTGAATTAATTAGGTAAATATAAATAATTTTTTTTAAAGCTAAAAACTTTAAAATAAATTATTTAAAATATATTTACATCAATATATTTAACATTCTTTTCTACATTCTTGTACCAATCATATTTTTTAAAATCATTATTTTCTCCAACAGAACCAGCAATAAGTAACCAAACCCTTCCAAACTTTGCATTATTATTCTTTAAATTATGGAGTATATCTGTGATTGTTTTCCTTAAATATTTAATTAATTATTTACAATAAATTCTTAATAATTTTTTAATGATTAACGTTTGGATTAAATGCGTAAATTGTATCTAAGCAGATTAATTGAAGAAGGAAAATTGCCAAAATAAAAATACGGGGAAAAAGTGTTAAAGATTTTATGAGTGATTAATATTAAAATTTAAAAGAATCAAATAGAAGGGTTTTTATTTAATTGAAGGAAAAATAAAAGGATTGATTAATTTAATATATTTATACGCAACTAAACTCTTTAGCCTATATAATTAAAAATAATTAAATCTTAGCCTTGGATTTCCACATCTATTTGAATCATACGAAAATGGTTTAACACAAATATTAATAAAAATATCAATATTGGTAAATCCTGCTGCTCGAGCATTTTTAATATTTTTAACTGCATCATTAATATCATTATTATAACCACTAACAAATATATTAACAAATTCAATAGATAAATTTTGTTTTAAACATTTAAATTCATCAACAGTAGTTAATTCAATTAATTCAACTCCCACTTTTCCATTTTTGGTTTCGGTAGACTCAGTTAATTTAGGAGAATTTTCAGCATCTAATCAAATATTAATTAATTAATTAAAATAAATATATTAAATATTACCTTCATTCAAATCAATAATATTTTCATACTGTATTAAAGATTTATTAAAGCCAGTTTGTCGCCAATTTAATAAAACATCTATTCCACAAATTGTTTTGCCTAAATATCCCTTCATTGTTGGATATTCCCAATTACCAAATTGGTTATTAATATAATTATTAATGTTATTTTCATTATCAAAATTTGTGTACCATAAAGGAATATTTTTATATTTTTGAATATTTCCAGTAATTAATTCCCAATCTTCTTTATTAGAATAAATACCAAAAGATTGTTTTCTTTTATTTAAAATATTTATTATTTCCTATATATTTTAATTTAAATATTTTAATTAATTTATACATTAATATATTTAATATTATATTCTTTATCTAAATCACATTCCAAATAATCTGTAATACCTAACCAAATCATTCCAATTGTTGAATTATTATTTTTTAATTCATCTAATGCATTAATAATTGTTTCACTAAAAAAATATTAAATAAAATAATTTTTTTTTTAAATTTAATAATTAAAAATTAGAATTGAACTAAATAATTAAAATTTAATTTAAAATTTAACCTAGCATTATTACCACATTTAATACAAGGATAAATATAAATATCAATATCTTCAATTCCTGCTTCCCTTGCATTTTTAATACTTTCTGCAGCTTTTTTAATATAATTAAAATAACCACGGCCGGCATTTATTACAATAAATTGAGGTGATAATTCTTGTTTTAAACAATTAAATTTTGATGTTGATATACTAAAAAATAATTTATTTTTAGTATTAATTATTTTAATTAAATTTAGGGAACTAAAAATTAATTTCTTACCCATACCAACCATTCTCTACTATAGTAAGTCCTTCTGTTGCAATTACATAGGTAAATATTGAAGAAAAATAAATAAATAAATATAAAAGAAAAGTTTGAATAAAATTCATTTTTTATTTAAATAATTAACTAAAAAATATTTAATTATGTTTTAAAATTTAAATAATTATTAGATTTATATTTGATAAATTTTAAAAAAGGTAATTGTTTTTTATGTAAATAAAGAAAAGTTTAAAATATTAAAAAATAAAAAAGTGAAATTTTTAATGTAAAAAAATTAAAATTGGTGAAAGTTTTAAATAAAGAAAAAAAATGTTTTTTTTGTTACATATTTAGCTTAAACTTTATCTATTATTTTCTATCTAAAGCAAATTCTTTTATTTTTATTTTATGTGTTTACAACATTTAATTTATTACTCATCAATGAATGTTTTTGTCTAATATAAATTAGTAATTGTTTTTGTTTTTAATTGACTAAACATTGTTTTGATTAATGTTTGATTAAATGTTTGAATTTATGAAATATGTTTAGATTATGTTCTGAAAATGTTTTTTTGATTATAAATATGTTTGTAAATAATTAAATACAAAATTTTAAAAACATCTTTTAAATTAATTGGTGCATCGTGATCGAAGTTTTTGTTATCTGAGATTTCGGTCGTGATTTACTTTCGTTTATCCGTGATCGTAATTCTCTAAAAAATCGCTAGGGAAAGAAAAATACTACAATTTAATAAAAATGTAAAAATTATAAAAAAGATAAATAGGTATATTTATATAGTATGAAGTTAAGATTTTATTCATATCTAATTTCTTACCAAAAATAGTATATTATAAATCTGTAATCTTATAATACATTCGAAAAATTTTTTAAATTAATTTCAATAAATTTTATTTCAAATCTAATGTTTCCAAACATGAGCAACATTTATTTCGCAAGCTTCTTCAAAAGAATATTCCTTCATTGTAGGTTTTTCCCATCCACCAAATTCATAATAATCATCAAGATTATTTCTATTATCAATATGTTTATATAAAAGTGGAACATTTCTAAATTTTTTTGTATTTCCAGTAATTTCATGCCAATCATATTTTGATGTGTAAATGCCAAATGTTTGATTATTTATTAATAAAGTATTGGCCATTTCCTTTAAATTTATAAAATATAATAATTGCTAAATTTTGTTTACATTAATTAATTCCAAATTAGCTGTTTCATTTTTATACCACCCTCGATTAAAACAACTATTCTCAATAGCAATAAACAAATAAACATTTCCAAACTTAGCATTATTTGTATTTAAATAGTTGAGAACACTAACAACCTTTTCACTAAAAATATTTAATAAAATATATATTTCAAACAATTTTATTAAGAAACTAAATATATTTTGGTTCTACTGCCCCACCCAAACAGAACTTTTCCCTACTCGACTATTCCACAATTCGACTATCTAAAACATTAAAAATTTTCAAAACAAATGTTTTTCAATGTTTATTAAATAAATTACAATAAAAAACAATTGAAAAACATTTGTTTTGACAATTTTGCAGAACTTATATTTGTTAAAAAGACTAATAGTTACATACTTATTTAAATAAATATATATTTTACATTGGTGTATTAACACAAACAGATACATAAACATCAATATATTCAATTCCAGCTTCTACAGCCTTTTTAATATTTAATTCAGCATTTTCATTAATAAATCCATCCGTATAAGAAGCATGAACAATAACAAATTTTATGTTCAATTTTTCTTTTAAACATTTAAATATTGATGCTCTAAAATATAAAAATTTAAATTGGTTAATTGTTTGAAAAAAAACTTTCTTTTGTAAAATTAATATTTTTTCAACTTTTTTAAATAAATTTTATTATTTCCATCCCAAAGAAAACAAAAATTGGAAATAGTATAGTATACCGGGGGCAGGATTTTGTATCTTATGACATACCGTTCGATTCAGCTTGATGAGCTGAATCGGTCGGTACCACTCTAATGGTGCGGAAATGTCTAATAACCGAGATACAGTAGTTGAAAATTGTGTACTTGTACCCCTATCACATCCCCATCATTCTTCAATGCCGCCCTTTTCTTACTGCGCCGAAAAAATACTCTAGACTGACTTGATTGATATTGCCTCAGGAAAAATTATGTGTAATATTTATTTATAAATTAATAAAAAAGGAAATAAAACAAATTAAAAAGGAGGCATAAATCTAACTAATCCCATTCAAAATATCAAAAACAGAATTGTTGTTGATCTTGGCCGAATGACGGAACAAAAATTCATCAATTTATCCACGAAACTGTTGTCGATGAACCCCGAATTGGATTTTGTTCCTTTTTTGGCTTCTCAGCAAAGTCGCTTTTGATCACCCATTCCAATTCATTAATATGATGTATTAATTGTTCTTAAGAAAACAAAAGCTATCATTTTAAATTTAAACAGCATCCTCCTTTTTAATTTGTTTTATTTCCTTTTTTATTAATTTATAAATAAATATTACAAATAACTTTTCCTGAGGCAATATCAATTAAGTCTAGGATACAAAATTTTACCTACGGTATACTATACTACAACCTAAAAATTAAATTATTACCGATACCAGTCTTTCCATACAATTATCCCTTTAGCGTCTGGTTCATTTAAGTTTCGAACGCATAATGTTGAATTATACTAAATTTTTAATATTGTAGATACTTTTATATATTAAATAATAAATATAAAATTATTAAAAAATAAAAAATTTTTTAAAAACAAAAAGTTAAAAATTTAAATTTTCATATATATATTATAAATTAAATACTAGACCATAGTACAATTAAATCCTTTAGGGCAAAAGTCATTAGTATCATCACAAAATACACCACCTTCCGATGGAGAACATGCGTAACCTTTATAAAAACCTAAATAACCACATGTCTTTCCTTTATAGCAAGAGTTTCTTTCAAGATTATCTTTTTTTTTTTAAATAAAAAAATTAATTTATATATTATGTTTATATTATATATATGTATGTACATATATTTACTAATTTATTATAAGTAATTTAAAATTATTTGGAATAAATTAAAAATAATAAATTTAGAAATATATTAATTAATTTAAAAATATTTACTATATCCACAAAAAGTTTCATTCCATCCATATCCATATAATGGTTTAGTACCTCTAAATAATTTTATTTTATATAATTTTTAAAATTATTTAACTAACTTGCTTCTAACAATTGAATCAGTTCCCCATCCTTGATAAAATTTAATTTTGTTAAAAATTACAAATAAAAAGGTAAAAAACAATATATGAATTATTGACATATTTTTTTAAATAAATTTAAATAAATTAATTAAATTAAAAATTAAATTATTTAATTGAAAAAAAATTAAATAATAAAATAATATTTATAATAAATAAATATCAATTAAAAATTAAATTAATTAAATAAATTAATTAATTAATTTAAAAATTATAAAATATAAGTTTAAATTAATGAGATATAAAAAATAAAATAAAAAAACAATTATTTAAACAAAATAATAAATAATTTAATTGAAATAGTATTAAACAAATATTTGTCAATAAATCTTAATAAACCTAAAAATCCATGGATAATAGACAAAAAATTTTTTTACATATACTTTAATCTCTTTAGTGTTTAAATTAATTGAGTTAAGTTGTTTCAATGTAATCATATGTTATGAACTTTTTTTTTTTGATAAATAAAATTTAAAATTATTTTATTTTTCAAAAAAATGTTTAAAATTTTAAAATAACATAAATAAACTTTATTTTATTTAATTACTTAAGTTTAGGAATTTATATTATAAGATTTATTAATTTATATTTCTTTTAAAATTTTTATCTTATTTCATATAAAATATTATTAAGTTTTTTTATTCTATTGCTTATATTCTTTTATAAATTTTAAATAAATTTAAAAAAAAGGCAACTTAAATATTTCAATTTATTTTTAAAACAACTGTTCTTTTTTAATTGAAACAATTTTTTATATTAATTTATATATTAATTTATTTTATTTATTTATTAAATTAGATTATATAAATTTTAATGAAACTTAAGAAAATAAATAATAAATTGATGATTAAAAATTAATTAATTAATTATAAAATTAATATTTAAAAAAAAAATATTTTAATTTTTTGTAAATTTAAATGTAAAAATAAATAACTAATGAACATTTTAGTGTTTTTAAAAAAATAAAAATTATTAAAAGAAAAGGTTTATTAATACATATTTATCTGCATTAAAATGTTAATAAAATTAAGTATTTAATTTAATAATTAAAATATGTAAAATTAATTTAATTTTAATTTTAAAGAATAAAATAATTTTTGATTAAATGTTTTTTCACTAAAAAAAAACACTGATTAAAAACATTTTAATTTAAATATTTAAATTTAAAATAATTGATAAATATTATTTTTATAAAATATTAAAACTAATTTAATGAATTTTAAATAAATAAATTGTATATATATAATATATATTTTTTAATTAACCAATTTTTGGATATTAAAAAAATTTATTTCTTATTTAATTAATGCTTATTTTAATTTTTAAATTTTAAGGTCTCCAAACATGAGAAACCGTCATTCCACAAACATCTTTATACGAATATTTTTTCATTGTAGGCTTTTCCCATTCACCAAATGGATAACCATATTCATCATAATCCTCAAAATTTTTTTCCTCATCTAAATGTTGATATAAAAGTGAAACATTTTTAAAGTTTTGTGTATTTCCTGTTATTTCATGCCAATTATATTTATTTGTATATATTCCATAACTTTGATTATTATATATTAATGTATCAACCATTCCCTTAAAAATTAAAAAACTTTTATTTTTATTAAATAAACTAAACATACCTTTATAAACTCTACATTCTTTGCCTTTCCATTTGGATGCCAACCTTGATAATCTTGACTATCAGCTAATCCTCTAATTTGCAACCAAATATTTCCAAACCTTGCATAAGGTTCTTTCTTAAAATGGTTGAGAACTGTGATAATATTTTCACTAAAAAGTTTACGATTTTTATTTATTTAAAAATATTTTTTATAAATTATATTTAAATTATTTTAATTAATTAAAATATATAAATATTACCTTGGTTGGTTATAAAATACACATGGATTTATATAAATATCCACTTCTTCAAATCCAGCTGCTCTAGCATTTATTATATTAGTTTTAGCATTACCATTTATAGTAATTTGATCATTGTTTCTATAGGCTGCTCGTACAATAACAAATTCCGCGGAAAATTTCTCTTTCAAGCATTTGAAATTTCTCACTCTAAAAATATAAAAAAAATTTAAGTGTTTGATAATTTAGATTTTTTTATTGTAAATATACTGAAACTTAAATATAAAACTAAAAGTTTTTAAAATGAAGTTGATTTTTTGAAAATATTTAATTATTAACTTAATTATTTTAAAAAAATATTTTAACAAACAATCCTTTAAGAATTAATTTAAAAAATTAATTTAATACCGATACCAGTCTGCCCATACTATAACACCTTCAGTTGCTTCTACATAATTTAAGCAATAAACCATAAAAATTACTACAAAAGGAAGTAAAGTTTTTAAATTAATCATTTTATCTAAATATTTAATTATTTATTAAAAAAATAAATTTAATTATTTATTAAAAAATAAATAAATAAATAATTATTTTCTATTTATATTAAATGTATTTTAATAGGTAATTAAACCTATACTTAACAAGATTAAAATCTGTGATAGCTTATAAAATTTAAAAAGAGAATAATTAAACTTTTTTGTTTTTTTTATAAACATTTATAAATATTTTTACATAAACATTTAATTTATAATCAATTTTTGAAAGCACTTTTTTTATAATTCTAACAATGTTTACAACAACATTTAATTAAATTAATCATCTAAATATGTACATATCTATTTGTTTTATCTTTGTTTAAAAACAGTACATGACTAATACAAAATGATGTTATGTTTGTTTTGGCTATTTTCTTAATGTTTTAGTTTGTTGCAAAGAACATTTGTTTAGTTTATATTCTGATTTTTTAAAATGTTATGTTTGTTTTGTTTAATTTAAATATGTTCAAATTATATTCTGAAAATGTTTAAATTAATGTTTTCTGATTTTTTTCAAATTCTGATTAAAATAAAAGATTCAAAGAACTTTTATTTACATAATCACACAAAAGATTTTTTGCATTAAATTTATTTAAAAGTTTATTTAATTAATAATTCATTAATTAAACAAAAATGTACTCTTCAATCATTAGCTAATAATTAAATAATTTATACAAAAAAATTATATTTAAAATTTATTTATTTATTTTTAAAAAATTAATTTAATTAAGGTTTCCAATTATAATCAGCACTTACTCCACAAACTTTACTTTTTTCTGATTTTTCATCATCATATTGTTTTATTGTTGGATGTTTCCAATTACCAAATGAATAACCCTCATTATAATAATCATTAAAATTATTTTTATGGTCATAATGTGCATACCATATTGGTATATTATTATTATTATATTTTTGAATATTTCCAGTTATTTTGTGCCAATAATTTTTGTTAGTATAAATTCCATAAAGTTGATTTTTTTCTTCTAAAGTATTAATCATTTCCTTTAATTTAAATTTTAAAAATATTTTTTAATTAATTACATCAATAAATTTTATATTCTTTGTTTTGTTTAAATACCATTTATAATATTCATCAAAATAATAATCATCATTAACCTCACCTTCAATATCTAACCAAACTCTTCCAAAATTGGCATTATTACTTTTTAATGTATTGAGAACGGAAGTAATTGTATCTCTTTAAAATAAATTAATTAAAAAATATTATTAATAAATTTTTGAATTAAATTTAAGAATTGATTTTTAATCAAAAAAGTTTTAATTTTAAATAGAATTATTTGGCTCATACAAAATAAAAATTAGAATTATTCTAAGGGGATATTAAAAAATTTAAAAATAAAATTTGCCTTGGATTGCCACATTTATCATAAATAATTTGTAATACTTTTGGTTTAACACAAGGGAAAATATAAATATCAACATCATTAATTCCTGCTTCTCGTGCATTTTTAATATTTTTAGTTGCATTATTATCAACAAAACCATTAGAACGTCCAGCCCGTACAATAACAAATTCTGTTTTTAATTTATTTTTTAAACAATTAAATTGTTCAATTGTAGTTAATTCTGATACATCAACACCTTCCTTAGCATTAATTTCAAAAGTAAATAAAAAAAATAAAATAATAATTAAAAACATTTATTTAATTTAAAGAATATATTATTTTTAATAAAAAAATAATAAAATAATCTTCTAAAAATTTTATTTAATAAAAATTCAGCAAAAAATAAATTTAAACAATTTTTAAGAAAAAGAAACTAAAAAATAGGGGAAAATTAGAAAAACATGTTTAGACATAAATTATTTTTTTAATGTTTTAATTCTGATTTTTCTTTTTATATAAATAAAACATTTTTTATTGTGCTAAACAATTGTTATGTTGTTACTAAAAACTTTATTTATTTATACCTTTTTAAATTTATTACTTTTTTATTTAAAATATAAATAAATTTTACGTTTAGATTTAAATAGCAAATAAAATTTATTTTAATTTATTTAAAATTATTAATACAAATAAAAATAAAAAAATTTTTTTTCTTTAAAGATATTTAAATTAATTAAATACTTCAGGAAATATATTTTTACATTAATTATGAACTACATTGTAAAAAGTAGTTTTTTTAGACATTATGAAACTTTAAAACACAAATAAACGAAACATAATAAGAAAGCAAAAGTAAAATAAAAGAATGTTTGGAATAATATATTCCGGAAATATATTTCCGGAATTGGGTATTTACTGAACAATAAATTTATTACAATAATAAATGTATGTTTACAATAATTACAATAATAAATGTCTACAATAATTAAATAATATTTTATTTAATAACAATTGTCATATAAACAACATATCTAATATATAATTTATATATTATCTTCTTCTTCCTTTACTTCATCTTCTTCGGTTTCAACTTTAGTTTCAGGAACTTCAACTCCTTCTAGAATTTTAGAATTTTCATAATCCATTTGTGTTTGAACAACATTAGCTGGAGAATCATCTTTTGCTTCATTTAAAGAAAAGGAAGGATTGTCATAAACATTAGTTCCCTCAGAATTAGTATTTGTTTGTTGAGTAGAGTTAATTTGCGGTAATTGTTCTTTTTCTTCTTCTTTATTATTTCCACGAAATACAAATAACCAAATTATGATAGAAATGATTGATGAAAAACTTTAAATTAATTAATTAAATATTTATGTATTAAATACTTACAATATTAGAATACCAACAATAATCAGAATTATAGCAATTAGACTAATTCCTGTTTCCTCAGTCTCTGGTATTTTGGTAGTTTTTGGTTTACTTGTTCTCTTCGTTCTTGTTTGTTTCATGACAATTGTAGAAAAAGAAAATTCATTGCTTTCAATTTTTGATGTAAAAGTTGTTGATTCATCCATCGGAATAGTATCAGGAACAAGAAGTTTAAAATGTTCTTTATCCTTAAATAAAAATTCAGAAAATAAAATTATTATATTTAATTACAAATTTAATGAACATTTTGTCACATTTTTGCATTGTTGTTTCATTATTGCAAATTTCCCTTTTATCATCATTATTGCAATTTAAAAATATTTTCTGAATTGTTTTTCGCATAGAATTGATTAGCATAATGTGAAAAGTGAAAAGACTTGTAAAGTTTTTATTGTTATAATTATAATCTTTGTCTTTAATTTCCCATTCCTTGAGTTCTTGATGTTTTTTGTAACAAGAAGTATTAATGTTAGGTTTAAAATTATCTCCTCTAATTATCAGTGCTAAAGATATATTTTGTTCACCATGATTTCTTATCAAATGGCTAAAATTAAAATCAGTATCCCCAACTAAATTTAAAATTATTTTAACGAAGAATGTAATATAAATTTCTTACCTCCAATTAATGTAAAAAGAAATTCCTCATTTGTTTTAAACCATCCAATAGCGTAAAATGGAGTAGTTCTCGAACAATTTGGTTCTATACGAGAACATTCTTTTTCATTATAACAATCACTTATACTTCCAATTTTAGGTCCATCTTTAATTTCATTTAATTCATAAGTTTTAAGACTGTAGGCAAAAGATAAACTAAATAATTAAATTATTTTTTAATTTTAATAATAAATTATTTATTTACATGTTATCAGCGGTAGGGGTTTCAAAATCATTAATACATTTAGTCAAATTGCCTTGAATTCCAAATTCCAATGAGATTTGGCCTTCCTTCTTAGTAACAAAATCTGCAGAACAGCCATTTCTCATTGTTTTTGAATTCTTACCATACAAAAGTATTCTAAATAAATTAATTAATTAAATTAATAATTTGTATTTACATATTTCCTTCATTGTCCATTGTAACATCACATGAATTAACCAAATTCATATATCGTTCAATATCCTCTTTTGTTTCTGCAATCATTGTGTTGATATTTAATTTTGTAATAGTTTCATTAACCAATATATGTTTGCCATGTCCAACAAAATATTCACAA
This sequence comes from Meloidogyne graminicola, assembly GCA_036172905.1. Taxonomy (NCBI): domain Eukaryota; kingdom Metazoa; phylum Nematoda; class Chromadorea; order Rhabditida; family Meloidogynidae; genus Meloidogyne; species Meloidogyne graminicola. The sequence goes on along the minus strand of JARPZY010000017.1, from coordinate 1,180,298 downwards.
TGAACACTAACTAAGAGCAACAACAATGCCACAAATTGCAGAAAATAAGAGATAGAGACGACCATTCCAAAAGAATAGTAAAGTTGTTAACAATAGGCACCAAACAGAAAATAATTTTGTAGAAATGAACAAATATTTAATAAGAATGAATAAAATAATGTTAATTCTCATGTTTTTATAGTATATAAATGTTTAATTGAACTTGTTTTTAATTAAAACAATGTTTTTATTCTAATTTATTACAACTTGTTCAACCTAATTATTAATTCAAACATCGCTACATGTTTGTCCTCATGTTGAATGTTTTTTTCCTTTAATTCCACGATTCTAAACATTTTTTCCGAACAAACTACAGATCTAATTTAGGTTAGATTTTCTGGAAAACATTTATTAATTCATATTTCCGGAAAACTTCAATTGTAATGGACTTTTTAGAACTATATATGAAATAAATTTATTTTGTAATTGAATCGACAAACCTTAAGCTTTCAATAAGGGAAAAGATTTGTTATTATTTTGTTTAAAGATTGATAAGTTATACACAAATTTTTTAAAATTATAAAATTTAGCAAAAAATTAAATAATAATTTTAAAATAGACGAAAAATATTTTATAACAATATGAATGCTATAAAAAATCAATTTTTATTTTATTTATTTATTTTTTAAATTTCTTCATTTTAATTCCTTTAATTATAATTCGCATTTAATTAATAAATCTTGGTATCCACAAAATTTATATTTATCAAAATTTTCTTCATTATATTTCTTTATTGTTGGATATTTCCAACCTCCAAATGAATTAATATAGTAATCATTTAAATTATTTGTTTTATCAGATGGGGAGTCAAACCAGAGTGGTAGATCATTATAATTTTGATTATTTCCAGTAATTTTTTTCCAAGAATCTTTATTAGAATGAATTCCATAAGGTTGATTTTTTTCGTTTAAAGTATTTATCATTTCCTGTAATTTTTTAAATAAATAATAATTTATTTAAATATTTACTTGAATAGATAATAAATTATTTTCTACATTTGGATACTTAATTCCAATAGAACCTTTAATACACAACCAAATCCTCCCAAATATGACCTTGCTATTTTCTAGTTCATTAATCATTTCAAGGAATGATTCTCTAAAAATTGGTGTAAATATTTAAATTGAATAAATAAATAAATAAGTAAGCATTCCTTATTAATTTAACAAATTAAAAAACAAAAAATACCTAACATTATGGCAATTATAACAATTTTGGCTATTTTTATTAACAAAAGGCCAAAAAGAAATATCAATATCATCAATCCCTGCTGCCCTAGCATTTTTAATAATTTCAGCTACATTATAATCAAGATAATCATTAATTAAACCAGCACTTATAATAATAAATTCAACGGATAAATTTTCTTTTAACCATTTAAATTGATCAACAGTTTTGTACTCTTTTATCTCAACACCCTTTTTCCCATTTTCAGCTTTACAACCATTAAGCAAAGTGTCAATTTTCTCTAATTTGACCTGAAATTAATTTAATTTTTACAAATCTTTTTTAATTTATTTACTTGAATAAAATTTAATTTCTTTTCTATGTTCAAAACTTTTAAAAACCAAGATTTATAGTAAGTAGATTGAGTAACTTTTGTTAATTTATTTATGTCAACTATTCCATTTTCAGTTTCATTTGCATCGTTTCCTACAAATGCTCAGTAGAAAATTTATTAAATAAATTTAATAAAAAAACATGGAATCAACAATAAAGATAAAACAGAAAAACAAAACAAATACAACAAAAAACATAATTTTTTTGATGTTTTTGTATTTTATATGTAATGTTTTATTTTCTTTTATTTTTTTAATCTAGACTGACCTTTTTTCAACTGACCATTTGCATAAATATTTAAATGAAAAATTAGAATAATAATTAATAATTTTACGGACATTTATTTATTTATGTAATTAAAAAAAAAGTTACTATAAAAAATAATAAAAATTACTATTTTTTAGAAATAATAATACTGATTAAGGAAAAATATTTAACGTTAGGTAATAATTTATAAGCTTAAATAAAGGCTTCTATTTTAAATTGCTGTTTAGGATTTCTATAATTAAAATAATAAATGTGAGATTATTTACTTTATGTATTTAATAATCATTTTTTGCAAATCACAAACGTTTTTACTCTAGTAATTCTAGTATATTGTTTATTTTCAACATTTATTTATATTTTTTATTTAACATTAAATATTTATTACCAATACACAATTTATTTAAAAATAAATTATTTATATTTTAATTTAAACATTTTCATATGTAAATATAATTCATAATTAATTAAATCAAAATTATTTTCTTTTAATGATTTTTTTTTGAAATTAAGAATGGATAAAATAAAATTTAGTTCAGATTATGTTCTGGTTTTGCAGAATTTTTCAAATTATTTTTCTGATTTTATTTTAATTATTTTGTTTTGTTCAGACGACCCCCATTAATTTATTTATTTTATATTGTTAAATTTATTATAATAAATAATATAGATTAAAAATAAAATAAATCGAAAAATGAATAAAATACATTTAAAAATATAAAAAATTTTTATAATTATACTTTCCGGAAGCTTTCATTTACAGAACAATAAATTTATTACAATAATATATGTTTACAATAATTACAATAATATTTTACTTAATAACAATTATATGTATATAAATAACCTATCTAATATTACAATTATACATCTCAACCTAATTTATATATTATCTTCTTCTTCCTTTACTTCATTTCTTCGTTTTCAACTTTTATAGTAGTTTCAGGAACCTCAACTCCTTCTAGAATTTTAGAATTTTCAAAATCCAATTGTGTTTCAACAACAGTAGAAGCATCACCAAAACGGTCCATTTGTGTTTGAACAACAGTAGCTGGAGAATCATCATTTGCTTCATTTAAATTAAACGAAGGATTATAATTAACATCAGTTTCTTCAGAATTAGTATTTGTTGGTTGAGTAGTGTTAATTTGTGGTAATTGATCTTCTTTTTCTTCTTTATTATTTCCACGATATACAAATATCCAAATTATGATAGAAATAACTGATGAAAAACTTTAAATTAATTAATTAAATATTTATTTATTAAATACTTACAATATTAGAATACCAACAATAATCAGAATTATAGCAATTAGACTAATTCCTGTTTCCTCAGTCTCTGGTATTTTGGTAGTTTTTGGTTTACTTGTTCTCTTCGTTCTTGTTTGTTTCATGACAATTGTAGAAAAAGAAAATTCATTGCTTTCAATTTTTGATGTAAAAGTTGTTGATTCATCCATCGGAATAGTATCAGGAACAAGAAGTTTAAAATGTTCTTTATCCTTAAATAAAAATTCAGAAAATAAAATTATTATATTTAATTACAAATTTAATGAACATTTTGTCACATTTTTGCATTGTTGTTTCATTGCTGCAAAATTCACTTTTATTATTAATACGGCAAGTTGAAAAGAAATTCTGAACTGATTTTCGCATAGAATTAATTGGCATAATGTGGAAAGTGAAAAGACTTGTAAAGTTTTTATTGTTATAATTATAATCCTTGTCTTTAATTTCCCATTCCTTGAGTTCTTGATGTTTTTTGTAGCAATTTGTTGTTTTAATTTCAGGTTTAATAAACATATCCCTTTTAAGTATCAGTGTTGAAGATATATTTTGTTCACCATTTCTTGTCAATCCGGTAAAATTAAAAACAGCATCCCCAACTAAATTTAAAATTATTTTAACGAAGAATGTAATATAAATTTCTTACCTCCAATTAATGTAAAAAGAAATTCCTCATTTGTTTTAAACCATCCAATAGCGTAAAATGGAGTAGTTTTCAAACAATTTGGTTCATTACAAAAACATTCTGTTTTATCATTACAATCACTTATATTTCCTTTAGGTCCATTTTTAATTTCATTTAATTCATAATTTTTAAGACTGTAGGCAAAAGATAACCTAAATAATTAAATTATTTTTTAATTTTAATAATAAATTATTTATTTACATGTTATCAGCGGTAGGGGTTTCAAAATCATTAATACATTTAGTCAAATTGCCTTGAATTCCAAATTCCAATGAGATTTGGCCTTCCTTCTTAGTAACAAAATCTGCAGAACAGCCATTTCTCATTGTTTTTGAATTCTTACCATACAAAAGTATTCTAAATAAATTAATTAATTAAATTAATAATTTGTATTTACATATTTCCTTCATTGTCCATTGTAACATCACATGAATTAACCAAATTCATATAACGTTCAATATCCTCTTTGGTTTCTGCAATCATTGTGTTGATATTTAATTTTGTAATAGTTTCATTAACCAATATATGGTTGCCATGTCCAACAAAGTATTCACAATGAATACTAACAAAGAACAATAACAATGCCACAAATTGCAGAAAATAAGAGATGGAGACGACCATTCCAAAAGAATAGTAAAGTTGTTAACAATAGGCACCAAACAGAAAATAATTTTGTAGAAATGAACAAATATTTAATAAGAATGGATAAAATAATGTTAATTCTCATGTTTTTATAGTATATGAATATTTAATTAAACTTGTTTTTAATTAAAACAATGTTTTTAGTCTAATTCATTCAACTTGTTCAACCTACTTATTAATTCAAACATCGTTACATGTTTGTTCCTCATGTTGAATGTTTTTTTTACTTGATGTTTCTCACATTCTCCTGTTTAAAATATTTTATGAAGCTTCGATTGGTTTCTTGAATTTTTATTAAAAGATCTATTCAATAAACTAAGAAAGCTTTCAACCGGTTACGATAGGACACGGTGAATCCGAGTAAGCTTGGGTTTTGATAATTAATTATTGTTAATACTTTAGTATGTGTAATATTTAATACGTATATATCAATCTAGTCCTTATATTTCTATTTTCGTTCTTTTAAATTTTATTTTCATTTTTTCATTATCTCACATCCGATTGAACACTTGCGTTTGTCGATTCAATTACAAAATAAATTTATTTCATATATAGTTCTAAAAAGTCCATTACAATTGAAGTTTTCCGAAATATGAATTAATAAATGTTTTCAGGAAAATCTAACCTAAATTAGATCTGTAGTTTGTTCGGAAAAAATGTTTAGAATCGTGGAATTAAAGGAAAAAAACATTCAACATGAGGACAAACATGTAGCGATGTTTGAATTAATAATTGGGTTGAACAAGTTGTATAGAAACTTAACTAATTTTAAAGTTTTGTTGTTTGATATAGTTAATTTAATAAGATGTTTATAAAATTATATTTATAATAGTAAATTTACTTGGTTTAGGAAAAGATTTTTATTTTGAATTTTTAGTAAAAATTAAAAAATTTTTAAAGTGTTCTTAATTTTAAAATAGAATAATTGTTAAATTACATATATTTATTAATTTTTATAAAATATATTAGAATTAATTAAAGGTTGAATATTAACTTTCAAAGCACCTCTTTTGTACAAAAAATCCGTTAATGAACGCATTAATTTTAAAACATAAATTTCTAAATTTCTTTCAGTAAATTCTAATTCATTTTCTTGCATTTCTTCAATTTCTTTATTTGCTTCATTTTTAATTTTTTCCTCAATTTCTAGTTTAACTTGAGTTTTTGTTTTATTTTCAATGTTTGTTTCATTTCCAATGTTTGTTTGATTTCCAATGTTTGTTTCATTTCCAATGTTTGTTTGACTTTCAATGTTTGTTTGATTTTCAATGTATTAATTAATAATTAATTAATTAATTTCTATATATTTGGACAAGAAAATATAACATAATAAAAGGATAATAAGGTATATGGTCATTAATTTTGTTTGAGAAATCTCATAATGAAAGTATGCATCTAAAAATGTTTGCTGAATAGACATTGGTCAAATTTTACTAACTTATATAAATTTAAATAAATATATAAAACATTTTTTAGGTAAAGATACAAATTTGAATTATATTTTATAAAATATAAAGGATTGGTTTAATAATTTTTTTGCTTAAAATATTTTTAAATAATTTTTTTAATAAACATTAAATAAAAATGTAAAATATATTTATTTAAAAAATTAAAGAAATTTAAAAATAAAAATAATTAATTTTTATTTTATGTAAAGATGCTTTAAAAAAGATTATAAAAATTTTTCATTTATAATTTTAAATAAACCAATTTAATTTTTTAGTTCCCCTTATCCACAACTATCGCCTGCTGCTGGAATAACCTCGTTAATAAAAAGATCCTTAAATAAAAAATTTAGTTTAAAAGATCGATTAATTTTTTACATTTAATTTATCATCTCTAATATGAGAGCGCATGGCAGCCCAAATAGCAGCCCCAAAAACAATACTTTCATCATTATTAAGTAAAAACTCTTTGTTGTTAAAAAATTTCTGTAGAATAGTTTTTATGAAGGGAATGTTTGTAGATTCTCCAACAAAATGTATTTCATTAATTTGTGTTTTTTCTAATTTTGCATTTCTAAAAATAAACATTGACGTATTTTAAAAAAGTGTTTAAATTACTTTGTATTTTTGTTTTAAAATTTTTTAGTATAAATGTTTTTATTAAATTCTTAAATTAACTTTTAATATATTATTATTATTGAAGACTGTAAAACGTTCATAACTGTACTAAATTTTAACAATTTATTTGTATTTTACCTTAACGCTTGTTTGACATATCCTAACATTTTGAGAAACAAAGGTCCGCAAAGCAACTCAAACTCAGTACGATCGATTTGAATACTGAAATCATTAACTTCCAATAATGAAGCAACTTCTAACTGAAAATATTAATTTTAAAATTATTATAAATTTTTATAAAAATTACAATCTCTTCATTAGAACGGCTTAATTGACATTTTACACGTTCAGAAACTAATCGGAGTAAGTGGAGTGCATTATTGTTTTGAGTTATATCGTGACCATTTATTTGAAAGAATTCCTAAAAAAAAATAATTTAATTTAATTCGTTATTATTAACCTGCTTAAAGTCGTCAACTAGTAAACTATCAATATCTTTACCACCAATAGCATCACCAACAGTTGCTTTGAGAGTAAAAGAAGTACTGTCATAAACAGCAAAAATAGAGACATTACAAGTCCCTCCACCAAGATGAAATATAAGGATATTCTGAAAATTAAAACAATAAAAGGGTTCATTAAACAATTTATACTTTAATTCCCAAAATCCTCTTCTCTAATCTATATCCATGTGCCAATGCAGCAGCGGATGTTTCAGTAATTATATCCAAAACAAGACCGGCAGTTAGACCAACTCTTTCTACTGCCTGACGTTGAACTGTATTGTAATAAGCGGGTACTGTCACCACTGCTTCACGAACTCCACAACCAAGAAAAGCCTCTGCAGTTTTCTTCCTTAAAAAAAAAGTTTTACTAATTAAATAAATATATTTTCAAGTTTGTAAATAAAAATTGAATTAAATTCAATTTACATAAAAATTAATTCTAAAAAATAATATTTAAAGTATATCAATAATTCAAGTTTGTAAATAAATTAAAATAAACCTGATTTTTCTTAATTATTTAAAAAATAAACTTGAATTATTATTGTACTCTAATATTAAAAAATTATTGTTATTAACATTTTGTTAAGAAGCATAGCAAAGATTTCCTCAGGAAGAAAGGTTTTTTTTTCTCCTTTAAATTCAACCTAAAATAATAAAGATAATACTAAAAAATAAATTATTTTCACCTCAATGCCTAAACTTTCTTCTTTATTTACTAAATTGAAAGGCACATGTCGCAAATCATGTTTAGATTCATCCCATTTACGTCCAATCATACATTTAACCCAAAAAATATTATTCCGTAAATTATTTGCTAAAAAGAAATATTTATTAAAAAATTTTTAAATAAAATTTAATATAAGAATACCCATTTGCTCTACTGCTTGTTCTCCAATTAAACATTCAGTATCTGTAAAGGAAACTACTGAAGGTGTTTTCTTGTTTCCTCTATTATTGTAAATTATCTCCACCTTAAATAAAATTCTAATAAAAATATTGTTTAAAATAAATTCTAATAAACGAAATAATTTATTGGTTTAATGATTAAAATTGTGAATTTTTAAATTAAAAATTAAATTAATTACCTTTCCATTTCGATAAATACCAACTGAACTATATGAAGTTCCAATATCTATTCCAATTGAAATATTTAGAAATTTTTTCTTAATCCCTTCACTATTTTCTGCCCAAGTTCCTTTACGCTTTTCAGCTCTAATCTCTTCTTGGTTTTTATTCTTAATGTTTCTACTTTGCTTCTCAAGTTCCATAGATGTTCCTGGCTCGCTTCGCTCAATTTGTTCTGTCAGATTCTTTGTTACATCTCGTTCCTCAGGAAAATCACTAATAGAAGATATTATTACAGAGGTTGTCACAGAAGAAGGAGGACGATCCTAAAAATTACATTATTTAAAATAAAATATCTCTACATAAAATATTATTAAAACCTCTGTTAACTCCTCAGAAAATTGCGGGAATGTGCGATCTTCACCATAATAATCCTGCATGAATTGTATTGAAGGAATGTCTGGAAATTAGTGTTAAATAATTTGCTGTTATTTTTAATAAATAAAAAACAATTTACCAAAACTTTTAGCAACTTCAACATCTAAAACACTAGTTGATGGACTAGTTCTCTGAAAACATAAAATTTATAAAAATATTTTCATAAAAATTAAATATATTCAATATTTATTATAATTCAAGTTTTATTGTAAATAACTAATTAGACAAATAAATTACCTCTTGATTCTCATAATTTAGCTCTCTCAAATTTTGAAATGACAATGAAAACAGTGGCTAGAAAATTAAAAAGAGAAATAAATATATTAATTAGTTTTGGTAAATTTAATATTTTAAAAATTGCGAGACAAAGATTTTGACGTAAAACTAAATTTTAAATTTTTTTCCCTTATTAATCCAATCCAAAATATTATTTCAATATTAATTCAGTCAAAATCAAGAAAAAATCGGAATTTATTATGTACTTATTAGAACAGGAACAAAAATAAATAAAATTGATTATAACAAAATATTACCTTTTCTTGAGTACTAGTAGTAGTATATCCAGCAAATGAATTCGAAAAGACACCCTACAAAAAGATTAAAATATAAAAAATTGCATTATTAAACTTAAAATACAGGATAATTTAAAATTTAAAGGAACTAAAGTGAATTTTGTAGAAAAAAAAGAAAAGTAATTTTATATTTTTGTACTTAAAAATATTGTGTAAATAATATAATTCTTAAGGTAACCAATGATACTAAGATTATTTTGACTACTCCAAAAATATTTTAAAAAATTTAAATTTTTAATATTTACCCCATGTTCCTTATAATATTTGTTATGCATGTTACGAACATGTCTGGCCCAATTTTTTCTGGTAATATATTTGTGACAAATTGGGCAAAACCCATCGTCTGTTTGTTGCAATGAAACTTTTCCTCTTTTCTTTAGATTCTCTGGTGGTACTAAAAATAATTAAAAGGTTATTAAATTAAGAATGAATAAGATTGATTTTTAAAAATTCATAAAAAAAAAAGTTCTAAATTAATTAAGTCAAATATTTACTAGGAACGGGAGGAACCGGGAAGCAACAAGAAAAACAAGCACTGATTCGATTTGCATTGTAATTCAATCCGTATATTAGTCTTCGATTACAACCAATGCATCTCATTGTTGTAAAAAATATCTAAATTGGAAAAAGATAGTTTTATAAAAAAATGATAAAAAAATAACGGAACGTCCTAGAAGAGTCGTGACCAAAAGAGCCCCGGCCATAAGAGTCCCATCTATGTTTTTTAGTATTATCTAATTAACAAATGTTTTTTAATATATGCTTATTTTGTTTTCCTGATGGAGGTCGAATCCCAAAAAGGAAAGCCTAAAATCGAGGATAACAGAAGTAACGTCAATCAAAAACTTTTTGTTAGAATTGAATTATTCTTCCATCTCTGAGCAGGACAATTCGGCACAGACAGTTCGCTGCACGGATTCACCCAGCGACAGATCGCCAAAAAGACACTTAGCCACGGGACAATTCACCATCTTATTTTACATTAAGATATTTACATTTATTCTTCTCTTATTTTATTTAATTCCCTTTATTGTTTTGCTATTTATTTAGAAATTAGCATAACATGTGAAATTAAAACTCGAGGAAACAAACGTTGAAGTATGATGGCAGTCACTAAGTTTTTGACAGGTTAATTATTAATGACACTAAAGTTTAGAAATGTGACTATGGAACATGGATTACAAATATGAAGGCCATATTTGTTCAAATTTTTAGGATTTCTTTATATTTGAATGGTTACCCAGCATATTTATGAGCAGAATACAGGTTATTTTATTCTTTTATTTAAATATAATTCCATTCTTCCATCGCTGAAGAACAAAAATTTTTTTGATAATGTTGGACCTGAATATTTTGTAAAAGATTGAATTTGTTAGCTTTTGTTTCATCATAAATAAGCTTTGGCGCTTAACTGTCCCGTGCCTAAGTATCTCGACGCCTAACTAATGTTACGTTTTACTTAAATTTCTTTCAATTCCTAACTATTAAAATTTTATAAATTTATTTTCAATTTATTATTTTTTCCTTAATACCATAATCTTCTATTTTTTACTACATATATATTTTCTATTTGCTTTTAATTTTGACGCTGCGGGGGAGGAGCCTTTTACGGATTTATTTTTTTTAACATTAAAGTTTTGGATATTAAGAATTGTACTATAGATATGTTAATTAAAAAAAAACTAAATATTTTAGAATTTTTACTTTTTTTCAATTAAAAATTTATTTATATTTAGAATGTATTTTATATATTTATTAGTTAATAAATAAAATTATTAAATAAATGGTAACTATTTTAAATTTTAATAATTTATTTTTACATTTTTAATACAAAAATTATTAAATAAAATTCAAACCTTAACTTCTTTGAATGTATTCATAAAAAATTTTCCTGCCATTACATAAGCTATTCTAGAAGAAGTCAATAAACTTACGGAATATTTTTTTAATTCTTTTAATAAAGTATTTATACTTAAAATTGGAATTATCTCTTCATAACTAATATTTTTATTTAGGCATTAAAATAATAAAATTAATTTTAAAAAATTATAAAGGAATTGGGATAGCAACAAGCCTCGAAAAAAGAATGAAGATTATGAGGGGGAGAAGTGTTAAAATAGTTGTGATAAATAATTTTGGCGTAATATTATTAACTTTATAAAATATCAGATAAAGTTATTCTATTCCCATTTATAAGAATTTGTTTAAAAAATGTTAGCTATTGTGAACTAAAAATTGGGATGATTAAATAGTTATATAGCGAGATACTTAAATATTTACAATAAATTTTATTTATTATTTTTTTAAATTTTATCTGTCAATATTATTTGTATTAATTTGGAATATTTAGAAAATTTTTAATATTCATTCTTAATAAGTATATTATGACTAATGGTATATCATTTGAAAGAGCTAATCCTGTAGAATCGAATGATATCAAAATTACTCAACTAGAGAATGTTTAACAAGGTTACATGAAAAGAAAAGTTTTATTTAGAAGATTACCGCGGCTGCCATTAAATTACAATATTGATTCCAATATAATATTATTTTGGTATTATATTATCAATCTAATTTTTAGATATAATTTTATTGTAGGGAGGATGTAGGATTATTTTTTAATATCCTTTGTAAATCTAATTTTTACTTAATACTAAAAATTTTAGGAAAAATACTATATAGAATTTAAAGAAGAGTATTTTTTCAATTTCACCAAAAAATACTTTCATTCTGGTTTAAACTATCTTTTCAAACGAAATCCTCTCAAAATTTGTTATATATAAATGTACATTTGAATTTCAATCTAAACATAAAATATCAATTCTAAACTTTAAACTAAAATTATTAATTCTTTGTTTCTTAATACATATATTAATTAGGAATATTTCTTTGTCTTCTGATCAATTAGCATTTTTTCTTTTGATTAAAATTTAATATAAATCAAATAATTTTAAAGAATAATATTAAAATTTTAATGAAATTAAAATGGTGGGGTTGATTATATTAAGGATATTGGAATAAATATGGTAATTAAACTAACCTTTTATAGCAATAGATACAAATATAGACTTTAATTTTAAATTAATAATTTATTCTCAATAGAAAATAAAAATCATAATTTTAATAGCATAGAAAAGGAAGGACGAAGAGCCGCCTAATTAATGGTCTCATAGAGTTAAAATGTTTTTAATTCTAAACATTGTCGACCAGATAGAATTTTAAAAATATAAATAAATTTATCGCGAATATATGGCTAGTCACTTGCTTAAGTTAAAACTTTGGGTTTATTATACCTTGTGAATCCAATGAAACCTTTATGAGGTAATAACCTGTTATTTAGATAGATACATACATTAATCATCAATTTTTTAAAGTTGAATAGTATGTATATATAGAAATAAAATGGAGGAATATCTCAGGCTCTATAGACTCCTTAACGAAGAGTAAAATAAACATAGTATATTTCCAAGGCTAACCTTTAAAAAAGACACATTAGATTCATAAAATAAAGTTGAAACGATTTATATATATATTGGATAATTCTGATATATTTATTTTAAAGTTAATAGTACACGCGCCAAAATAGTATATACGTATAGTCTAGGGAATTAACAGGAAAACCCCTTTAGTCTATTTTAATGCCTTATTCCATCAGTTGCAATGAATATATCAGTAATTAATTCAAGTGGTAGACGACGTCGTGGACTTGAATTAATTTTTATAGTTATAGGTTTATTTCTATTTTTTTGTTCTTCCATTTTTAAATAAAATTTATATAGCTGTTGAATTAATAATAAATTATTAATACTGTATCTATTAAGCTTTTCTTTTATTCGTTGATTTTTATCCATTTTATTAAAAATAAAAGTTTAATTATGTAATAATTGAAGAAATTAGAATTTAATTAATTTTTTTATGTCTAAAAAAGCAATTTGTTTAATAATTATTTTATATAATGACAATTCTTTATCTCTTATATGTAGGTATATTAATTATTAATTTATTGGAAAAATTAATAAAAAAAAGGGCAAAATTTTATATAATTAACTTAGGGCAAATAGAGGGAAAGGAGAATAGTTTTTCCTCTACAACTCCTTTTCATTATTATAAGTAAATTAATGCCCTTTTTAAATATGTTGATGAGAATTGCTACTCATAAAGCTCTCAACATCATTCTTCATCTAGACCTTTTTTTCAAGTAATTCAACATTAAAATAACTTCTCCCACACGGTACACTACTTTTAGGAGCTAACAAATAGACGCCGATGTTTAGAAACCAGAACTTGGATTATTTTGTCTCGACTTCAATAACTAGGTTATCTGTCAACGAACTTTTTGTCAATGGTTAAAAGATAAGAAAGAATTTAAGCGTATTTGAAATATACATTTCTTTGCATAGTTGTTCCAATTTTTTTCTAACATTTTTTTTATTACTTATTAAAATACAATAAGGTGAATATTTATGTACCACAAGATTATTTATTAACGTGTATTTTCGAATTTTTCATCCAAAAAATGAGTTTACTCGGTTTTTAAATTTTCGGGGACGTATCCTAGAAATAAAATTAATATATTTGTACTCATCTCTACGAGAGGAATCGAATGACATATTAAATATTTTTATAGGGCTTCAATATTTACTTGTATTGTAATTTGTATGAACAAAAGGAAGAATAAAGAAGAAGTAATAAAAACAAATAAAACAGAACTTATTACTCAAAATCCATCTAATATTGAGTCAAAAACAAAAACAGATAATAATAAAACTAATGAAAGTAATAAACTAATTTCTACTAGTAAATCTATTGAAGATGATGAAAAGAAGAAAGAGATACCTGAAGAGAAGAAAGAAGAGAAAAAAGAAGAAAAAAAGGAAGAAGAGAAAAAAGAACCAACAGAAGAAGATGAAGAAGAAGATGCTACAGAGGATCAAACATTAACAAATCAAACAATTAGGTTATCATATAGAGAAGCTTCTACATGTAGAGAGGATAATAATAATAATAATGATAATGAAGTGAAGAAGAAATGATAATTTGTGAATATTTAATTATTTAAATTATTTGTTGTTAATTATATGTAAATATATTTATTTGTTTTTAATTCGATTTGATAAAATTATACATATTTTAGTAAATTTACTATAGATAATAAAATATATTTGTTTAAGGAAAAAGGTTTTTATTTTAAATTTTTAGTAAAAATTAATGAAGTTTTTAAAATGGTGATTAATTTAAATTGTTAATTAATATTTTTAATTATTTTTTAATTTTTATAAAATATATTAGAATTAATTAAAGGTTGAATATTAACTTTTAAAGCACCTCTTTTGTACAAAAATTCTGTTAATGAGCGCATTAATTTTAAAACATAAATTTCTAAATTTCTTTCAGTAAATCCTAATTCATTTTCTTGCATTTCTTCAAATTTGTTATTTGCTTCATTTTTAATTTTTTCCTCAATTTCTAGTTTAACTTGAATTTTTGTTTCATTTTCAATTTTTGTTTCATTGTCAATGGTTGTTTGATTTTCAATATTTGTTTGATTGTCAATGTTTGTTTCATTTCCAATTTTTGTTTGATTGTCAATGGTTGTTTGATTTCCAATGTTTGTTTGATTTTCAATGTTTGTTTGATTTCCAATGTTTGTTTGATTTCCAATGTTTGTTTGATTTTCAATGTTTGTTTGATTTCCAATGTTTATTTGATTTCCAATGTTTGTTTGATTTTCAATGTTTGTTTTAATTTGTTTTACAAAATAACAATCAAGTATTTTAATATGTACAAAAACTTCAAAACATGTTTTACTTGGCCATTTTCTATAAATATATAATTGACTACAAATAATTTGTTTAAACTAAATATATTTAATTAATTTTAATAATTATTATTTTACCTCATTTTCTATTTCTTCCTTTAATTTATTTGCATCAATTCCTTCTGGTGTATTACATAAAAGAAATGGAAGATTTTTACTAACTTAAATAAAATTTAAAAATATATTTTTTTTTTAATTTTAAATAATAATTATAAAGTTTTAGAAAAAAGGAATAATTTTTGGATTATAAAAATTATAAATAATTACTTAAAATTATGAAATTTTACATAAATAAGACCAAATACATAAACCAAAAGTTTTTAAATAATTTTTTAATTATTAGTAATTAAAATAAAATAAAAAAAACTTACAAATTTTAAGAGTAGAAATTGACAAAAATAAACAAAATAAAGCACCAAAATATTTATCTAATTTACTAATTAATTCATTTGTTTCATTTTTAATTATCCAATTTAAATAATAAATTGCTAAAAAAATTATTGAAGAACCAAAATGAATTAATAATTTATTTATTATTGTTAAATAATTTATTGAAATAATATTATAGAAAATTAAAAATAAAAAAGATTTAAAAATAATATTAATTATAACCATTAATACAAATTGTTTAGAATATTGTGAACTTGAAAATAAAAAATAAAATTAATTTTTAATTAATTAAAAATATTTATTTTTATTTCTTTAATTTTTAGTTTTTTTAGGAGAAGCAAAAAAAAAAATTATTTAATATTTTTTTTAATAATAAATAAAATATAATTGAAAAATAATTTAATTTTTAATTTTTTTTTTTAATAAAAATTACTTTGAATCATCACAAAATATAGCTTCAATAGAGTGAGTAAAATTAACAAAAAGTAATGCTTGAAAAACAACAACACCAATAATTTTTATAAGAGGTTGTGATTCTGATCCTAATTTTGTAATAAAATCCTAAATAAATAATTATTTAAATTTAATTAGTATTTTAAAAATATTTTCGATATTTTTCGATATATTTTGAATTTTTTAAATTTTAAAAAATTAATTAAAAAATTTTCTAGTCAATTTTTATTTAAAAATACCAACAAAAATACCTTTTTAAAATATTCAGTAAATATCCATTTTAAAGGAGGAAATTTTGGATCTAAATTGACTATAAGAAGAAAAGCAGTATCCCACAAAATTAATCCTCCTAAATGATTGTGATTTTGTATATAAACAATTAATTGATAAATAAAAAATAAATTTAATAAAAAATAAATAATTAAATATTTAATGAATGAATTATTTTGATTATTTTTAGAAGATTTATTATTTTGAATAATTTCTGATTTTTGAGAATTATTTGAAGATTGGGGCATTAAAATAAAAAAATAAAATTATTAATTATTAATATTTATTTAATAAAAATAATTAAATTAATTATTTATTAAAAATTAATTTTGTCTAATAAATCATTAATTAATAAGTAATTAGCAATTGATAATTATAATTAAAAAATTGTGATTAGATAAATTGCGTTTTTTTTTTTTATTCATGAATAAGAACATATTTAATATTAAATGAAATGTTTTTCTTGTTTGCAATAAATGTTAGATAAGAGAAGAACATCAATAAATAAACTAATATAATTACTTTTGTTACTGTAGAAGTTGTTCAGATTATGTTCTGATTTTGTTTTTCCTGGTGTTAGGTTTTTTATTTGTTCTGATTATTTTTTAATTATTATTTTCTATTTTGTTATTTATTATTAATTTTTAATGAAATAAAAGTTCTCTATGAGAATAACTAGATGCTTAAATTAATTGATTTACAAATATAAATGCTTTAAACTTAAGCAAAATTTGATTTAATTAAATATATTTTTTTCTCTACTTTAATTTATTATTTAAATAAAAAATTTTATTCAATAAATAATTTATTTAAAATTAATTTTAATAAATAATTTATAATGTGAAAATTAAAAAAAATATCTGAAATATTGTTTTTAAATTAAAAACAAATCTAAAAAAATGTCGTAATTTTAATTATTTAATTTAATTTTTTAATTTTAATAAATTAAAAATAATCATAAAAATACTTTTATTCTCCTCCTAATTAAAAAGAATTAATGTCACATAAATTGATCAATAAATATAAATTTATTTACATGTGATAATTTAAGGTAAACAAAAAAATAAAAAAAAATATTATTTAATTTAATTTAATTTTCAAATAAATTACAACCAAAAACTTGATTTTATTTGCACTATTAAAAAAGAGCGTTTTTGCAAAAACTTTTGCTGAGAGGGGAAACTTGCGTATAAATACAACTTATTTATTTATTTATTTATTATTTACCGGAAGTTTAAAGAAAAAAAGAATTTATTTTTATTCATTTAAAAATAATTTATTTAGGATTTTTGAGTAATTAAAAAATTAATTTTAAATAAATTTTAATAAAGTATTTAAATAATTTTTAAATTTATTTTTTAATTACAAATAAATTTAAAATTAAATGTAAATGTTTTATTTTAATTAAAATTAAAATTAATTATGATTTTATCCCTTATTTAAAATTTAATTTTAAATTAATAGAATAAAATATTTATTTGATTCCTTTACTCTAATTAACCAAAATTTATTTTTATTTATTTTATTTCTTTTTATAGTCAAAAACTATTTTTATGTCTAAATTTATTTAAGACAATAAAATTGCGCATTGCTTCCGCTCAATCAGTCAATCCCCCTTTTCTTTTTCCATTACTTTCTTAATTATTTTTTTTTGTAGCGGAAGCACACACACACACACACGTTTTAGTGGTTATCGCTTCTTTTATTTTATTGTTTAGTAAAATACTAAAAATAATAATTATATTTAGTATATTTATTTAAGTATTAATTTTTAATTAATTTTTAGTTTAATTTTGTTTAAATAATTCTTATAAACTAATTTCACTAGACAATATGAATAATTCTAATTTTAGTTATTTTAAAATTCTGATTTTAATTTCTTAAAGAATATTCTTTATTTTGTTTATAATAAAACAGAATCTCTGCCTTTTGGCAAACCAGAAGTTTCCTTAGTATTTATTTAATTTTAATAATTTTAATTAATTCTGCTTCAAGTTTATTTAATATTCTGATTTATATATATAATAAAAATCAGAATTCTGACATAAGTTTAAGGTACAAAATAAAGAGAATAATAAACTAGAATTTCTGATTTTAATTAACTAGGATCAGAATTTTCTTATTTAATTCTGATTTAATTTGTTAGAAGAAATAATTATTTATTTAATAATGAAATTTTGCAAAATATTTTTTAATATTTCAATAATTTTTATATTAATCTTTTTATTATTTTCAACATTAATTAAAGCAAAATGTTAGTTTTAAAATTATTTAAAAATATTTAAAATTTAATATTGTTTTTTAAGCATCAAATTGTTTTTATTTGCCAAGTATTGCCTTAAATGGGGGAACTTATGATGAATTTAATGCATTAGAAATTAAACAATGTTGTATTGCTTGTGCTAGAGATCATTGCTGCATTGCGTAATTCATTAGCTTAGATCTTAAATTTATTTAATTTTTTAAGTTATACATTTGATGAAGAAAATGGTCGTTGTTTTATGAAATCAGCAATTTCAAATTCATTTAAAAATACCGGAATGACTTCTGGGTTAAAAGCTAATACACATCATGGTAAATATAATATATTAAAAATGTTCAAATATTTTTTTTAGGTCTTGGAGCTTTTTTAAAAAATATTAAAATTCAAGGAGGTACTGCTTCTTTAAAAGTTAATTTACCAAATAGTGAGGATTGTATGCAATACTGTACAGGTATTTAATTTTAATTAATTTTATATTTATTTTAACTTTATATTAGCCTATGGAATATATTCTTGGAGTCCTCTTCCATCAATTCCAATAACTACAACACCAAATATTATAACAACAAAAGAAGAAACAACAATAATAAATAATTCTCCTCAATTTTCAGCTATTAAATTACCAACAGATGACAAAACATTAGAAGAACAACAACAATTAATTTCTTCAATAAATCAGAAAGAAGATAAACCACAACAACTTTTTTTAAAACAAGGAGAATGTGTTTGCATGGCAAGAATTGCTTCATTAGAATATTCTTTCGGTTCACGTTCTGCTATATTTCCGCCAGTTTCTAATTTAAATTTGTAAAGAAAAAAGAGTAATTCTGATTTTTTAAATTTCTGAATTAAAATGTTTTAAACTTAAATTCTGGTTAAACGTTTGAAACTTAATTATCTTAATATCAGAATTGTAAACTTGAGTTTGCAATTCTGATTTTAGGTAAATTGTAAATTCTGTTTAATTTCAATTCTGATTTTTCTGCTTTTAATTTTTTCTTTCTGATTTAATTATTTCTAATTGTATTTTTATTTATAAACTTCAAAATTTGTTTATCAAAATGTATTTTTTTTTATTCTGATCTCTATTTATGTATTTTAACTTTTTATACAAATTAAAAAAATTACAATTTCCTGATTTATTTAAATAAATAAAATATTTTATTATTTTTGTTCATTTTTTAATAATGGAATTTCAAATTCTCTCAAATTATTTTTATTTATATATGTTCTTCTTTCTTCAATTTTATCATCAATTTGTTTAAATAATTTCTTTAAATTTTTAATAATTTTGTAAACAAGAAATAAAATTATTCCAAAAGATATAAATTCAAATAAAAATATTAAAGTAATATATGTTCTATTTATTGGAAACTAAAAATTTTTAATTAATTATTTTTTTTAAATTTTTTAAATTTTTTTTTTTTTAAAATTTTTTAAAAAAATTAAATTAAATTAATTTAATTTAATTTAATAAAATTACATTATAATTAGAAAATTCAACAAAAATATTGCTTGCATTATTAACAGCACTTTTAGCATCAATTAAAACTTCTTCAGTTGAAGCAAGTGCAGGTTCTATTTTTTCAGTAATATTTTCTGTTCCTCTAATAATTTTTTGTATTAAATAACGTATTTGTTGTATACTTTTTCTAATTTCTTCAATTTCATTATTTGCAGATAATAAAGTCATTTTTTAATTAAAAAATAATTAAATTAATATAATTAAATGATTTAAAATTTAATTAAAGATTTTTAATTATTTAAAAATTAATTAATTATTTATTTAAAAAATTAAGAAAAATAATCGAGTAAAAATTAATTAATAATTAAGAAAAAAAATGTTAAAAATAATTTAATTAAATTAAAATAATTATTTTAAAAATCAGGACGTTAATTTAAAAATTATCGAATTAATTAATTAATTTTTTACAGCAGAATTTCAGATAAAAAAAATAAAAAATAGTTTCTCTAATTTATTTGAATCAATTATTTATTACAATTAGTAATTATTTCTTTTTTTTTTAAATATTAAAAAAGTAATTTTAAATAAATTGATACAATAAAAATATAACGGAGGGGAAAGAAGGTCTTCACTATATAAATATATATTTATTTTGTAAAAAATAAAGAATCATTGAAAAAAGGGCAATAATAAAGGTAAAAAATAAATAAATAAATATATTATTGTACAAATAAAAAATAAAAAGGAAAAAAAAAAAGGTGAAAATCTTGTATTTATTTTTACTAAGGCGTCATTGAAAAAGTAGGAGAAAAGAAAGATTATATTTATAGAGAAGAAAGAAGAAAGGGATAAGAAAAAGTAAAAGCTGCTTTTTTTAAAAAATAAAAAAAAATGATTTTTTAATATAAATATAAAAATGAAAATAAAATTATATTATATAAATAAAATTAAAATTTTGAAATTATTTAAATTAACTTTTAATTATTATTATATTTTTTGTTTAAAAAAGATCAAAAGAGAAAAAATCAGAAAAATTAAAAAGTTTAAAAAATCAGAATTATGTTTATTATTTACTATAAAAGCATTAAAACATTTACTATTTATTAAACCATAAATTAAATAAACTTTATTCAATTTTATTACTTCTTTCTCTCTACAATGTTTTGCAACAAAAGTTTTTGTTTTGTTCTATTCTTTATTGTTTTGGAATTCTGCTTCTATGTCAAATCTGAAATTGCTTCGAATAACAATGATTTGGTCAAAATTGGCAAAGCAAATCGTGTTGTAAGAAGTAATGAAAATCTGGGAGAATTCAATAATGGAGAAGGAAAGACTCAGACCTTTCATAATCTTCAACCAACTATTCCAACACCGACATATTCAGATGAAGGTGGTCCTAGTTTCCTGATCATCACGATTATCGTGATTTTATTGTAAACCAATTTTTAAAATTAATTAAACTTTTTAATTTAAAGGTTTACGTGTTGTGGCATTGGTCTCAATCTATTAATGCGTGGTTATTGCTAAAAAGAAGTAAATTAGTATTGGAGGAAAAAATAAATAAATATTTAGGAAATTTATATAAAAAAATATGTGATATTTTTTAAAATCAATTTATTGTATATTTAATTTAAATTATTTGTTCGGTTATTTTTAAATAAAATATATTTTAAAATTATTTTTATATTTTTAATTATTTAAGTATTTAATTAACTTGAATAGAAAATCAGAATTTCCCTTATTTAAAATACTATAAAAAGCTTAAAACTTTTCATATTAAAAATAAATTTTATTCAACTTTATTACTTCTCTCTCTACAATGTTTTGCAACAAAAATGTTTGTTTTGTTTTATTCTTTATTATTTTGGAATTCTACTTCTTTGTCAACTCTGAAATTGCTTCAAATGACAATTATTTGGTCAAAATTGGCAAAGCAAATCGTGTTGTAAGAAGTAATGAAAATCTGGGAGAATTCAATAATGGAGAAGAATTTAAATCAAGTATTCAACCATCAATATATTCAAGTACTACTAATACTTATGTTCAAATCCTCTTAGTGCTCATCATTTTATTGTAAATTAATTGTTTTTTTTTAATTAATTAATTAAATTTTTTAATTTAAAGGTTGTGTATTTGTGGTATTGCTTTAAATCTGTGGTGTCGTTATAAAGGTGGGTTACCGTTAAATAATTAATGTTGAAAAGAATAAATCTAGATGAAAATATAAATTTTATTGGTTGATTTATGTTATTTATTTAATAAAATATATTTATTTATTTATTATATTTTTAATTTAAATATTAAATGTATCTATTTTGTATTTTTATTTTGTATAGGGAGATACAAAACATTTTAAATAGTTTATTAAAATTAAATTGTTTAAAATAATATATTTATTTATTTCCTATAAGGTTAAACATTTTAATCTATTATTTTAGTTTAATTATTAATTTAATTTTCTTTCATTTTCCCCAATAAGACTTTCCTTCAAAGTGTTTGTTTGTTGCTTATATATACTCAACAAAAAGAAAATAGAGGATTTTCCTTTCTCCATTTTTAGAGAGTTGTAGCCAATTTGTGGCCATTTGTGTGACTTAAACCGTTTTCCCGTTATTTATTCTTATATAAACTTTATTTTTATTTTCTCTTCTTTTTATCGCCTAATTTTCCCTCTTATTTTTATTTTTTTCCAAAAATTATATAATCCAATTTTTAAGTCACGAATGCTTAGGACAGTTTTAAGCAGCTTTTTCTTGCTTAATTTCTTTTTTTAATGTTTTCATTTAGAGTCTGAAATTTTTTTAAAAATAAAATAAACTTTTTTAATTTAATTTTATGTAAATAAATTTAGTATATTATTTATTGAAAGTTCTTTAAATTTTTATAAATATATTTATTTATTTAAGCATTAAAAATAATTTTTTTTTTATTGTACTTACAATAAATATAAAAATCTTTAAAATTATTTAAAAAACGTCAAATATATCCTTAACTTTTCTTAAATAACTTTTTAAATTTTTTGTCAATTTTATTTCTTAAAATATAACTTTTGTTGTCCATCAAAACGTTTAATAATCATTTTTTTTATTTGTGTGGCCAAAAAGCTTAAAGAGAGAGAATTACCCAGTCTGAAATTACTAGTAAATTTCTATTCTAAAGATTTTCCTCTTTTTTCTTTAAATTGAAGTAAAAAATAAAGAAAAGGAATTCTCCACATGAAAACGTTGACCATTGGCCAAAAGAATAAAATTATTTTTAAAAATACTTCCTTTGAAGATTTGTCACATAATTTCTCACGAATATCATTATTATTATTAAAAAAATTTATATTTAGCAAAATAAATAATTTTTTAATTTTTCTTTAATGAATCTCATTATTAAAATTTGAAATGTTACAATTTATAATTAAATTTAAACGTAGAAATTGGCGCACGTCAGTGCTTTTGAAATAACAACTTTTTTGTTATATTAATTTCATTTCTAATTTTTTATTTGCTTCATTTATTAAGTTTGTTTTAAAGTTTAATTCATTATATTTTAATTTTTATTTCAAGTTTAATTACAAGTTTATTTTTATGTTTCAGGTTTATTTATTTGTTGTTTCAAGTTTATTATTTATTTTTAAATAAATAAGCAAATAACCAGCTGCTTTTATTTAATGAAATAAATTTAACTCTAAAAAATGCCACACTTCAATATAAATTTATTTATTTATTTTATACACATTTAATTAATTCTAATTTTATTTTATTAAAAATTATATTTTTTTTAATAAAATTAATTTAAATCTTTTATTATTAATTATTTTTTTAAATAATTAATTAAAAATTAAATTGTTCTATAATAAATTTAATTTTTTTGCTTGAATAAATTCTAAAATTCTCTTTTTTTTTCATTTCTTGGCATAAAAATAAACACAAAAATCTTTTCACTTCATTGGATATAATTTGGGGTAAAAATGTCCCAATTTTTATTTTATTTACAATTTTACCTTTAAATATTTTGTTTAAATATTTTTGTCAATAAATAAATTAAGAAATAAAATAAAATATTTTTATTTTTTATTTTTAATATTTTTAATGCTCTATTTTTAATTAATTGCACCTATTATTATTATTCCCTTAAGGTAATTTTAATTTTTATTGCATGCAAACTGTTAAAGCAAAATAAAAATTTTAATTCTATATTAATTTTAAAATTTTATTTTTAATTAATTATTTAAATTATTTAAAATAAAAAAATTAATTTTTTTTTTTAATATTTTTTGTTTTTATTTAATTTTAAAATTATTTTTAAAATAATATTTATTTATTTCTTTTTATTTTTAGTTCATTCATTATTCACCTGTATATACATTTATTTATCTTTACTTTTTTTTTTTTTTAAGTAAAATAATAATATAAAAATTTTTTTACTAACAGAACAGAAAAATACTAAAAAATTTTTTTTTTCTTTTAACCCTTTTTTTGACAGCTTTTGAAATAAAAAAAAAAATTTTTTTTTAGTTAATGGCATGAATATATTTAACTATATATATTCTTTTATTTGTTGCTGTTCTTGTTTCTTTTTATTGTTTTTTTAAAATAAAAAGTTAAATACTTTTAAATGAATAAATAATTAATTATTTTTTTACATATTTTTTACTAAAAAATTAATAATTTTTTAAATTTATTTTTTTAATTTTAATCTATAAAAAAATATTTAATATTTAATAAAATTTAAAAAAAAAATAATGTTAATTAAAATTTATTTATTTTTTCTAATAATTAATAAATTTAATTTATTAATTTTACAACAAATTAATACAGCAATATGTCCATTAAAATGTATTTGTAATGATGGTAATTAATATATTTTTAAAAATTATTTTTAAATTATTAAGAATTATTTTCTATGTATTGTAATAATTTATCAAGAACAGAAATACGTTTACTTTTTGTTTCAGGTTAATTAATTAAATATTTTTATTTTTTAAAAATTATTTATTAAAGGAGGAGCATTCCCAACACAATTTTCTTCTTCATTACAAAACTTAAGCATTATAAATAGTGAATTTGAAAATATGGGAATTTTTCCTAAAATGGAAAAATTATTAGTACTTAATTTACGTGGTAATCAATTAAAACATGTTGGGATTGAAAGAAAAAATACAAGGTGAATAAATAAACTTGAAAATAAACTTTTTATAGAAAAACAAACTTGAAACAAATTATAAAGCAAAAAATAAATAAATAAACTTGAATTAAATAAAAAAAACACAAAAATAATATGTATTTTAATTTAAAAATAATATTTATATTTGCATTAAGTAAATACATATACATATATGTATTTTCTTTACCTTTTATGTATTAACATTTATTTAATTAATATTTTTAAATTATTTAAATTTATAAAAAAAATAATATTAAATAATAATTTTAGAGAAGAATCAAAAGAAATAATTCAATTTATTTTTCCTTCATTAATTTACTTGGATTTAAGTGAAAATGAAATTACGGTTTTTTAAACATAAAATTTAATATAAAATTATTTTTTTTTTAAATTTATAGAGCATTTCTAGAAATGATTTTTTATTATTTCCAAATATTGAAGAAATTAATTTAAAACAAAATAAAATTTTTAGTATAGAATGGGAAGCATTTAGATTACTTAAATTAAAGAAATTAATTTTAAATGAAAATTATTTGCTAGTAAATTAATTTTTTTTAATTTTAAAATTTTATTTTTTATAGTCAATTAATGAACATATTCTAAGAGATAGTCCATCAATTGAATATCTTGATTTAAGTAATAATCAATTATCTGTAGCTCAAGTAATAATTTTTAAATTAAAGTTAAAAATTAATTTAAATTTTTATTTAAATTTCATTTATTTTTAAAAATAATTTTTTCTAGAGCTCATCATTTTTTGTAGCACAAAGACTAAAATTTTTAAATTTGTCTCATAATAGACTTCAACGTTTTGATTATGATAGTTTTTCTCCTTTATTTCAAGTAAATTTAATTTTTAAAAATAAATTAATTTTATTTAAAATAGCTTGAATCATTGGACCTTTCTTACAATAATTTTACTTTAATACCTCCAGATCTTAGACAATTTGTTGCTTTAAGAATACTTAATTTTAGTGGAAATCCAATAAATAAAATATGTGAAGGGGAATTAGTTCAACCATTACTACAAGTAATTAATAAATTAAATAAATAAATTTAAATTATTATTTTAAATAGAATTTGGATATTTCTAACTGTAAACATTTACGTTTAATTGAACAAAGGGCATTTGCAATGACTCCGAATTTACAATTTCTTAAATTAGCAAATAATTCACAATTACAATATATTTCACCTTATGCATTTCAAACTAATGGAAATAATGGAATTCCCCTTCTATTTGAGTAAAAAATTTAAATAAACTTGAATTATTAAAAATTAAACTTAAATAACTTTTAAAAACATTAATTAAACTTTGTTGTTTTAAAACAAGTTTTTTCATGTTTGAAACAATGTAGTAATTAAACGAAACAATGTTTCCAACATCAAATAATATTTGTTTAATTAACAGACTTGTACTTTCAAATAATAACTTGACAACAATTGATACTAAAATATTAGAACAACCTACTCGTTTGTTTATAAGTGGAAATCCTTTTGTTTGTAACTGTGTTGGAGAAATGCTTACAAATGTTGCTCAGAAAATTGTTGACCTTAATGAAGCAACTTGTATTAAAACTGCTCAAAATTTAACAACTATTCTTCCATTTAAAAATTTTATGAAAACATCTGAATCAAATAAAGAATGCTCAAATAAACAACTAATTTTACCTTTTGGTAATTATTTAAATGCTACTGTTGGAGAATACTTTTCACTTTATTGTGCACCAATGATTAAAAATGTAAATAGTCTTTTATATTGGAGACTTCCAAATGGAACAGAGGTTCATTTAGATAATCAAGTTTATGTAAAAACAATTAATGATGAAAATGATAAAAACGAAATATTGACTACTACCAACCCATTAGAAAAAAATTATGGAGTAACATTTCATAGACAGGTATTAAAGACAATGTTTTAAATTAATTTAATCTTTCAAGAGACAACGCAATTCTAGACCAGATACTTCAACACATCCTGAAAAAAATTTCCAAGGACTACAGCACCAACGGGAACGAGTTCAAGTCACTGGAGAGCAATTAAGATTTGAAGTATTAATGCTTGAAGTAATTAAAAATTAAATTTATTTGAATAAATAACAATTAAGGATGCTGGTGAATATATTTGTAGAGTTGACGATATTGAAGCTAAATTATATTTGTCAATTTATTCACCACCTATTTTAATTAAACCAGTTGAAATTGGGTCACATTATATTGCCTTAGTATGGAATGATTCTTTAAAAGTAAAAAATTATTATTAAATAAATTTTTATTCATTTTTACTTCAGATTCGTGCCTTAGAAAGAGTTCAGTTATCGCTTCAAATTCAGGATACAATTACTGGTCAAACTGGAAGAATAACACAATTATCCCTTTATAATCCGTGGCATAGCTACAATGTTGTTAGGCTTCGTCCACTTACTGTTCGTAAAAACATTAATAGTTTAAACATCTATCGAAGTAATTCCAAACATTTAAATATGTTTTTATTAGCTTTAACAAAACTTGAATTAAAGCATTAATTAAACATGTTTTAAAGTATGAAAAAACAAAAACAAACATGTTGCTCAAAACTTAATAAAATTTAAAATGTTGAACAAATTTATAGAATAATGCTTGGCAACATTGAAAACAACATTAAATTTTTAAAACATTAGAAAATTTATTTAAACATTTAAACATGTTTTATTACAATTTTTGATAAAACATTTTCAGAACTACACAATATGCCTTGTTTATAGCCTACGCTCAATTAAAACTAATAATTATGGAAATAGCAATATATTAGATTCTTCTGCCAAACTTTTATACAAAAGTTGTATTGATGTTAAAACATTAGAACAATTAGGATTTTGGTTAAGAGAATAAAATGAATTTTTTATATTAATTTTAAAATTAAGGTCTTCACTTAGCCCAACAGCAATTGTTATTTTTTCTATTTTATTTTTTATTTGTTGCTTTTTATTCTGTTTTCGTGCAATTTATATGCACTTTTATATATGGCACGATGCGAAAATGCGGTAACTTTCGTACAATTATTAAGATTAAAAAAATTTAGTGCAAGAATGAATCAAAGCGTGAGTGGCCAAAGTTTCCTTTCTCACTCTTCTTCTCTTCCATTACATACAACAACAAATTCCAACGGAATAGTTAATGGTTTAGGTATATATTTAAAGTTTATTTTAACAAAAATTTAAACAAAATAATTTTAAAATTAAAAAACTTTTAAAAAAATTTCGACAAATATTGTTTGAATATAAACAATTTAAAAGATGAAAATATAAAATTTGTTAAACGGCCAAACTTGTTTTAAACATTAAAAAACATCATCAAAACATTAAGTTTAGAGCTTAGAATAAATATCTTAAAACATCAAATAAAACATTTAAAAATCTTATAAAAACATTACAACAAATAATTAAAACATTTAAAAATCTTATAAAAACATTACAACAAATAAATAAAACATTTAAAAATCTTATAAAAACATTACAACAAATAATTAAAACATGTAAAAATCTTATAAAAACATTACAACAAATAAATAAAACATTTAAAAATCTTATAAAAACATTACAACAAATAATTAAAACATGTAAAAATCTTATAAAAACATTACAACAAATAAATAAAACATTTAAAAATCTTATAAAAACATTACAACAAATAAATAAAACATTTAAAAATCTTATAAAAACATTACAACAAATAATTAAAACATGTAAAAATCTTATAAAAACATTACAACAAATAAATAAAACATTTAAAAATCTTATAAAAACATTACAACAAATAATTAAAACATGTAAAAATCTTATAAAAACATTACAACAAATAAATAAAACATTTAAAAATCTTATAAAAACATTACAACAAATAAATAAAACATTTAAAAATCTTATAAAAACATTACAACAAATAATTAAAACATGTAAAAATCTTATAAAAACATTACAACAAATAAATAAAACATTTAAAAATCTTATAAAAACATTACAACAAATAATTAAAACATGTAAAAATCTTATAAAAACATTACAACAAATAATAAAACATTTAAAAATCTTATAAAAACATTACAACAAATAAATAAAACATTTAAAAATCTTATAAAAACATTACAACAAATAATTAAAACATGTAAAAATCTTATAAAAACATTACAACAAATAAATAAAACATTTAAAAATCTTATAAAAACATTACAACAAATAATTAAAACATGTAAAAATCTTATAAAAACATTACAACAAATAAATAAAACATTTAAAAATCTTATAAAAACAAAAATCTTATAAAAACATTACAACAAATAAATAAAACATTTAAAAATCTTATAAAAACATTACAACAAATAAATAAAACATTTAAAAATCTTATAAAAACATTACAACAAATAATTAAAACATGTAAAAATCTTATAAAAACATTACAACAAATAAATAAAACATTTAAAAATCTTATAAAAACATTACAACAAATAATTAAAACATGTAAAAATCTTATAAAAACATTATAACAAATAAAACATTATAAAATCTAATCAATAAAACCTTTATTAAAAATTCTAAAACATTTGATTAATAACGAAAACTTATTTAAGGAACTCAACCCACTGAATCAATGTTTGATTCAAATTTAAAAATATTAAATAACTCTTCAATATTTAAATCAGAACAAGAAAATTTGAATAAAGCAAGCTCAATAAATAAATTATCAAAAATAAAAAGAAAATCAAAACTAATAAAACAACAAAGAAGTGGTCATTCTTTACTTATAAAGGAAAATAAAAAGGAAAAAGATATAATGCAACAATCTGTAGAGCATATTGCTTTATGTTGAGAATAAAAATTAATCTTATTTAAAATTATTTATTTTGTTAATAAAAAAATATTGAATAATTAAATCACATTAGAGATCGAATTGGCTAATTTTATTTGTGTTTCTAACAATTTATGTGTTTTGTTCATGTTTTGAAACTTTTTTTATTCGGAAACATTTGTTGCAGATGTTTCTAGTTCGATTTTATCCGGTTTTGTTCATGTTTTGAAACTTTTTTTATTCGGAAACATTTGTTGCAGATGTTTCTAGTTCGATTTTATCCGGTTTTGTTCATGTTTTGAAACTTTTTTTATTCGGAAACATTTGTTGCAGATGTTATTTAACAATTATAAATAATTTTTTAATAAAAAAAAAATATTTATGTAATATTATATTAAAAATATTTATTTACCTTTAATTAAATATATTTGTTTAATAAAAAATAAATGGAATTATTGTTATTTTATTTATTAAAAATATTTTTAACCATGAGACAATTAAATTTGACTGAAATGGCAAATAAAATATTAAATGTAATTGTTCCAAGAATTGATCCACCTTATGTATTAATCTTAAATTAATTTAATTTAATTTTTAGTTAAATGCTATTAATTTAAATAATCAATGTAATGATAAAACAATGTTATATGGACCTGGTATTTAATTAATTAATTAATTTTTAATTAAAGAATTTAATTAATTTAAGGAATTGCTTGGGAAATACTTTGTGACATGTCAAATAACCTTAACCTTACATATAAAATCGAAACTGTAGAGAGTGAAGGATGGGGAAAAAGGTCTATTAATAATACATGGACTGGGGCTTTTGGACGTTTAAATGATGGGGTAATTAAATAAATAAATAATTATTTTATTTTATATAAAAAAAGAGAGCAGAAATTCTTGCTGGTGGTTCAATGATGACTTTTGATAGAAATAAAGCTTTTGATTTTTCTGATCCTATTGGTTATCAATCTAGTAGTATTTTAATTCGTGTGCCTGTGAACGAAAATTTTGTTGCACAAATGTTGGCATATGCTTTTGGATGGAAAGTTAGGAATTTAAAAAAAAATATCTTTTTATTTTTTGTTTCTTAAAAAAAAAATTTTATTTATTAGAAAACTTATATATTTTATTTCATTTTTATTTTCCTTTACATTTCTTTTTATTTAAAATATTAATAATAAAAAATAATTAATGTAAAAATTAGATATGGCTATCAATTATTGGTTGTTTTATACTTTTTGGATTAGCATATAATTGTATACAAAAACAAAATTTTGGAATTAAAACAATTAAACAATCTAATACAATTTTATCTGCACATTCATTTATTTTTAATAAAGGAAAAAGTAAATTTAACTTAAAAATTAATTAATAATTTAATTTTATAGACATTTATTCATCCAATTATTTAATTTCTTCTCGTATATTAATTGGTATAGTTTGGATTTGTTTAATTTTTTTATTGTCTTGTTTTGGTGCTAATCTTGTAGCATTGTTTGCACATCAAGCATCAAAGCTTCCATTTGAAAGTTTTCTTTTAAATAAAAATTAATTAATAATTTTTAATTAAATAAAACAATTAATTCTTTTTAAAAATGATAATTTATTTTTAATTATTAAATAGCCTTTGAAGAACTTGTAAGACTTGTCAAATCTGGAGAATATAAACTTGTTTTAGATACAAAAAGTACTGGAAGAATTGAAATGATTGAAGTTTAATTAATTAATTTAAATATATTTTTATATAATTAAAGGCATTTACTGATGACCCAGAATTTTCAAAAATTTTGTCAAACAAAAATTTGGTAATATTTGTAGATAGTTTAGAAAATGGAATTCAAACAGTACAACAATATAAAGGAAATTCTGCTTTTATTGCACCTTCTGGTCGTTTACGAGTTTTGGCTTCTCTTGAGTAAATCATTTAAATATAAATTAGAAAAATAAATTTTTAGATGTAATGTTACAACAATTCCAAATCGAATATTAACTACTTACTTAAGTATAGCATTCAGAAAAGGCTCTCCTTATAGACATTATATTAATAAAAGGTTTAAATTATTTCTGAATTTAAGTATCAGAATTTAAAAAACAGAATTTAAAAATCAGAATTTAAAAAACAGAATTTAAGAATCAGAATTTAAAAAAGGGAATTTAAGAATCAGAATTTAAGAAACAGAATTTAAAAAACAGAATTTAAGAAACAGAATTTAAGAATCAGAATTTAAAAAACAGAATTTAAAAATCAGAATTTAAAAAACAGAATTTAAGAATCAGAATTTAAAAAACAGAATTTAAGAAACAGAATTTAAAAAACAGAATTTAAGAAACAGAATTTAAGAATCAGAATTTAAAAAACAGAATTTAAAAACAGAATTTAAAAAACAGAATTTAAAAACAGAATTTAAAAAACAGAATTTAAAAACAGAATTTAAAAATCAGAATTTAAAAAACAGAATTTAAGAAACAGAATTTAAAAAACAGAATTTAAGAAACAGAATTTAAGAATCAGAATTTAAAAAACAGAATTTAAAAACAGAATTTAAAAACAGAATTTAAAAATCAGAATTTAAAAAAGGGAATTTAAGAATCAGAATTTAAGAAACAGAATTTAAAAAACAGAATTTAAGAAACAGAATTTAAGAATCAGAATTTAAGAAACAGAATTTAAAAAACAGAATTTAAAAACAGAATTTAAAAATCAGAATTTAAAAAAGGGAATTTAAGAATCAGAATTTAAGAAACAGAATTTAAAAAACAGAATTTAAAAAACAGAATTTAAAAACAGAATTTAAAAATCAGAATTTAAGAATCAGAATTTAAAAACAGAATTTAAGAATCAGAATTTAAAAAAGAGAATTTAAGAATCAGAATTTTAGATTCTGATTTTTAAATTCATAAGATCAGAATTTATTAAAAATAATAAGTAAAAAAAGAATTCCTTTGTTTTGGCAAAATGGATTACTTAGAAAATGGATGACAGAGTATTCTGGTAGTTTTGGAATAAGTAATACTTCCCATCGTTGTTCAGAATTAAGAGATGATAGATTAAAGAGGTTAAATATTTTTTTAAATAAAAATTAATTTTTTTTAGAGGAATTTTTGGTTTAATTCATTTTAAAGGAGTTTTTGCCCTTCTTCTCGTTGGACTTGGAATTTCAATTTTTGTTTTATTTTTTGAATTATACACAAGTTATTATATTTAAAATAAATATTTTTATTAATTTTTGCGATATTAAATCAGAATTTAATAAATTCAATTTTGTAATAATATTCTGATTTGTAATTTTAATCAGAATTTTATTAAATTTACAAAACAGAATTAACGAAATAAAATTAATCGGAAATCAGAATTAATCAAAAATTAAAAAATCAGAACAAGAAATCAGAATTTGTAATTCAAAACATATAAATCAGAATTTAAAAATAAAAAATCAGAATTACTTAAAACAAGTGTACAATTTAATTATTTTCCTTCTTCTCCATACCTCCAACAAATTTATTACTCAAATAATTCGACCTTCACACATTCACCATTTTTTTAATTTTATTAATCATCATTGCTTTCACAACAGTTGTTGTCTACTTTGTTTTCTATTATTTTTCATTAAAAGAAAAATTGTTTAAAAAATATTTAAAAAAATATTGTTCTTTTTCCCCCATTTTAATTGAAATAAAATTTAAAAAAAATGTTTAATTATTTAATATTTTCTTTATTAATTTTTATTTCAATAATTTTTTATTCTAATTCAATGCGTCAACAAACAGTAGGTGTAAAAGGAAGGTTATTATGTGGAAATAAACCTGCAGCTAATATTCTTGTTAAATTATTTGATAAAGATACTGGTAAATAAAATAAAATTTTGTAAAAAATTAATTTTAATTTTAAATTAGTAATTTATTTTTTTTTTCTTTTAAAAATAAATATAATAATTTTTTTTGTAAAAAGTAAGTAAGTAAAGTCCTTTGTTTGTTTTCTTTTTATTATAATAATAATAAATTAATGTGTAGATTATTTTTTTTTTCTAATTAATTTCCTTTCTAAGGAAATATTTACTTTAAAATCAATAAAATATTTTAATAAAAAATTATTAAAGGAATGGATCCAGATGATCAATTAGATTCTACAAGAACTGATTCAAACGGTTATTTTCAGGTTGCAGGTGATGAACGTGAAATGACTAATATTGATCCTCAATTGAAAATTTACCATGACTGCAATAAAGGAATTAATGTAAAAATTTAATTAAAATCAGAATTATTATCAGAAATAATTTCAGAATATTTTTCCCCATTTTTTAGCCTTGTCCTCGTAAATGGACTTTAAATATTCCTGACAAATATATATATTCTGGTCGTTCTCCCCCTAAAGTTTATTATGAATTGGGTGAAGTTAACCTTGAAGTGGAAATTGAAGGAGAAACTTTTGACTGCATTCATTGAAAAAAAAGACAAGTTTAAATTTAATTGAAATTTGGGAAATTTTTTTTTAAATAAAATTGATTAGAGGAGAGATTTAGAATTTGGGAATATTTTACAAATATTAATTAAATTTAATAATTATTATAGAGTTACCTTTATTTAAAAATTAAATTAAAGGACCTACAGTAATTATATTTAAATTAGTCCCTATCTCCTCTATTGACGTAAATATATATTTATTTATTTAGATTGACATTAATTAGATAAGAGAAAGTCCTTTTTTAATTTTATCAATTTGATAAGTAAGTACTTATTTATACCTACCTTATTCCTTTTTTTTTTATTTTTTAGAAAAAATGCCAAAGAAATAAAAATATTTATGTATGACATTATTATTATCGGAGATAAAGCAATAAATTGGAAAGAAAAGGGGGGAAAAAATAAAATTAAAAAATTAATACAACATATATATTTATTTATTTATTTGGCAGAAAATTAAATTAAATAAAAAAATAGATAAAGGAAGTATTGACGTAAATAGTAATTAAAAAAGTAAAAAGTTAATGGACTGATTTAGAATTAAATAATAATTAATTAATTTTTTTTCCTGACCAAAATTATTTGTGTTTATTAAATTTTGAGAGATTATTATTATTTGACTTTTTTATTTATTAATTTATTTATCTTTTAATTTGTTTTTTATGTTTAGGAAAGAATTAATTAAACAAGTTATATTAAAAGTTTAAAAAAATTAATAAATATTAATTTTTAAAAAATAATAATTATTATTATTTATTT
The DNA here is from genome assembly GCA_036172905.1 of Meloidogyne graminicola. NCBI lineage: Eukaryota > Metazoa > Nematoda > Chromadorea > Rhabditida > Meloidogynidae > Meloidogyne > Meloidogyne graminicola. The sequence goes on along the minus strand of JARPZY010000017.1, from coordinate 1,145,314 downwards.
ATTTACGTTTTAATTAACATTTTTTTTATTAAGGTCATTTAAAATTTAATTTATATATTAAATTAGTTAGTTAATTTGTAAAATATTTTTATTAAATAAATAAAAGGTTTAATTAAGGATTAAGTCTTTGTTTTAAATAAAAATAATTTTATAAGCATTTCATGATGATTAAGCAATAATATATGCTTTTTTTCAAGTAATTTTTTTTTTTGTTTAGAAATCATAATCGTAAATGATTGTTGATAAGTTAGTTTTTTAATTATCAAGAAAATATTTAAAAAAAATTTTTTGAAGAGTTAAAAACTCTCCATCAAAAATAAGTTACCAAAGCTATTGATACTCATTATACAATAAAAGTTCAAAATTAAAGGAATAATAAATGTAATTTTATATATTAAGTAAAATATATTAATTATTTAACTTTAAATTTAATTTTTAAGAATATACAATTAATTTTAATTAATTTTTAGATAAAATGACTATTAAAGCAATTAATCATTTTTTTATTTTATTTTGTTTATTTATAACAGCAATTAATGCTTTTAGAAATCAAGCAGCTGGAGTTAGAGGAATTTTATTTTGTGGAAATAAACCAGCTAGTGTCGTGTTGGTTAAATTATTTGATGAAGATGATGGTATTTAAAAATTAAACAAAATTATTTTTAAAATTTTTTTTAAGGTCCCGATCCTGATGATGAATTAGACAGTGCCTACACTGATGATCAGGGTCGTTTTGAGCTTAGTGGTTCTACAATGGAATTAACTAATATTGATCCAGAATTGCGAATATGTAAATAAATTAAATTAAATTAATTTTCTCTTTTTTTAGATCATGATTGTAATATTCACATACCTTTATGCAAAAGAGAATGGGTTATTCGTATTCCTGATAAATATATTAATTCTGGTACAGTTGCTAAACGATTTATGGAATTGGGTGTTGTTAACCTTGAAGTAAATAAATATATTAATTTTTTAATTAATTTAATTAAAGAAAAAAAAAGTTTTAATTATTTGTTTGTTTTAATTAAAATTTAAAAGAAGAGATTTTTAATTAATTAAAAAATTAATTTTTTAATTAATTAAAATTTATCTATTTTGTGTTTAATTAAATTAAATATAATTATACCTTTAAAATTAAAACTATTTATTTTTTTAAATACTTAAATTAATTTTTAGGTTGAATTAGAAGATGAAAGCCGTGATTGTATTCATTAACGACAATTTTATTTTAAAATTAATTTTTAAATATTTAATTTTAAATTTAAAATAAATTTTAATTTAATTAATTTATTTATTTTTAAACATTGTTTTTTTGACAAATTTATTTTTTTATTAAAAAATTAATTTTTTTTAAAATTTTATAATAAACAACAGAAATGGCTTTTCAAATTAATTATTTAATTTTTATAATAATTATAACAACAACAACAACAATTTTATTTTCTTCTATAGTACCAGAACAACATAGTGGAATACAATCATATAAAGTTTAAATTAATTATTTAAATAAATAAATTAAAAATTAATTTATTAAGGTAAAGGGACGTTTAATGTGTGGAAATCAACCTGCAGCTGGTGTCCGTGTTAAATTGGTAAAAAAAAATTTTTTTTTTTAATTCATTTAATTTTTTTTAATTTTTAAATTAATTCTATGAAGAAAATAATGTTTTAATTATTTTTTTTTAATTTTTTAGGAAATTTATTATTTTGTAAATAAAAAATAATTTAATTATTTTAATAATTTATTAAATTTAAAAAAATAATTTAAAAGGTTGATGATGATTTTGGTCCAGATCCAGATGATGATATGGATAGTGGATATACTGACACACAAGGGAATTTTCAATTAAGTGGGGATACTACAGAATTGACAACAATTGATCCACATTTGAAGATTTGTTTGTTGTTTTAATTAATTAATTATTTTCTTATAAAAAAACAGAAGAATATATATCCTTTACAAAATTAAAAATTAATTTCATTTTTTTTTTAGACCATGATTGTAATGATGGAATTATTCCTTGTCAACGCCGTTGGAAATTTGAATTAGTTATTATTTTAATTATTTAAATTAATTTAAATAGCCTAATCATTATATAACAAGTGGAAAACATCCTCAAAAAACTTTGGACATTGGAACTTGGAATTTGGAAGCAAAAATGCCTGGAGAAAGTCATGATTGTATACATTAAAAATAAAATTGAAATTAATTAATTTTTTTTTTAATGAATAAAATAAGTTAATGTAAATTAATAATTAAAAATTTTAAGTCAATAAAAAATATATAAAAGTAAATATTTAAAAATATTATTTTTGAATTTAATAAATAATATTAATTAAATAATAAATTAATAGGAAATTAAAGTTAAAATTAATTTTATTATTTTTTTCCTTATTTTATAATTAATTAGTTATTTTATAAAATTTTATATATACTTAATAGCAATATATATATATATATACTCACAATTAATTAGTTATATTAAGGTAAAAAATTAATTTAAAAATTTAAATTTTTTCCAAAATTCATATTTAATAAATTCGCCTTTTGGCAAAATGTCTTATTTTCATTTATCGATTTAAACGTCATTTTTATTATTCCTTCTTCTATTCATTTTTACTTTTTTTTTTTTTTTATCCAACAGAACAATTTTATACATACAAAGCATATATATATTTTTTAAAATTCTTCTTTTAGTTATATTCTCGTTAGTATTGCTGCACTAATTCTTCTTTTATATTATTCTCTTGTTTAGTTTATATTTTTCTCTTCTTTCTTTCTCTTAAAAATTTTCAGTATTATTTAGTCAATTATTTAAAAAAAAAGCAGTTGAGCCATTTCCCGGGCTTATTGGGGGGAAAAAGCTTTAAAAAGCCTTAAAAAATAAATAAAAATATATTTATTTATTGTTTAAAAAAGAATATCACAGGCTTTTCCTCAAAATAATTTTATAAAAAAAATATTTTCTCATTTTCTCTATATTTTTCCCATATTTTCTTTTTATACTAAAGGATAACAACCTTATTTTATTTACGTAATATAAAAATCAATAAAAAGCTGTCAACATTAATTTTCTCATTTTATGTGAATGTTAAAGGTTGTCAATTAAATAAAATTATTTTATTTTATCTATTTTTAATATTATAAATAATGCTTAAATATTAAATAAAAATTATTTTTAGTTTTTATTTAAAGTCAGAAAAATAGATTATTTATTTTTTTTTATTTAGAAAAAGATTTTTTAAATTTTTAATTAAAAATTAGGCAATTAATATATAATATTACATAATATATATTTTTATATAATTAATAAATTATATATTTTTTAAATAATCAATTTTTTTTAGTTTTTACGGGTCTTATGAGAATTAAATATTTTTTTTTTAAATTCTTTTTTATTTAATCTCCTTTCAGTAATCTCTTTTATTTATTTTTCTACCCTTCCCCTATTTAATATATAATTTCTAGGAAATACATATTTACGATTATTTATTAAATTACACTTTTTTTTTTATTTAAGTTAAAAGCCAACAAATTAAATTTTAAAATTATTTTTTTTTTTAAATATTTGGAGTTAAGATCAACATTTTAAATATTAATTTACTCTAAAAACCACAATGTTGATCTTCAAAAATATTTAATAATTTATTAAAAAAATATATATCCTTCCAATTTGTGTTGAATAATTTTCAAATAAATAAAGTTATCTAATTTTTTATTTTAATTTTAAATTAATCCCTAGCACATATTTCTGTCTCTATTTTTTAAAATATCCTAATAAATTTTTTTTATACATAATTGATTAATATATATTTAAACTAACCCTTTATATTTTGATTACACTAAAAAAGTTTTTTTTTTAAATTTAAAATGTAGTAAACAATAAAAAAAAAATTAAAATAATGGAGAATCTAGAATATTTAATTTAATCTTCTTTTTTATTTTGGCCTCCCTTGGTACTAATGCTCTTAATAACTTTTTTTTTTTTCAAATTGCTTCTCTTATCTATTTGGGTTTTATTTAATTAATTTATTTTTTCTAAATTTATTCTTTGCTCTTTATTTCTTTTTTAAGTGAAACTTTTATTATTGTTTTATTTAGTTAAATATATTAGTAAACTTGAAACAAGTTTATTTTATGTTGTTTGTATAACTAAACTTTAACTTAAATTTCTGATTTTTTTACAAACTTAAATCAAGTTTGCTATACTAAAATTGTTTAGATAAATAAATTTTATTACTTCCAAAGCTTTTATATTCGTAATAAATTTATTCTTTGTAATTTTTAGAAAATAATTTTTTTTTTAAATTTTATTTACGTATTTTTTTATTTTCATTTTTGGCTTTATTTCCTTTTAAATATTATTTTTTCCTTCATTGCACATAAGCGAAGGCATTCTTTTTGTTTTTCTATTCCTATTTATTTACAGTTATGTTAACTTATTTTATTTTTAATTAAAAATCAAAAATAATCTCACAGCTCAACCACAAACCCTTTTATTTTTTAAAAACATTTTATTATTTCTAATTTAACATATTATTATAAATACATTAAACAATAAAAAAAACAAATATATTTACATATAATTAACAACAAATAATTTAAATAATTAAATATTCACAAATTATCCTCCTTTCTTCTTCACTTCATTATCATTATTATTATTATCCTCTCTACATGTAGAAGCTTCTCTATATGATAACCTAATTGTTTGATTTGTTAATGTTTGATCCTCTGTAGCATCTTCTTCTTCTGTTGGTTCTTTTTTCTCTTCTTCCTTTTTTTCTTCTTTTTTCTCTTCTTTCTTCTCTTCAGGTATATTTTTCTTCTTTTCATCATCTTCAATAGATTTACTAGTAGAAATTAGTTTATTACTTTCATTAGTTTTATTATTATCTGTTTTTGTTGTTGACTCAATATTAGATGGATTTTGAGTAATAAATTCTGTTTTATTTGTTTTTATTACTTCTTCTTTATTCTTCCTTTTGTTCATACAAATTACAATACAAGTAAATATTGAAGCCCTATAAAAATATTTAAATTTATAAATTTAATTATTTTCTTAAATAACTTACACAAATAAAATACAACAAATAATTATAAATCCAACAATTACTATAGTTGCAATAAGTATCCAAATTTCTGAAGATTCAGTCTTTACAGTAGTTGACTTTATTATTATTGTTGTTGTTTTTATAGTAGAAATGGTAGAATACTTTATATTATTAATTGGAGTACTTTTTGATGTTAAAGTTGTATTGAAGGGTATATATTTTGTAGTACTTTCAACATTTGGAGGAGTAAGAAGTTTAAAATGTTCTTTATCCTTAAACAAAAATTTGAAATTGAAATTAATAAATTAAATTACAAATTTAATGAACATTTTGTCACATTTTTGCATTGTTGTTTCATTGCTACAAATTTCCCTTTTTATCATCATTATTGCAATTTAAAACCATTTTCTGAATTGATTTTCGCATAGAATTAATTGGCATAATGTGGAAAGTGAAAAGACTTGTAAAGTTTTTATTGTTATAATTATAATTCTTGTCTTTAATTTCCCATTCCTTGAGTTCATGATGTTTTTTGTAACAAGAAGTAGAACTATTTAACTGTGTTTTATTAATTAATATTTCTGCCGATATACTTTGTGCACTTTTCTCTCTTACCAATTTATCCCAATAAAACCAAACACCTCCAACTAGATTTAAAATTATTTTAATAAATAATTTAATATTAATTGCCTACCTGCATCAAACGAGAAAGGAAATGAATATTTTGATTTAAGCCATCCAAAGGAGTAAAAGGGAGTATTTTTCAAACAATTTCCTTTACGATTAACGCATTTTTTGAGATCCCTGCAATCACTTTCATTGCCATTTTTAGGTCCATCTTTAATTTCATTTAATTCATAATTTTTAAGGCTATAGGCAAAAGATAATCTAAATAATTAAATTATTTAATGTGAATAATAAATTATTTATTTACGTGTTATCTGTAAAATTTTGTATGTTGACTTTATTATTTTCTGAACCACTAATACATTTAGCCAAATTGCCTTTAATTCCAAATTCCAATGAGATTTGGCCTTCCTTCTTTGTAACAAAATCTGCAGAACAGCCATTTTTCATTGTATTTGAATTTTCCTTATACCAAAGTATTCTGTTTAAAAAAATTAATTAATTAATTAAATTAATAATTTGTATTTACATATTTCCTTCATTGTCCATTGTAACATCACATGAATTAACCAAATTCATATAACGTTCAATATCCTCTTTGGTTTCTGCAATCATTGTGTTGATATTTAATTTTGTAATAGTTTCATTAACCAATATATGGTTGCCATGTCCAACAAAGTATTCACAATGAACACTAACAAAGAACAACAACAATGCCACAAATTGCAGAAAATAAGAGATAGAGACCATTCCAAAAGAATAGTAAAGTTGTTAGCAATAGGCACCAAACAGAAAATAATTTTGTAGAAATGAACAAATATTTAATAAGAATGAATAAAATAATGTTAATTCTCATGTTTTTATAGTATATGAATATTTAATTGAACTTGTTTTTCTAAAATTAAAACAATGTTTTTATTCTAATTCATTACAACTTGTTCAACCTAATTATTAATTCAAACGTCATTATATGTTTGTTCCTCAAGTTGTATTTTTTTAACTATCTGTTTCTTAACATTCTCTTGTTTGGAAGAATATGTTTAGGAAAGTTTCTTTTGAATGTTTTGAACTTTTTCTTAACAACCCAAAACAAAGCCTTTCATAGAGCATTTATGTTTTAATTACTTTTTCTTATTTTGTTTCTTATGCTTATATTTTAACATTTGAATATTTAACCTAAGTAATATTTATTTCCTTTTTTTCCTAACTAAATATATTTAATATATTTTTATTCTTTAAAATTATTAAATATATTTACTAAATAAATAATTTTATTTTTTAATTTTTCCATTTCTTTTAATTATTTATATTAATGATTGATAACTTTTTTTTTAAATAAATTCTTCATTTTTATTTATTTTATAATTCGTTCCTTAAACTAATTTTTTTGGTCATACGTTTTAACTTTTTTTTTTTTTAATTTTCTATCAGTTCTTGTTCGGTTCCTTTGCACTCATAATAAAAAAAATGTTTAAAAAAAATTTTTTTTTAAACTAAATTATTAGTTTAAAATTTCTTAATTTTTTGATAATTTGGTAATTAATAAATTTGTTGATTTTGATAAAAATTAAAAATGTTATTTGTAATTTTTTTTGGGTGAATTAAATTAAATTTTATTTTTAATTTAATTTTTATTATGGATAATTTAATTAAATATTATTGATTTTCTATGGTTTTTTAAAAATATTTTTAATTTATCTAAAAATTTTATTTAAGCTATATTCTCTTATTTAAAATTTAATTCCAACCATTAGTTAATTATTTTTTAAATAAATTTAATTAAAAAATTTTAATTTAATTTTTGACCTCAACAATTTCAATTTATTTAAATTTTAATAAATATTTTTTTTTTATAATTTTGCTCAAATTTTGTGAATGACAGTGATTTATTATTTTTTATATTTTTTTTTCTAAACATTTTTTTTTCTTTCTTCCCATTTTCTTTTAGATTAAATTAATTATTTTATTTTCTGCAAAATTATTATTTAAACACAAAAAAATATTTTATTTTATTAATTTGTCTTAAGATTAAATAAATATTTTATTTAATTTAATCATTTAATTTTTATTACATTTTACAAAAAAGTTTTAAAATATTTGATTTAAAAGAATTTTAAAAATATTTAATAACCAAACATTCTCTAATAAAAAGGGGGAAGTATTAATATCTTCGATTAATCTTTACTTTTAATTATTAAATAAATTATTTAATTTAAATAAAAAAGGTATTAATTAAATATTTTTGGCACCTTTTATTTTGAAGACCCTTTCTAATAGAAAGGACTATTTTTTTAAAATTTAATTTAAGTGTACTATTTTTTGTTAAATAATTTTTTTTTTAAATATTCTCCTTTCTTTTTTTAATAAATAAATAAATTTTTGCATTTGTTATGCACCAAACGACCTTCAAAAATTTTTAAATAAATTTTGTTTAATATTTTCTTTAATCTTTTAATTTTATTTATTGTAAAAATTAAAAAAAAAACTTAAGTGACATTTTATTTTTTTTTAAATTTTTTTTCATTCTTGACATCAAAGAAATAATTTAAAAAATAAAATAAAAAAATATTTAATTTAATTTTATTTATTTGGGGACAAAGTTTGTTTTATTTATTAGTTGTTGTAATAAAAAATGCTGTCATTAAAGATGAACATTTTCTTTTCTTTCTTTTTTTTTTTTTGACTTTCACTCCCTTTCTATTCTTTTATAATATTATTCATTTATTTATTAATATTATATTTAAAAAATTTTTTTATATATTTTTTAATATTTATTTTACTGATCAAATTGATAAAAAAAAATTTAATAAAATTTAATTTTATTTACAAATATTTTTATTATTTTTGTTTAGTAAGAATTTGTTAATTCGCAACATTATTTTGGAATATTATTCATGTGAATAATAAAATTAAATAATTTTTATTAAATTTATTATATTTTTTTTGATCAAATTTTCTCATGTTTTATTTTGTAAAATAAAAAATATATATATATTTTTTATTAAAATAAAATTATTCTTTTATTTAAATATTTTTTAAATTTATTAAAATATTTATTTTTTTATAAAATTAAAAAATATATATAAATAATTATTTTATTTTCTTTTTTAGTTAAATAAAAGGAACAAGAAAAAAGGAATTATTTAATATTAAATTGTTTTCTTTATTTTAAATTAACAACTACTACAAATAATTTTATTTTATAATTATATTGCAACGATATAAGCAATATTTAAATTTATTTTAATTAAATAATTTCTATCTATTTCTTAAATTAAATAAAAAAAAATGTCTGGACATAGCGCAGAAGAAGCACAACTTGCTTCTTGCCAGGTTTTTTTAATTAAAATAAATTTGTTGTATTTTTACTTGAATAAATAAATTAATTAATTTTAAATAAACTTGAAACAATTTTAAATTAATAATAAAATAAACTTGAATATAAACTTGAATATAAACTTTAATACAAACATTAAAATAAACTTGAAACTTATATTCAATTTCATGTAAAAATAAATTGAAACTAAACTTGAAATTCCTTTAATTTAAATAAACTTAAAATAAATTATTTCTAGGCTTATGTTCGCCAACATAACATACAACAACTTGTCAAAGATGCCATAGTCTCTTTATGTATACACAAACCTGAAAATCCTGTGATCTTTTTGCGTGACCATTTTGACCAGTTATCTACAGATCAACAACATTTCTCACAGGTAAAACTTTTTAAATTTTTATTTTTTTAATTTTTTAATGGTTATCATTTTTTAATGGATGAATTATTCATTTTAATGTGCACATATTATTTGCTTTTTTATTTAAAAATTTTGACGAATCATCTATTTTATTATTTTTTTTTAACTCTAAAGGTTTTTTTCTAAGATTTAAGGTTTTTTAAATTTATTTTTATAAAAAGAATTTTTTTTGTTTCCAAAATTTAATTTTCCTTTTAACTTTTTAAATCTCTTATCCCTCACATCATTTGGGAAAAATTTTAATAACACTTTATTTATTTAGTAGCATCATACAGTGTGTGAAATAAAAAAAAAATATATTTAATAAAGTTTATTAAAAATTATATTTACTCTTTTAGTCCTTTATTTGTCCTCAATTCCTTTAAATTGTTTGTAAAATAATTCCCGACTTTGACATTTTAAAGTATTTATATAAGAATATTTTTTTTTATTTTAACTCCGTTTTTCCCCCCGATAAATCGATCAGTTTTGGCCCTATTTTTTTTTTAATGCTTTTGGTTGGGTTAATAAATAAATACATTCTCTCCTCTTTATAATAATATTTATTATATGTAAATATTTTTATTATAATCTTCTTTTTTATTTTTATTAGAGAAAAGTTTTTATTATTTTTAAAAATACTTTTTATTTATTTTATTAATTTTTTAATTTATTTTAATTAATTAAATTATATTTTAAATAATATTTTTATAATTTTAACTAATAAAAATTAAATTTAATTTTGACAGAATAAAAACCTATTTCTATCTAGCGATAATGCTTAATTTAATTTTTATTATTAAAAATTATTTTTATAAAAATTAGTGTTTAGTTGATCTTCTGGATTTAATAATAATAATTTTTTTTAATTAATTTTTTTTTTAAATTTAACTATTGCTTATTTTTATTCTTTTTTTTTTTCTCGAAACATTCTTCTCTTTTTTTATACTAAAATTAATTTACTTCACAGATTTTAAGCAATGTTTTCCCCCCTCACTTAAAAGTACTTTGTGTTGCTTATCCAAGATTTTATTATTTTATATATATATCTCAAAATCGACCCTTTTATAATGTAAAAAAAAAACAAATAGAGGGTGTGTTTTTAACAAATTGAAAAGAAATATGTGCGAAAAAGTAAACCAAAAAATATTGAAAAAATAGTGCAATTAATGAAGAGAGACACCTTACATTAGAGAAATTTTATTTTTCCTTTAGTGAGTACTACCTATATTTGATTACCAAAAAATATAAATATTATGTTCATATTACATTCATGAACATTTTTGCACATATCCCGGCTGTCACCAATACTGCTGTCAGTCTTTACTTTTCTACATTTTTCTTTTCCTTTCCCATTACAAAGTCTGTTGTGCTTTTCTTTCCGCTTTTCCTTTTTTCACTCTTTTTAGTTTTTTTCTTTCAAATCATAGCCAAAAATTCCTTTCCTTTTTTCTTTTCTTTAAATCCCTTTTTAACTTCCTCTTAAATTACTATTCTATTTTCTTTACTAAAAATATGTATTTTCTTTTCAATCCTTACTTTTATATATACTCAATGGTCGAGTATTTAGGTCCATCCCTTTTCATTCATCTCCTTTATCCACTACTAATATATACATACTTTTGGTTGGCCAACTTTTCTAATTCATTCAATCCTTACACAAATAACCCCACAATCCCTTTTCCTTCTCCTCTACTTACTACTACATATTATATATACAAACATTCCTAACCCCACAATTTTTTCATCCCTCATTCCTTTCCTCAATTCTTCTTTTTTTTTATTCTTTCTCTGTTGCAAATTACAAAAGGACACTTTATCGCAAAATATTCTTAGAATTTTATTCAATTAATTAATTCTTATTTTTATTGAAATCCCAAAGGGTAAGTAATTTCTTTGTTTTTTCTTCTCTTTTAATTAATTCTTAATTCTAAACATTATTAAAATTATTTAAAAATAAAATATATGTTTTTTATTCTGCGTCTTATCGACCCACCACATACCTTCATTAATTCTTTACTAGAGCATTAATTTGCATATATTCTCTTCTTGTAAAAAAATATTTTTTTGACCCAATTTTCCTTTTATATTTTTTAGCTCTGGCATAAAATATATAAGCCTTCCTCTTTTATTTTTTGCAATTAGTTAAAAAATATTGACAAAATAGTAACAAAATGAGGAAAATAAATTAATGTTTGCCAATAATTATTGACTTTATTTAAATGAGAATTTTTTTTTAATTTAAAGGATAAAAAGACCTAAATTTAATAAATAAATTTTATTAAATATTTTAATTAATTATATTTTAATAAATCAAAAATTATTTAATTTTTAATAATTAATTATAAAATAATTTTTAGATTGATATATTATATTATATATTTAATTTCATTTTTTTGACTCTCATGGGATTTAATTTTAAATTCTTTTTTAAAATTCTTATCAATCCATCAACTAATTTATTTTTAGTAGTAAATATATTTTTTTTCCCTACCCAATTTTTTAAAAATTCTTTTATTTATCCAAACATTAACAATTTTTATTTTATTTTAATTAAACTTATTCTTTTTAATATTTTTAGATTATTTTTAAATTTATTTTAAATACATCCTTTTTGTATTTTCCCACAATTTTTGTTTCCAATATATTTTTTTTCAAAAACATCAGACAACTTTAAATATTTTAACATTTGTTTTAATTTAAGTTAGCAATCTATTTAAACATTGCAACAAAACTTATTTTACAGTTTAAACATTTTTTCTCTATTGCTACTGTACAAACATTAAGTTTATAAACAATGTTTTGTATAAACAAATAAACTTGCTTCAAGTTTTAAATTAAGCTTTGTGTTTTATATAAACATCAAAACATGTCAACAAACATTTTTATTATTAAAACTTGATAAACAACAAACAACTTTTCTTCTTCTTTAAAAGAGCTACATATTTTTTTTTAATATTATTAGCTTTACATTATTTTTAATTAAAATATCAAATATTATATAATTTATTTTATTTTTTTCCTATTATTGCTTTAAAAATTCGTAATAAAATTTATTCTTCTTTAAAAATGGGTCAAGCACTTCGACGATTACGTCGTAACCAAAATCAATCAATAACATCTACAGCTTCAACTACAACAGCACCAGAAGTTAATCAGAAAAAGAAAAATGAAGAAGGAGAGGAAATTTTAGTAGAAAATATTTCAGCAAATACTTCAAAAAACATTAATGAACAACAAAAAAGCTTTACAGAAAAGAAGGAACTTTCTCAGAAAATTGAAGAACAAAATAATTCAAAATTGGAAGGAAGATGTGAAACTGCCACTACTTCATTAGGAAAGGTGTCTTCTCTTCCCTTCTCTTCTTTTTTATATATTTTTTTAAATTACTTATTGGAAAATTTTTTAGATTTAGTTTTTATTTTCTTTTAATTATCGATAATTAAATAATTAATTTAAAAATTTCCCCTTATTTTTCTTTATTTTTTCGTTATTAAGGATGAGTAATAAATATATTTATATTTATTCACTTCCTTACTTTAATCAATTTTTTTTACCTTAAAATAATTTTTTATAATTAAATCTAATTTTTTGGATTTTTTAAAATAATTGTTTTGTAAAGTTTCAATTAATTAAAAAAAAAGTTTTAATAAGCAAAGCTATTTAAATAAATAATAAAACAAAGATTATTAAATTCTTTTTTCAAGTTTATATTTAAATAAAAACCTTTTTTGCTTCAACTTTAAATCAATATTATTATTTTTATTTAGGATTATTTATTAATCCCTTTATAAGCAATATAATTTTAAATAAAATTATTTTTTAATTTTTACATATTTAATTTTTTATTTCTTAAGAGAGTGTGGAGAATTTTAATAATTTTTTTTTAATTAAATTTATTTATTTATTTTGGTTAATTTTTATAGGAAACAGTACATAACGTTCCTGACGAAGACGATACACTGGAAGAGCCTCCTCGTCTCCCACAAGGCAATCGCCGTCGATTAGGTGTTTCAGCTGAAGTCCCAGACGAAAATGAAGCAGCTAATTATCAACGAGTAGTTATTCCTAAAGATGATGATACACAACAAGCATTACGGCAAGCAATGTGCCGAAATGTTTTATTTGCCCATTTGGATTTGGATGAACAAAAAGGTTTTATATTTAAACATTTTTTTAAAAATTATTTGGGCATGATTAAAACACTCTCCAATAGAAAGGCATTAGAAAAAAAATATTTAATTTATTTAAATTAATTTATTATTAATTTAGCAATTTTTGATGCAATGTTCCCTGTTGAAAAGAAAAAGGGAGAAACTATAATTGAACAGGTTTTTGAAAATTATTTAAATATATTTATTTATATTTAAAGGGTGAAGAAGGAGATAATTTTTATGTAATTGAAAGTGGGGAAGTTGATGTATTTGTTAATGGGGAATATGTACTTTCTATTAAAGAAGGGGGTTCGTTTGGTGAACTTGCTTTAATTTATGGTACTCCACGTGCTGCTACTGTTGCTGCTAAGGTTTTGTTTAAATTAAATAAATAATTAAATTAATTTATTTAGACACCAACAGTTAAATTATGGGCTATTGATCGACTTACATATAGAGCTATATTAATGGGATCAACAATGCGTAAAAGAAAAATGTATGATGAATTTCTTTCAAAAGTTTCAATTCTTGCTGATCTTGATAAATGGGAACGTGCAAATGTTGCTGATGCTTTAGAGCAATGCCAATTTGAATCTGGAACTAGAATTGTTGAACAAGGTTATAAAAAAATAATTAAATTAAATTAATTAATTAATATTTAGGACAACCAGGAGATGAATTCTTTATTATAGTTGAAGGAGAAGCAGAGGTGCTACAACGGCCTAATGTTTTTTTATTTAATTTTTAATTAATTTAATTAAATTAAAGGATGATTCCCCATTTGAAGTAGTTGGTAAATTAGGGCCTTCTGATTATTTTGGTAATTTAATTATTTAAATAATTAATTTATTTTAAGGTGAAATTGCTCTTTTATTGGATCGTCCACGTGCGGCAACTGTAGTGGCTAAAGGGCCTCTTAAATGTGTAAAACTTGATAGAGCTCGGTTTGGTAAGAGTTTATATTTAATTTAAAGTTTCTTATATATAATAGACTTTAAATTAAACCAAATCAAAAATTAAATTTTTATGTTTCAATTATTTTTAATAATTTTAGTTTATTTTTGCTATATATTTTCTAAAATAAATTAGAAATTTTTAAACGATTTCCTTTTAAAATATTTAATTTAAATATAATAATATTTTTTTCTAAATCTTTTAATAATTTTTATTATTATTTTAGAACGTGTTATGGGACCTGTGCGTGAAATTCTTAAACGTGATGTTAGTCATTATAATTCTTATGTAAAGGTATATATTTTTAATTAATTAAATTGTTTAAAAAAAATTATTTTAAAGTTAATGACTTGAAGACAAAAGAATAAAGGCGCTAATTAAAATTTAATAAATTTGGGGTAACTCAAAAAAATAAAACTTCTAAGAAAATACTTTTTTGCTGTGGCAATTTTAAATGAATTTATTATTATATACATACAAATATATCTATTATTTTATTATTATTTTTTTTAATTAAAAAATAGTTTTGAGTAATTAATTAAAAATATATATATAATTAATTAATTAATTAATTTTTCACGTTTATTTGTGAGCATTTTTTGTACAATGAAAATAAATTTAAAAAAATATTTTAAATGTTTTTGTATTCCCTACCATATAATTAACATTAATCATTATTTTTATGTCTAATCCAAAACATCATTTTGGATCAACTCCTCAAGTACTATGACCTTCTTTTGATCGACTTATTTAATTGACTTGAATTCCCCTATATTATAATCCAGGTCTCTAGAAAACATCAGTTTTATTTCACTTCTGCTTTAAAGTTTCATTATATTTAAATAGACTATTTTACTTTTTACAATTAATAAGGTTATAAGTATTTAATTAATACGGTAATAAGAGTTTTTGAATGTCTAAATATTTAATTAATTGATTTTAAATAAAAGACTTTTTAATTATTTTTAATTATTTTTATTTATCTTCTTTTTTAAATAAATTGTTGTGTGCTTTGATTATTTCCAAATATTTCTCTTAATAAATAAATAAACAAAGTTTTTATTTATATTTAAATAGTAATAAATTTAAAGTTTTGAACCAAATAAATAAATGTTTAGTAAAAACAATTTTTTACATTGAAAATAAATTTTATAAAAAAGAGGAAAAGTCATTTACAGACTAAACATTTTTTATTAATAAATTAAATAAAAGGTTTAAATAATTAAATTCTAAATAAAGAATTATTTTTATTTTTAAATTATATTTTAAATTTATATTTTATAATTATTATTTTTAAATATTTAAAATGTTTATTATCTTTTATTTAACTTTATTTATTATTTATTTAAATATTAATTTAAATAAAGGATGGGAGATTGAAAAAGTTAATCTAACTTTTAGAAGCTCGTTAGTTAATTTATTTTAAAATTAATTTAAATAAAAATGTTTAGAGGTAGAAAAGCAAGGCATACTCCATATCGTGCTGGAATTTCTTGTGGAATTCGTAAATATTTTTATTTTAATTAATTTTTTTTGAATTAATTTTTAAATATTTTATTCATAAATATTAATTTAAAAATTAATTAATATTTAAATAAATAGATAATAATGGAAAACCGGCGTATTGCCCTAGAGGATCTTTTTGTGGTTATTTAAATGATGATAAAGGTTGGAAATGTTCTCCGTCGGAAGGTGATGTTTTTTGTGAGGATACATATGATTTCTGCCCTAAAGGATTTTATTGTACTGTTGTAAGTATTTATAATATTTAAATATTTTATAATTAAATTAATTTTAAATATTTAATTTTCTTTAGAATTATATAAATATTAATGATTATCCCAAACTTTTTTTTATTCTCAATTTCTAGTCTAAATTCAATATACCTTTACAATTCTAATTTAATAATAAATAATTTAATTATTTTATATTAATTTATTTAAAATTTAGAGTAATTCAAGTTTATGTACTCCTAACACAAATAGAAAAAAAGGAGTTTACGTATTTGACGAACTAACAATTGATGAGTTTAAATGTTTAAAAGAAAAAAAAGAAATTCAATTTGTTATTATAAAATATTTTGGTATATTTGGTTATGAAATAATTAACAATAACAAAAATGCGAGAGAAGCAGGAATTGATGATATTGATATTTATATTAGACCTTGTGTTAAATCAAAAGGAAAATCTTATAGTCCTTTTACTACATGTGGCAATCCACGGCAAACTTTTTTTTTTTTATATTTATTTATGGTTGCAGGACATATTTATATATGTAGTTAATGGGGTAATTAATATATTATTATTACTTCAATAAAATAATCCATAACCTTAAATTTTTAATAATAAATTTATCTATTTAATTTAAGGAAGATAATTACAGATGTGCTTAATGGATTAAAAAATAATAATGTTAACTTTGGAAGAGTTTGGTTAGAAATTAGAGGTGATGTTGGAGAAGATATTGACCATTATACTGGTTACGGACAAAAATATGATTGGTATTTAAATAAAGAAGAAAATATTAAATATATAGATGTAAATACATATTTAATTTAAGTTACTTATGCAGTTTATTCCCCTTCTTTTAATTTATTCAAAATTTTTCAATAATAATTGATGGATAACCTGAAAGAGCATTTCAAATTGAATTGAATAAGACCAAAAATTTCTCATTAAAATGATTTTGAACAATTTTAGGATATACTTAATTTATGTAATTATCGACGGCAACTAACCAACTTTCATTGACCTATAAATTAATTATCTCTAACTTTGTTCACAATCGTTAAAATAAGTAGATTTTTGTTTATTCCTCACGAATTCGTTATAACTAATATTTGGTAACAGAAAATTTTGAATAAATGGGGATAAGTACCTAATTTAAAATTAAATTTATTCATTTAAAATTTATTTTTATTAAATGAAACCAAACTAAAAAATAAAATATATATTTATTTTACAATTAGACTTTTTTAATTATAGGAAATGATTAAAATTTTAAATGAAAAGAAACAACCTTATGGAATTTATTCTGATAAATATTTATGGCAAAGAATAACTGGAAATACTCAAATATATAATAATATTCCTTTGTGGTATTCAAATATTAATAATAAAGAAAATAATTTTAATGATTATTATGATGGTTATTCATTTGGTGGTTGGAAAAATCCAACAATAAAGGAAACAAATGCTTCAATAGTTTGTCGAAAATATGTTGATAATATTTGGAAGCAAGAAGAATAAAAATCTAAAAATTAAATTTTAAAAAAATGTTCTTAAATTAATAAATGCTAACAATTATTTCCTTACAATAATAATTTAATTAATTATTTTTATTTAAATATTTAATAATTTATTTTTAATTTATTTTACAATTAAATGTAAAATTTAATTATTAAAATCAATTAAATATTCCATTTTATTAGAATTATTTTTAAAATTATTAATTAAATACTTTAATAAACGCTTGATTAAATAAATTATATTACATTTATCTTAATTGAAAAACATTTTCTTTTTATTGAAAACAATTAAATAAAAAAATATTTAATAAAATAATTATTTGTTTATTTATTTATTTTTTTTAATAATTAAATTGTTTGATCTATTCTTTTAATTGAAATATTTTGATTTTGTTTTCTAAATAATTTCTTTACCCAATGACGAAATTTCTAAAAAAAAAATTTAAATAATTATTTTATTTTTAAAAATATATATTACATTAATAGCATTAACAGAAGGACGTAAACTTGCTAACATTATACCTATTGAAATTGTTAAAGCTAATAATCCAATAGGGAGAATTGGAAGTGATTTATTTAATATTGCATTTAAAGCTGGAGAACGTGCTAATGAAGAAGAATTTTTAATTAAAGTTGTTTTATTAATTAAATTAGAAACTGAATTTAATTAATTAATTTATTTAAATAAATTCTTTTAAAATTAATTTTGTCCATAAACAACTAAAATATCAGCTTTTCAGTTTTTTATAATTACAAAAATATTTATTTAATTTTAACTTTTGTTTCATTCAAATTAATGTTTAGGAGAAATGTATGAAATAACTCTATACCTTTATGGTAAAGATTGTCCGCAAGTGTTTGTCCGCAAATATTTATTATTTAATTTTGGAGGTACAAAATAAACACTTTTATCAAATAAAAATCTTTTTAAAATAATAATTCTTTTTTGAAAATATTTAAATAAAAATATTTAAAAAAAAAATAATCCCTTTTTGAGAGAAAAAATATTTGCGGACAAAGACTTGCGGACATTCTTCACAATAAAATAAAAATAACCATTTTCATTTTTATTTATATCTTCATTAATTTTTTCATTTCCATTTGTTTCTCTTCTCTTTTTTCTTAATTTTTCTCCTTCATCTTTTTCTTCTTCTTCTTCAGGTCTCCAAATAAAATTATTATTTAATAATAATAATCTATTTTCCCTTTTAATACCAGGAAAATCTTGATAAGTTTCTTCTTTTAATATATTATTTTCTTCTTCTTTTTCTTCTGAATTATTATTTAAATTTAAAGGTATTTGTAAAGCAGAAATTGTTGCAGAAATTGGAAAAGAATTATTTTTATTTTCTATTGTATTATTAATATTTTGAACTAATTAAAAAGAAAAAGTTTAATTAAAAAATATATATTAAGTAAAAACCTGAAGGTGTTTCAAATTGTCCAACGAGAAAGTCTGCAAAAGGAGGGGAAAAGGTAAATAAATGTTGTTGTGGAAAAGGAAAATTATTTTCGTCTATTGAATTCTAAATAATAAAATTAATTAATTAATTTAATTAAATTAAATAATTCTAAAACTTATTAAATATATTTATTAAAGAAATATTAAGTTTGGATATTCTCGGTAATTCTTCAGGATTCGGTCAATGTGATTATTAGATAATTTTAAGTCAAAATAAATTAAAGAATTAATTTACTATTTATCTCTACCTAAAATTAATTGTATATTTAAAAAAAAAATTCTTTTCTTCCCTTTCCCTTATATTAATTATTTAAAAAAATATTTTATTACATTAATTAAATTATTATTTTCTTCTTGTAATTCAATAGGTATATTATTTGTTGTTGGAAATGAATGTTTAAAATTAAATAATTCATTAGGTATTGCCATTTGTATTGTTGAGTATTCGTCTTCTTTTTCTTCATTTTTGATTTCTTCTGTTGTTGAAGAAGAAGAAGGTCTTATTATTTAATTATTAAATTAAAAATATTTTAAAATTTACTTATTAGAAGGTTTAATTGTTGGATTAGTTTGTTGTTTAGTAGAAGTGCTTTGCCAATCTGGTGCTAATGGCCAAGCAGTTGGGACTATTGGTCCTTTAATTTAAAAATAATTTAAATATATATATTAATTTACCTATTCCAAAAGGATCTTGTTCCAATGCTGATTCTGGTTCTAATAATTCTTTTGGTAAAATTTTTGTATCAAGGAAAAATATTTCTTCGTCATGTCCTGCACTCATCCTTACAGAAATATTTCCAACTAATAATTGTAATTGTGGTTGTCCTCCCAACATTTCAACAAAATGTCTTAAAGCTGTTAATGTTGCCTAAAGAAAATTTAAAAAAAATTAAAAAAAATATTACAGTAGTCCGATTAGCACGGGCAAGTTTTAATTGAGAATTTTTAGCATCTGCCAAAACAGCTGCAGAAGATATATTTTGATTTTCATCTCTACTTAATGCCAAATGTAATTGACGAGAAAGTAATTCTGCTAAATCAATTTCATTATTATATGTTGGAGAAGAAATTTGTGCTCCATTAATTTTTAAAGAAGAAGGGGGAGAAGATGATGATGATGAACGATTAACCATAAGTCTATTAAATTAATTAAATTAATTAATTATTTAATTTAATTAATTGAAATAAATTAATTTTAGGGTAATTTTAATATTTAATTAAATACAAAAGATAAATTTAAAATTTAATTAATAAAAAATTTTTTAGAAATAAAAAAATTAAGGCAAAATAAAAAATTTTTTTACAGATTTTTTAAAATTATAACTGTTTTTATTTATTTTTTCCGATAAATTTGTTAATATATTTTCTTTATAAAATTTCAATTTTTTATCAAAAAAATAATTAATTAATTATTTTAATTAATTAATTATATTTAATTACCTAGATAATCGTTTAACATCTATAGTTATATTATCAATATATACATCAATAATTAAATCTTCTTGATAACAATTAATTCTTAACATTTCATTCCCTTCTAATGCACGAAGTTCGAAAGGTGAATTTAATGAATATATATCAACACGCCAACCACGCCAATGAATTGTTAATGTATGGTGAGGAAAAGGAATTTTAATTAAAGCATCCCGAAATTGTAGAACAGTCTTTAAATTAATTAATTAGAATTATTCAAATAATATTTAAAATAAATTTTATTTTTAATTAATTTAAATTTAAATATTATAATTCTGATTTTATTAAAAATTATTTTAATTTTTTAATTAAATTAATTAATTTTTTTACCTCTGCTCCAATTAATCTAATTTGTAATCTATAAATATTTAATTAATTAATTTAATTTAAATATTAACTGATATAAAGGAGAATTAGCAACAATAGATAATTCTCTTTCAATTAATTCATTATTTATTAATGCTGGAGCAGAAAGTATACTAAATTCTTTTGATTGTTTAGGCCTTTGCCAATCAAGGCTAATTAAACCTATTTTACTTGCATTAAATGCTTAAAAATTAAAAATTAAATTAATTAATTAAAATTAACCTCTAATTTTTAATGTTGAATTATTTTCTAACCAACTTAAATTAACTAATTTATTATTATTATTACCAATTAATTCAACTGACATTTGTGCACGTATATTATTTAATATATTATTATTATTATTTATTATTTGATTACTTTCATTTAATTGTAAATTATCTCCAATACCTTCAATATGTGAACCACCAAATAATTCAATATTTAATGAAATTGACTAAGTAATTAAATTAATTAATTAATTAAATAGGAATATAGGTACTTTAGTAGCACTAAGGGATATTTCCCTTCCATTAGGATCCATTTGAAGTAATGAAATATTTGACCAAATTGTTGCATTTAAATGAGGTTCAATTAATTGAATACGTGATTCCCCTGATAGAACCTTTTTTTTTAAATTAATTAATTTTTTTAAATTTAACTAATTAATTACTTGTATTCGTTCAGTTACAGAAACATTTGAATTTGTTGCATAAACCTTAAATATATTATTTTAATTAATTGTTATATTTATAATTAATAATATATTTATTTAAATATATTTTAAGTCCTTTAATCCTTTCTTTAATTTAAGTCAATATTTTACAGGTATAGTCGAAAGGTAATGTTTTAGTTAAGGTTAACTTCTACCTATTAATTCCTAATTAATCACCAATTAAAGAATATATTTAAATATATTTAATTAATTATTTAATTAATTTATTTATTTTAATTAAACTCTTAATAAAATAACCCTTTTATTATTTAATTAAATTAATATATAATTTATTTATTTATTTACCCTAACATTATCAACAGGAACAGTTTGTCTTCTCATTCTTTTCAATTCTTTTTCATCAAAAAAATTATTTTCTTCATTTTCTCCTTTATTATTAATTGTTAAATAATTAAAATTTAATTTATTAAAATTTAATATTTGTAAATAAATAATAACAAAAATTAATAAAATTAAAGCTAAAATAGAAAATATTAAAGGTAATAATAAAGTTATAAATTGTTGTAAAATTGGTGTTTGACTAAAAATTGAATTTTCTTCTTTAAATTTTAATTTATTTAATTTATTATTTTGTTTATTATATAATTGAATATTTGAAGAATTATTTAATAATTTTGGTGATTTTTTAGTTGAATTTAAATTATTTAATAAAAGAGGAGACATTTTAATTTAATTATTTTTATTATAACAAAATTTTTTTTTAATTTTTAAAAAAATATTTTTAAAAATAAAATAAATTTGTTTACCTAAAATTAATTAATTCAAAAAATATTTTTTTTAATTTTAATTTCTAAGGAAAATTTTCTAGAAATTAAAAAAACATAATAATAAAATAAAAATGTTTATTTTGAAAAATAAAATTTTTTAAATAAAAATAAATTATTATTTTATTCATAAAATTATTTATAATTTATTTTTATTTAGGAAATGCAAAAAATATTTTTTTAAAAAAATAGTAAAAATAATTAGTAAATTATTTAGTATGTATATCTATTAAAAACGTTCGTGTCTTTTGAAATAAAAATTTATTTTTGTTCATTATTAAATAAAAGAAAAAAAAGGACAATTTACATAATATTAAATATTTTAATTAATTAAATAATTAATATTTTTAATTACAAAAATTTATTTATTTATTTTTTAGCTTTTTAGTAATGACCAATATTATATTATATTTAAAGAAAAACCATTTGCGTGTATTTATTTCTACTTAATATTAAATATATTTTTTTTTATTTAGCTACTTAAATAGTACAATTCTTTATTGGCAAATTTTCTTCCTTCTTATACACCTTACAAATATTTTATTTATTTTTATTGGGGTTTAAAGAAATAAATTATTATTTTAGTAAAATTATAAATTAAAAAATATATATTAAGTAAAAATAAATTTAAAAAAAGATATTTATTAAAAATTAATTAAATAAAATAATTTAATAGAAAAAACCTTTTAAATTCTCTAATTGTAAGAATAAATAAACTTTATTTAATAAAAACTTTAGAGGCGAAAAAATTTTTTTTTTAAAATTATTTTAAAAATTAAAACTTTAAAAATAAATTTAAATAAACTAAATAGTACATATGTATATTATTTAAGAAAGGAAATTATTTTGTTCGCCAATATAAAGTGAAAGGCACAATAATTTTTTATTTTCTTTGTCCACTCCTCTTATTAAAAATTATTTTTAAATATTTATTTAAATCTCCATGACAACTTTTATTATTAATAAAATATATTTATTTCACTCTAAAAAAGTAGTGAATGGTCACTCAAAAAATATTTAAATAATTTAATCTCTTTTTTCTCTTTTAATTTTAATTTAATTTAAATAAAAGAAAATTAATAGATTTATATTAAAATAAAATTTAAAAAATAATTAAAGATATAGATAAATTGAAAATAATTATTTGATATGAGAAAAAAATTAATTTATTTAAAAATAAATTAATTTAATAATTTTAAATTAAAATAAATACAAATAAATATTTAAATATATTTTTTTATAAAATTAATTTAGACACATTGAATATTAAATTTGATTGAATTATTACTAAATAATTTTTTAATAAAAATTGAAATAACTTGTGGACTTGACTTATCTAAATTAATTTATAAAAAATTAATAATAATTTAATTTATTAAAAAAAAAAATAAAATTAATTAATTAATTAAATTTCTTTTTTTAATTATTTTTTAATTGTTGTCTTTTTGTTACAATTATTTTCTTTTATTGTTTTATTACATCCTTTCTTTTATTTAAATTTTTTCTTTTTGGAATTTTGCTTTGATTAAAAGAATTTATTTTTTTATTTTTAATTATTTTTTCATTATTTTCTTTATTATTATTATTATTATTTAATTCTACTACTACTTCTTCTTTTTCTTCTTCTTCTTCTTCTATATCTGTACATATTTGTGTTGATGGAAAATTTTTTTTATTTTTTTTATTAATTATTCTTTCATTAATTTCATCATTTTTATTAATACTTTTAACCATTTGTGCTGGTGGTTGAGTAATTAATGTTGCATTAGGTAATCTTAATTGTAAATCACCATTAGGTGTTGCATAAAGTGTCATAACATGTGGATTATTTGTTAAATCTATTAAATCAATTTAATTAATATTTTATTTAATTTAATTTACAATTATTTCCTTCACCAATTAATAATTGTGAAAATGCTGAATTAGTTCCTCCTCCAATAGCTATTGAATTAGAAGATCCAACAATAACAGATTTACTACATCTACAACAAATTTTATCAATTAATTGTATCCAAATATTATTACAAGATACCAAAATCTTTAAAAATTAATTAAATTAAATTAATTAAATCTATTAATTAATTTAATTAAATAATTAATTAATTAATTAATTTAAATTAATTTAAATTAAAAAATAAACCATTGTTGGAACAATTAAAGGATGAAATAATTTAATAATAGTAACAAGTATATCTACCTCTTTTGAAATTATAGAATTTGTATATTTATTTAATTGTACTTCAATAGAATTACTTATCTTAAATTAAATATTAAATATTTAAATTAAATTTAAATAACCTGAACAAAAAAATCCAAAAAAATATAAGGTCCTTGAATAACAGCATATTCAAATACTAACCAAAAAATTAATTTACTTAATTGCATATGTTCTTCTAAAATTCTATTTTCTAAAATAAAAGCTCCATAATGTTCAGGTTTAACTGGTAGTTTACGAACTATTCTACTTTGTTTAATTATTGAACCAAAACATATTAAAAGAACAAATAAACAACCCTTTAAATAAATATTTAATTAATTTATTTTATATACTCCATAAACAAGTAATTGTGCAATAGAATATAATACTGGAGAACCACTGAAATTAATTAATTAATTTTTAATTTTACTTAATATATAATTTTATATTAATTATTTTATTTAAATTAATTAAAAACCTTCCAATAGCACATAAATAACGATATACATAAATTGAAACAGGAAATCCAGAAATAAGTAATGGAGAAGCAAAACATAAAGGAATAATCATAAAAACAATAGCTAATGAACCAAATATTTTTCTTGTGACCAAATGTCGGCGAATAAGAGAAAGGGCTCTTTCCATTGCAATTAATGTTAATATAAGGAGATTGGCAAGGAAAAGAAACTTAAAAAATATTTTAATGTCCAAAAATTAATTTATTTTATTAATTGTACATAATTTACTTTTAATTTAAAATATTAAATAATTATTGTATTTATTTATTTAAATTTTAATTCTCCTCTAATAACCCAATTCATCTAATCCATTTGATCAAATTAGGGTATTACACTGATTTAATTTTCGGGATTAATTGGCTTTAGATTAATTACTTGAACAATTTAAAAAATAAATTATTTGTATTATGTATATCCCTTTTTATTTAATACCAAACTATTTAAAAGTAAATTTTGACCCTTTTGTCCTTACTACAGTAATATTCTGTTCTTTAATTAAAACGTTGTATATCTCCCCAGTAAATAAATAATTTTATTTTTACTTTTTTAGTTTTAAATAAAAAACTAAAATACTTTTATTTTTTAAATATTTAATTAATTCTTTAATAAATAAACACCTGTTGTGCAAAAGCATTCACGCGACAAATTGTTTTACCAAATGTCCAAAGACCTCCTAAATTATTAAATAAATTAATTTAATAATAAAATAACCATTTGAGACAAAAAGTAAAGCTATAATTGTTATTAAAAGAACATCAAGTAAATTAAGCCTAAAAATTAATTAAAAAATATATAAAAGACATTTTTTTAAATATTTTATTTAACATTTAAAAATTATTCTAATTTAATAAATATTTATTAAATGTAAATAACCTACAAAGATAAAATACTAAACATTAAATAGAGAAGAGATGAACGTAATTTATAACTAAAATTTAAATTAATTTAAATAAATTATTAAATTTAATTATTATTTATTTAATTTAATTAATATTAAATTAAATATTTAATTAAAATTAACCTAGTTATAATTGTAATAAAAATTGCAAAATTTAATAAAAATGAAGCAATAACAAGTAAACCCATTAAAATAGAAATTGCTATAGAAAGTCCTCCAATAGTTTTATCTTGAATTGGTAATGTATTTATATTAAAATATTCTAATTGTTTAGGTAATGAATTAATTAATTCTAAACCATTAAATAAATTTATTGTTGTATTATTCATCTAATTAAATAAAATATTAATTAATTAATTAATTTAAATTATTATAAATTATTTAGTCAATTTTATAAAATTAATTTAATCTTAACAATTATAAATTAATTTTAAAAAATTCTATTTAATTAAAGTTCTAAAGTAAATAAAAAATTTTTAAAAGAAGAATGCTTTTACTTTACAATAAAAAATAAAAAATAAATTTTATAATCACGGCATGGTACTTTAAAAATAAATTTTTAAATGAAGAACGCGTTACTATAGTGAAAAATAAATAATATTTAAATTTAAAAAAAAATAAAGTTTTAAATAACATGAAATTATTAATTATTTAAATAAATTAATTAAATATAAAAATTGTTTATATTATTTTTATTTAAAAATAATTAGGTAGTTAAATTATATTCTTACTTTTCTTATTTTTTAATATTAAAGATTTATTTAAAAATAGAAAAATATTTTATTTTATTTTTTAAATTATTTATTTATTTAATTAATAAATAAATAAATTAAAAAAAAACTTTAATTATTTAAATATAAATTATAAATAATTTTATTTTTTTATATATAAACAAATAAATTAATTAATTTTAAATTAAATAAATTTTTAAAAATTCTATTAAATTTATAATTAAAAATGTGTTCAAAAATATACTGAAAAAATATAAAAATTATTAAAATATAATAATTATAAAGAAAACTTATTTAAAATAAAAATTTTATTAAACAATAAATTAGTGAAAATATATATAAATTATTTTTAATTTTTACATTAAATAATCACCGTGGTAACAAAAAATAGTTTTATTTTTTTTTTTTGAGGGAAAATGTGCTTAGAAAATATAATTTCATATATTAAAAAATAATTATTAATTAAATAATTATTTTTAAATTATATATAATAAATAATAATAATAAGGGGTAAAAGAATATTTAATTAATATTTATTATTTAATTAAATAAATTATACAAAAATAAAGTTTAATTTTTTGAATTTAAATTGGTAAATAATTAAAATAAATTATTAAATTATTTTGATTCAGTAAAATAAATTATTTTTGATTTATTTAAAAAATAATTTGTAAACATAAATTCGTAATTAAAATATTTATTTTAATTCTTTTTTAAAAGAAATATTTTAATCCAAAAAAAAAATAAATTAATTATGCTAAAATAAATATTTTAAATTTTGGGAAAAATAAATAAAAATTAATTTAATTAATTAACAAGTAGCAATTGGAAGAAACCAAGCTCTACACTCTCCACCAGTACAACATTCTTTATTATTAGATTGTCCATTAATAATTTGATAACAAATTGAAAAAGGAGGAAAACAACTTGTACATATATTGTTAATACATTTAGTACCATAACAACAACCATCAATATTTTTATTACATTTTTGTCCTTCATTAATACAAATTGTATTATTTAAACATTTATAAATAAATCCATTAGTTGAATTATTATTAGTTAATACACAATTATTTGAATTATTACAACATTTATTTAAATTATTATCACAACCTTCTTTTCCATTTAAAATACAATTATTATTATTAGAATTAACAAATAAAATAAATAATAATATATAATATAAATAAATAATAAAATAAATAATTAGTAGTTATTTTAATTAAAAATGACATTTTTAATATATTTATAAGCTAAAGAAAAAAATTTAATTAAATTAAATTAATTAATTTTAATTAAAATTACATTAATTTAATTTTGATTTAATTTAATTTAATTAAAAATAAATTATTATTAATTTAATTAATTAATTAATTAATTTAAATAATTTATTTAATATTTATATATTATTATAATGCATATAAATATTAATTATTAATTTAATTATTTATTTAACTTTAAAATTGTCTAGTTTTAATATTTAATAAAAGCTTAAAATTAAAATTAAAATATATATTTGTTAACTTAGCTTATTAATAAATTTTAAATAAATTTAAATAAAATTAAAATAAATATTTAAAATTAAATAATATAATTTATTTTATAAAACATTAGGAAGCTTGAAGAGTTAAAATAAATAAAAATTTTTATACCAAAAGTATTTCCGTTAAATTTAAATTAACTAAATTGTAAACGAAAATAGCTGAAAATTTAAATATTAATTTACTCACCTTATTTATTTTGATAAATATATTATTGTTTTATTTTTTAAATTAAATTAAATACTTGTGTTGATATATTTTAGAGGTAATAAATAAATATACACAGAGTATAATGAAATATTAAAAAAAAAAAGATATTAATTTTTGAACTATCAAATTTTGTTTGAGTTGATTAATTTTCATTTAAATCAATAATTATTTTTAAATATTAATATTTATTTTAATTAAAAATAAAAATATAATTAAACATGTTTCTTAAAAGAAATAAATAATAAATTAAATATTAAAAATTAAAAAATATATTTAAATAATTTAAATAATTTTTTTGTTAATTAAATAAAATAAGTTAAAATTTTTGATAAATTCTAATTCACCTAATTTTTATTTTATTTATTAAAAATTATTTTTTTTAAAATTTAATTACTTTTATTTTTACTTTTTTTTAATTAAATAAATTAATTTTATTTGTTTTAAGTAAATTACTTGTTTTTATTTAAAAATTACACAATAATTTTTACTTTACTCTAAAAATATTTATTTAATAAATTTTTCTTTATTTTTATTAAATTAAAATATTTTAATTTAAAAAATAAATTAAATAAAAATTAATATATTTTAATTAAAATGTTTGCTCAACAATTTATATTTATTAGCCTTGTAATTATTATATTTTTTGTTATTATAATAATTAATGAAATTGAAGGTTTTTATTAGTTAAATTAAATATATATTTAATTTAGCTCCTTATTGTAATGATAATAAAGATTGTGCACCACTTGCTATACTTCATGGACCTAATTGTGTAAATCATAGATGTACAAATTAAATTAAATTCTTTTTAAAATAATATTAAAACAATAAAATTAATCTATATATATTAATCCATAATTTCCCCTAACTTTTCTTTTCTTTTTATATTAATTTTAAAATAATTAATTTATTTATTCAAAAATTAATATTTAATTCTAAATTAAAATTTAATACAATATTTAATTAATTCAATATTAATAATTATATTTAAAATAATATTTAGGGAATAAAAATGTTTTACCAGTTGTTTTGTTTAAATATTAAGCAAAACAATTTTTGTAATAAAATTAATTATATATTGTCATATATTTCTATTTAATTTAAAATTTATGTTTATTTAACTGCTAAAAATTTTTTTAAAAAATTTAATAAATATAAAAAAAATGTCTTTAAAATTTAATTAATTAATTAATTAAATAAAATATTTAAAAAATAATAATTATTCAAAAAATTTTTAATTAAATAAATATGTATTCTTTAACCAAAATTTATTTTATTTTAATTATTTTTACTTTATTCTTTCAATTTTCTAATTCTTGTAAAAATCATTTTGATATTGGATGTGATAAAGGAAATAATTTATGTTGTAGTGGTGGTTATTGTTCACGTACATTAGACAAAAGATCAATTCCAAGATATCAATGCTTGGATAGACAATGTTATAATAATAATGAAAAATGTATTACAACAGAAGATAGATGTTGTTTTGGTAGTAGTTGCCAAAAAGGAATATGCCAAAATTGTTTAAAAACTGGGGAAGTTTGTGAAGTTCAAAATTGTTGTGTTGGTGCATGTGTATATGAAAATGTTAATGATTTAAAAGGAACATGTAAAATAATTTAAAAGGTTTTTTTATTCTTCTATACTAAATTATATATCAGGGGATATGTACCGTTTAATTTCATTTCATATTATTCGCAAAATTGTGCATTTTAATTAAATTTAATTTATTTAATTTTTCGGATTTTAAATATCTTTTGGCAAATAAATGCTTTAAATAAATTAATCTTTTTAATATAGAATATAAATTACTATTTAATAAATTGAAGTACTTTAAAATAAATTTATAAAATAATTAATTGAAATCATTTTTAATTAAAAAAAAATCTTTAATAATTATTTAATATTAAAGGTAACCCTATTTTTATTAATAAAAAAATTTTTTTTAATTTTAATTTAATTAAATTTAATATTTTAATTTAATTTTTGATCATTTTTATAATTTTTTTAATATTAAAAGCTGAAAAAATAAATTTATTCTCCTTATTTAATTTTAAAAATTAAAATAAAAAAAATAAATAAATATATAAAATACTATTACCACATATGTAAACATTAAATAAAAATTAGCTTTTAATTTTTGAAATTTTTTTTATCTTTTTTGTGTTGAGTAAAAAAAAATGTTTTTAATAAATAAATAAATAAAAATATTATTTTATTTTAAAAAATTATATACATAATAAATATTTATTTAATTTTTATTAAATATTTAATTTAAAAACAATGGCTGTATTCCTTTAACAAAAATTAATTTTGTTTTTTCCTGAATAATATAAAAAGTATTTAAAGTTTTATTTTTTACTTATTTTATTAATTCCGGAAATTAAAATATTTCCGGAAATATTTTTTAATTTATTATTAAAATTTAATTATTTTTTCAATAAAGACAACAACCAGTTTTTGAATAAATACATTTTTTATTATCAATTTCACATTTAATACATTTCCCTTCTTCTCCACATCTATAACCATAACAACATCTATCATCATCTCCACAATTTTCGTTTAAATTAAAACATTTTCGTTTAAGACATTGATATCTTGGTAAAAGTTTATTATTATTAGAATATGTACGTGAACAATAAAATTGTTGTTTAGAATAATTACAGCATTGATTATTTAAATTATTACAATCTATATCAAATTGCCATTTACATGTACAATTAATTAATTGAATTAATAATATTAATAATATTATTTGAAGAAAAATTTTGTTGATAAAATACATTTTATTTTTTAAATTTATTTATTTTTTAATTTAAATATTATTCTAAATAAATATTAAAATAATTATTAATTAAATAAATTAATTAAATTAATTCACTTAAATTACTTTTTTTTGATCTACATTATTTGTCCATATTTTCTGAATTAATAACAATCAGGAATTAATCCGGAATTATCTTTAAAAAACAAGAATTATTTTGACTAAATAAACCCATAAACTAATTAAAGTAATAAATTAAAAGTATTTACTTAATACGATTTAAATATTTTTTTTTAATATAAACTAATTTTATAATTAAAATTAAATAATTATTTTATAATAAAAATAACTTAAATAAATTTAAATTTAATTTAAAAAAGTTTAAAAATGGAGTAATATTTAATTTAAATTTTTATTTGAATATTTAAAAAAAAATTTAATAAAATAATATTTAATATTATTTATTAAATTCTATATAATATATACTTTGATTTAAAATAAAAAATAATAAAATTACTATTTGAAAAAAGTTATTAAAAAATTTTATTTTTTATTACCTTAAAAAGAATTTAAAATGTTTTCTTAAATATTATTATTGTTAAAAAATCACGAGAATAAATTTAAATATTTTTTTTAATTTTTAAATACTTCAAGGAATAATTGCAAATAATAAAATAAAAAAATAAATATATTTTTTTTTATTATCAATGTTAGCGTTAGGAAATATTTGTATTAATTTAATTTAAAAAATTAAATTATTATATATATATATATATATTTAATACCATTTAAATTTAGCTTTAAATAAATTAATTTTTCAACATTTGAATAAACACTAATTTATTAAATTTAATTTTTAAATTAAATTGGAAAATAATTTGCAAAACAGAAGAAATTTTAAATTAATTAAAAAAAAAATTTTTTCTACATTTAAATAAATATTAATATATTAAATATTTAATTATTTTTAGATTACAAATTATTTTAGTAAATATTTATTACACAAAAATTAAAAAAAAAAAATTATTTTAATTTATTGAATATTATCCCATTCATCATAAAAATTTTCTCTTATATTATTTTTATTTAATTTATCCAAAATTTGTTTTTTTCCTTGTTGTTGTAATTGACTTTTAATTTCAGAAATATTTGATTGCTTAAATAATTAAATTAATTATTTTTAATTTTTACCTGTTCTTTTTCAAATTGCCAAGCCTCTAAATCACGAACAGTCATTTGTACATAAGAGGCCATCTAAAAATTTAAAATAATTTTTTTTTTAAATTACTTAAATATACATAATGTTGTTCCTCCATTCTTAAATATTTATTTAACATTTCCAAAGCAATTTCACGTAATTCAGCTAAATTTAAAGCTTCACATTCTCCTATTAATTTTGCCAATTCATCAGGTAATGAGGGAAGAGCTTATTTAAATTAATTAATTTTTAATTAAATTAAATACCTAAAGAACTAACAAAACGTTCCTTTTTAAATCTTAAATAAGCCAAAATATGTCGAAATGTTTTTGAATCAGAATCAATAAATATATTCCCTCCTCTATCTGTTGGAATTAATCTAATAGCTCCAGGTCTAAACCAGTCAGCTAATTTGCTTTAAAATAATATTAAATTAATTTTAAATAATTCCCCCTTGCTTTAAATTGAAAATAGCAAAAAGGAAATAAAATTAATTTTTATTTTTCTTTTCAATACCTTCTAGGATCTGCTAACATATCACTTCTTCTAACCTTTAAAAATTAAAAATAAAAATTATTTAAAATATTTAAAAAAACCGTAAATTTTTTGCCTCCAACATTAATATTCTTAAAAATAATTTATATTTAATTTAAATAAATTTTATTTTATTTTTAATTAAAATTCTATTTATTTTTATTAATAATTCATTATTAATTTAAATATTTATTTATTAACTAAAATATCATCTGTATGTACTCTTCCATTTTGTATAATACGTGTACCATTTCCATATCCATGCATTGCTTGTCTTTCTGTCCCAAGTGAACGAAGAATACTTCCACTTCCATAAAAGGGTATTCCATTACCTTCATTTTCATCACCAAATTTAATTTTTGAACACTTTAATTATTTTTAATTAATTAAATAAAAAATTAATTTTAATTATTTTCTTACCATAATTATTTAAATTTTAAAATTAATAATTTTTCAATAGATAATTTTGATGATTAGTTAAAACATTTGAATAAATTACTAAAAATTAATTTAAATAAAATAAAAAATTTTGTTTTCTTTTTTTAATGTTCTCTTAAATATGTTTAAAATTTTGAACATATTTTCTTTTTTTTAAAGCAATTTTCTGTTATTTTCTAAAACATAATTGCTGCAATTTTAAAATATATAATAAATACAAGTTTTTTTAAATAAAAATTCATGCTGCGCTTAAAATAGAAAAAGTTCTAAATTTTTTTTAAAACAATTATTAATAAATAAATAAATTTATTAAATATAAAAAATAAATTAATTCCGGAAATATTTCCGGAATTAATTTATTTGTTTACTGCTTTTCCCAATTTTAATAAATCTTCAGGAATCTGGGTAGTATATAAATAAAAATAATATTTTTATATTAAAATATATATAAGTAAATAGAATACTGAAGATACTTATTTAAAGGACAGAGAATAATTTTTCAGAAAATTCTCAAATAATTTCAAAAATTTTATTTTAATATAATTTAAAAATAATAAATAATTTAATAAATATATTATTTACAAGATTAAATTAACATTTATTAATATATAAAGAATAACTTTGTCTAAAAAACAATTACAACAAAGGAAATATATTAAAATTATTTATTTTCTTTTACTTCTATCAATTATAGTATCAGGAACAGTAACTCCAGCTGCAAATTTAGAAGTTTTGTGACCCTTTTTTGGTTTGACATCTTTAGTAGGAGCACTACCACTATAACTTTTATGTTTTATTGAAGTATAATCCCCTTCAGCTACATTAGTTGATGATGAATAATTTTTTGAATAAATAAGGCGAGGAGTATTTGTTTCTTCTTTTTTAGTACTTTGGAAAACAAATAACCAAATTAGAAAGGAAATGAACAATACCCTATAAATTTTAATTTAATTTAATTAAATTTATTTAAAACTTACAATATTATAATAATAATTACAATTATAATAATTACACCAATCCCAGAAGAAGATTCTGTTGTATCTTTAGTAGTCTTTGTTTCATTGTTTGTATTCTCTGTTGTATTTCCATTAATTTTTATTGTAGAAGTTGTTGACTTTAAAATTTTATTATTATTCTTAGGAGGAACGAGAAGTTTAAAATGTTCTTTATCCTTAAATAATAATTTAAATAATTATTAAATAAAAGATTACAAATTTAATGAACATTTTGTCACATTTAATTAATAAAGCATTTTCTTTACAACTTTCATTTGTAGAATCTTTTTCGCATTTAAACAAGAATTGTTGCACTGTTGTTCTCATAGCATTGACTGGCAAAATATGAAAAGTAAAAAGATTTTTATAACTTTTGTCTTTATAATTTTTATCTTCAATATTCCATTTAATTGGCTTTTGACGTTCTTTATAACAATGAGTATAAACATCTAAAGTTTTATCAATTGATTCAA
This sequence comes from Meloidogyne graminicola, assembly GCA_036172905.1. Classification (NCBI taxonomy): domain Eukaryota; kingdom Metazoa; phylum Nematoda; class Chromadorea; order Rhabditida; family Meloidogynidae; genus Meloidogyne; species Meloidogyne graminicola. The sequence goes on along the minus strand of JARPZY010000017.1, from coordinate 1,110,256 downwards.
AACGAAATACTTCTTTATTAAATAAAACGTTGAAGGATGTTTTGTCAAGAAGTTTTTTAGTTTCAATCGTTCCTTTATCGTAACCTCCCTCACCAACTAAAATTTAAAAAATTAATTAAAAAAGATTTTCTTACCAGGATTTATAATATAAACAAAAGCATACTCCAAACCAATATTATTTGCCCATCCCTTCCATCCAATCGAATAGAAAACTTTATTCTTTAGGCATTTACCTTTGCACTCTAATTTATTACAACAATCATTGTCTTGTCCTTCTTTAGGTCCATTCTTCAATTGTTCAAATTCATCATTTTTTAGACTGAAGGTAAATGAAAGTCTAAATAATTAAATAAATAATTAAATAAATTAATAATTAAATACAAATTATCTATAGGTATAACATCTCTTGTAAGATTAGTATGATTTTTAATACAGGCAATTAAATTGGGTTTATTTTGAATTCCAAATTCTAATAAAATTGGACTTTCTTTCTTTGTAACAAAATCTATTGAACATCCATTTCTCATTGTTTTTGAATTCTTACCATACAAAAGTATTCTAAATAAATAAATAAATTAATTAAATTAATAATTTGTATTTACATATTTCCTTCATTGTCCATTGTAACATCACATGAATTAACCAAATTCATATATCGTTCAATATCCTCTTTTGTTTCTGCAATCATTGTGTTGATATTTAATTTTGTAATAGTTTCATTAACCAATATATGTTTGCCATGTCCAACAAAATATTCACAATGAACACTAACAAAGAACAACAACAATGCCACAAATTGCAGAAAATAAGAGATGGAGACGACCATTCCAAAAGAATAGTAAAGTTGTTAGCAATAAGCACCAAACAGAAAATAATTTTGTAGAAATGAACAAATATTTAATAAGAATGAATAAAATAATGTTAATTCTCATGTTTTTATAGTATATGAATATTTAATAATTCAGAAAATTACCGTAAATGCTCTAATAGAAACCCTGGGTTTCTATTTTTCAAAGGGTCATTTTTGGTGGGTTTATAATAGAGATGGGTTTCTAATGGAGACTGGGTTTCTATTTTTCAAAGGGTCGTTGGGATGATGTGTAAGTGTTCTGTATCAAAATAAGTTTAACCGGTGTGCAATGAATAGAAGCAAAAATTAACTAAAAATTAAAATCAATTGAGTATCAATTAATATTCCATTTTCTTCATCTTGACCCCTGACCGGAAAATCAGTCAGTATCAGGGATGCGTCGGGATACCATAAACCCGACCTTCACACTCTACCCGACGCATCTCTGGTCAGTATGAGAAAATTTTTAAAAATCTAAATTTATTTAATCACCTATTTTTAAAAACTATTATTAATTAGGATTAGGCGATTCTGTAGGCTATAGCGCGGAGATAATCTAGTGGCTCGCGCTTTCCACGCGAAGAAATATCGCTAGTAAAGCGGCACACATTTTTTCTTATTAGAAGGTCCTTCTTCATCAGAAGATAAACAACTTATTTCACTGCCAGACATAGCTATTTTTATATTAATAATAGCCTATAATATTATTGAGCATTAAAGAGAGGAATTAAACTTGATTTTATGGGGTGGGTTTATAATAGAGATGGGTTTCTATTAGAGACTGGGTTTCTATTTTTCAAAGGGTTGGTTTAGGTGGGTTTATAATGGAGATGGGTTTCTATTAGAGACGGGTTTTTATTAGAGCATTTACGGTATATTATTAATAGTCAAAATTTATTTAGTTAAAAATTAAATAAAATTTTTTTAATTTTGCGAATAAATGGAGTATTTACCTAAACTAAATAGACAAGTTCCAAAGATGATGTTGAGAGCTTTATGAGTAGCAATTCTCATCAACATATTTAAAAAGGGCATTAATTTAATTATAATAATGAAAAGGAGTTGTAGAGGAAAAACTATTCTCCTTTCCCTCTATTTGCCCTAAGTTAATTATATAAAATTTTGCCCTTTTTTTTATTAATTTTTCCAATAAATTAATAATTAATATACCTACATATAAGAGATAAAGAATTGTCATTATATAAAATAATTATTAAACAAATTGCTTTTTTAGACATAAAAAAATTAATTAAATTCTAATTTCTTCAATTATTACATAATTAAACTTTTATTTTTAATAAAATGGATAAAAATCAACGAATAAAAGAAAAGCTTAATAGATACAGTATTAATAATTTATTATTAATTCAACAGCTATATAAATTTTATTTAAAAATGGAAGAACAAAAAAATAGAAATAAACCTATAACTATAAAAATTAATTCAAGTCCACGACGTCGTCTACCACTTGAATTAATTACTGATATATTCATTGCAACTGATGGAATAAGGCATTAAAATAGACTAAAGGGGTTTTCCTGTTAATTCCCTAGACTATACGTATATACTATTTTGGCGCGTGTACTATTAACTTTAAAATAAATATATCAGAATTATCCAATATATATAAATCGTTTCAACTTTATTTTATGAATCTAATGTGTCTTTTTTAAAGGTTAGCCTTGGAAATATACTATGTTTATTTTACTCTTCGTTAAGGAGTCTATAGAGCCTGAGATATTCCTCCATTTTATTTCTATATATACATACTATTCAACTTTAAAAAATTGATGATTAATGTATGTATCTATCTAAATAACAGGTTATTACCTCATAAAGGTTTCATTGGATTCACAAGGTATAATAAACCCAAAGTTTTAACTTAAGCAAGTGACTAGCCATATATTCGCGATAAATTTATTTATATTTTTAAAATTCTATCTGGTCGACAATGTTTAGAATTAAAAACATTTTAACTCTATGAGACCATTAATTAGGCGGCTCTTCGTCCTTCCTTTTCTATGCTATTAAAATTATGATTTTTATTTTCTATTGAGAATAAATTATTAATTTAAAATTAAAGTCTATATTTGTATCTATTGCTATAAAAGGTTAGTTTAATTACCATATTTATTCCAATATCCTTAATATAATCAACCCCACCATTTTAATTTCATTAAAATTTTAATATTATTCTTTAAAATTATTTGATTTATATTAAATTTTAATCAAAAGAAAAAATGCTAATTGATCAGAAGACAAAGAAATATTCCTAATTAATATATGTATTAAGAAACAAAGAATTAATAATTTTAGTTTAAAGTTTAGAATTGATATTTTATGTTTAGATTGAAATTCAAATGTACATTTATATATAACAAATTTTGAGAGGATTTCGTTTGAAAAGATAGTTTAAACCAGAATGAAAGTATTTTTTGGTGAAATTGAAAAAATACTCTTCTTTAAATTCTATATAGTATTTTTCCTAAAATTTTTAGTATTAAGTAAAAATTAGATTTACAAAGGATATTAAAAAATAATCCTACATCCTCCCTACAATAAAATTATATCTAAAAATTAGATTGATAATATAATACCAAAATAATATTATATTGGAATCAATATTGTAATTTAATGGCAGCCGCGGTAATCTTCTAAATAAAACTTTTCTTTTCATGTAACCTTGTTAAACATTCTCTAGTTGAGTAATTTTGATATCATTCGATTCTACAGGATTAGCTCTTTCAAATGATATACCATTAGTCATAATATACTTATTAAGAATGAATATTAAAAATTTTCTAAATATTCCAAATTAATACAAAAAATATTGACAGATAAAATTTAAAAAAATAATAAATAAAATTTATTGTAAATATTTAAGTATCTCGCTATATAACTATTTAATCATCTCAATTTTTAGTTCACAATAGCTAACATTTTTTAAACAAATTCTTATAAATGGGAATAGAATAACTTTATCTGATATTTTATAAAGTTAATAATATTACGCCAAAATTATTTATCACAACTATTTTAACACTTCTCCCCCTCATAATCTTCATTCTTTTTTCGAGGCTTGTTGCTATCCCAATTCCTTTATAATTTTTTAAAATTAATTTTATTATTTTAATGCCTAAATAAAAATATTAGTTATGAAGAGATAATTCCAATTTTAAGTATAAATACTTTATTAAAAGAATTAAAAAAATATTCCGTAAGTTTATTGACTTCTTCTAGAATAGCTTATGTAATGGCAGGAAAATTTTTTATGAATACATTCAAAGAAGTTAAGGTTTGAATTTTATTTAATAATTTTTGTATTAAAAATGTAAAAATAAATTATTAAAATTTAAAATAGTTACCATTTATTTAATAATTTTATTTATTAACTAATAAATATATAAAATACATTCTAAATATAAATAAATTTTTAATTGAAAAAAAGTAAAAATTCTAAAATATTTAGTTTTTTTTTAATTAACATATCTATAGTACAATTCTTAATATCCAAAACTTTAATGTTAAAAAAAATAAATCCGTAAAAGGCTCCTCCCCCGCAGCGCCAAAATTAAAAGCAAATAGAAAATATATATGTAGTAAAAAATAGAAGATTATGGTATTAAGGAAAAAATAATAAATTGAAAATAAATTTATAAAATTTTAATAGTTAGGAATTGAAAGAAATTTAAGTAAAACGTAACATTAGTTAAGCGCCGAGATACTTAGGCACGGGACAGTTAAGCGCCAAAGCTTATTTATGATGAAACAAAAGCTAACAAATTCAATCTTTTACAAAATATTCAGGTCCAACATTATCAAAAAAATTTTTGTTCTTCAGCGATGGAAGAATGGAATTATATTTAAATAAAAGAATAAAATAACCTGTATTCTGCTCATAAATATGCTGGGTAACCATTCAAATATAAAGAAATCCTAAAAATTTGAACAAGTATGGCCTTTATATTTGTAATCCATGTTCCATATTCACATTTCTAAACTTTAGTCCCATTAATAATTAACCTGTCAAAAACTTAGTGACTGCCATCATACTTCAACGTTTGTTTCCTCGAGTTTTAATTTCACATGTTATGCTAATTTCTAAATAAATAGCAAAACAATAAAGGGAATTAAATAAAATAAGAGAAGAATAAATGTAAATATCTTAATGTAAAATAAGATGGTGAATTGTCCCGTGGCTAAGTGTCTTTTTGGCGATCTGTCGCTGGGTGAAGCAGCAAACTGTCTGTGCCGAATTGTCTTGCTCAGAGATGGAAGAATAATTCAATTCTAACTTAAAAAGTTTTTGATTGACGCTTTTGCAAGCTACTTTTGTTATCCTCGATTTTAGGCTTTCCTTTTTGGGATTCGACCTCCATCAGGAAAACAAAATAAGCATATATTAAAAAACATTTGTTAATTAGATAATACTAAAAAACACTAAAAAACATAGGACTCTTATGGCCGGGGCTCCTTTGGTCAGGACTCTTCTATGACGTTCCGTTATTTTTTGCATCATTTTTTTATTAAAACTATTTTTCAATTTATAGATTTTTTTTACAATGAGATGCAAGGGTTGTAATCGAAGACTAATATACGGATTGAATTACAATGGAAACATACTCTACGGTTGCTTTTCTTGTTGGTTCCCGAATCCTCCAGTTCCTAGTAAATATTTGACTTAATTAAGAACTTTTTTTTTATGAATTTTTAAAAATCAATCTTATTCATTCTTAATTTAATAACCTTTTAATTATTTTTAGTACCACCAGAGAATCTAAAGAAAAGAGGAAAAGTTTCATTGCAACAAACAGACGATGGGTTTTGCCCAATTTGTCACAAATATATTACCAGAAAAAATTGGGCCAGACATGTTCGTAACATGCATAACAAATATTATAAGGAACATGGGGTAAATATTAAAAATTTAAATTTTTTAAAATATTTTTGGAGTAGTCAAAATAATCTTAGTATCATTGGTTACCTTAAGAATTATATTATTTACACAATATTTTTAAGTACAAAAATATAAAATTACTTTTCTTTTTTTTCTACAAAATTCACTTTAGTTCCTTTAAATTTTAAATTATCCTGTATTTTAAGTTTAATAATGCAATTTTTTATATTTTAATCTTTTTGTAGGGTGTCTTTTCGAATTCATTTGCTGGATATACTACTACTAGTACTCAAGAAAAGGTAATATTTTGTTATAATCAATTTTATTTATTTTTGTTCCTGTTCTAATAAGTACATAATAAATGCCGATTTTTTCGTGATTTTGACTGAATTAATATTGAAATAATATTTTGGATTGGATTAATAAGGGAAAAAAATTTAAAATTTAGTTTTACGTCAAAATCTTTGTCTCGCAATTTTTAAAATATTAAATTTACAAAAACTAATTAATATATTTATTTCTCTTTTTAATTTTCTAGCCACTGTTTTCATTGTCATTTCAAAATTTGAGAGAGCTAAATTATGAGAATCAGGAGGTAATTTATTTGTCTAATTAGTTATTTACAATAAAACTTGAATTATAATAAATATTGAATATATTTAATTTTTATGAAAATATTTTTATAAATTTTATGTTTTCAGAGAACTAGTCCATCAACTAGTGTTTTAGATGTTGAAGTTACTAAAAGTTTTGGTAAATTGTTTTTTATTTATTAAAAATAACAGCAAATTATTTAACACTAATTTCCAGACATTCCTTCAATACAATTCATGCAGGATTATTATGGTGAAGATCGCACATTCCCGCAATTTTCTGAGGAGTTAACAGAGGTTTTAATAATATTTTATGTAGAGATATTTTATTTTAAATAATGTAACTTTTAGGATCGTCCTCCTTCTTCTGTGACAACCTCTGTAATAATATCTTCTATTAGTGATTTTCTTGAGGAACGAGATGTAACAAAGAATCTGACAGAACAAATTGAGCGAAGCGAGCCAGGAACATCTATGGAACTTGAGAAGCAAAGTAGAAACATTAAGAATAAAAAACAAGAAGAGGTTAGAGCTGAAAAGCGTAAAGGAACTTGGGCAGAAAATAGTGAAGGGATTAAGAAAAGGTTTCATACTACTTCAATAGGAATAGATATTGGAACATCGTATAGTTCAGTTGGTATTTATCGAAATGGAAAGGTAATTAATTTAATTTTTAATTTAAAAATTCACAATTTTAATCATTAAACCAATAAATTATTTCGTTTATTAGAATTTATTTTAAACAATATTTTTATTAGAATTTTATTTAAGGTGGAGATAATTTACAATAATAGAGGAAACAAGAAAACACCTTCAGTAGTTTCTTTTACTGATACTGAATGTTTAATTGGAGAACAAGCAGTAGAGCAAATGGGTATTCTTATATTAAATTTTATTTAGAAATTTTTTAATAAATATTTCTTTTTAGCAAATAATTTACGGAATACTATTTTTTGGATTAAATGTATGATTGGACGTAAATGGGATGAATCTAAACATGATTTGCGACATGTGCCTTTCAATTTAGTAAATAAAGAAGAAAGTTTAGGCATTGAGGTGAAAATAATTTATTTTTTAGTATTATCTTTATTATTTTAGGTTGAATTTAAAGGAGAAAAAAAAACCTTTCTTCCTGAGGAAATCTTCGCTATGCTTCTTGACAAAATGTTAATAACAATAATTTTTTAATATTAGAGTAAAAAATAATTCAAGTTTATTTTTTAAATAATTAAGAAAAATCAGGTTTATTTTAATTTATTTACAAACTTGAATTATTGATATACTTTAAATATTATTTTTTAAAATTAATTTTTATGTAAATTGAATTTAATTCAACATTTATTTACAAACTTGAAAATATATTTATTTAATTAGTAAAACTTTTTTTAAGGAAGAAAACTGCAGAGGCTTTTCTTGGTTGTGGAGTTCGTGATGCAGTGGTGACAGTACCCGCTTATTACAATACAGTTCAACGTCAGGCAGTAGAAAGAGTTGGTCTAACTGCCGGTCTTGTTTTGGATATAATTACTGAAACATCCGCTGCTGCATTGGCACATGGATATAGATTAGAGAAGAGGATTTTGGGAATTAAAGTATTAATTGTTTAATGAACCCTTTTATTGTTTTAATTTTCAGAATATCCTTATATTTCATCTTGGTGGAGGGACTTGTAATGTCTCTATTTTTGCTGTTTATGACAGTACTTCTTTTAATCTCAAAGCAACTGTTCGTGATGCTATTGGTGGTAAAGATATTGATAATATACTCGTCGATTATTGCAAGCAGGTTAAAAATAGAGTTAAATTAAATTATTTTTTTTAGGAATTCTTTCAAATAAATGGCCACGATATTACTCAAAACAATAATGCACTCCACTTACTCCGATTAGTTTCTGAACGTGTAAAATGTCAATTAAGCCGTTCTAATGAAGAGATTGTAATTTTTATAAAAATTTATAATAATTTTAAAATTAATATTTTCAGTTAGAAGTTGCTTCCTTATTGGAAGGTAATGATTTCAGTATTCAAATAAATCGTACTGAGTTTGAGTTGCTTTGCGGACCTTTGTTTCTCAAAATGTTAGGATATGTCAAACAAGCGTTAAGGTAAAATACAAATAAATTGTTAAAATTTAGTACAGTTATGAACGTTTTACAGTCTTCAATAATAATAATATATTAAAAGTTAATTTAAGAATTTAATAAAAACATTTATACTAAAAAATTTTAAAACAAAAATACAAAGTAATTTAAACACTTTTTTAAAATACGTCAATGTTTATTTTTAGAAATGCAAAATTAGAAAAAACACAAATTAATGAAATACATTTTGTTGGAGAATCTACAAACATTCCCTTCATAAAAACTATTCTACAGAAATTTTTTAACAACAAAGAGTTTTTACTTAATAATGATGAAAGTATTGTTTTTGGGGCTGCTATTTGGGCTGCCATGCGCTCTCATATTAGAGATGATAAATTAAATGTAAAAAATTAATCGATCTTTTAAACTAAATTTTTTATTTAAGGATCTTTTTATTAACGAGGTTATTCCAGCAGCAGGCGATAGTTGTGGATAAGGGGAACTAAAAAATTAAATTGGTTTATTTAAAATTATAAATGAAAAATTTTTATAATCTTTTTTAAAGCATCTTTACATAAAATAAAAAATTAATTATTTTTATTTTTAAATTTCTTTAATTTTTTAAATAAATATATTTTACAATTTTATTTAATGTTTATTAAAAAAATTATTTAAAAATATTTTAAGCAAAAAAATTATTAAACCAATCCTTTATATTTTATAAAATATAATTCAAATTTGTATCTTTACCTAAAAAAATGTTTTATATATTTATTTTAAATTTATATAAGTTAGTAAAATTTGACCAATGTCTATTCAGCAAACATTTTTAGATGCATACTTTCATTATGAGATTTCTCAAACAAAATTAATGACCATATACCTTATTATCCTTTTATTATGTTATATTTTCTTGTCAAAATTACAGTTTTACTTAGTGATAATTTTTTTTTTTAATTTTATCAAAAAAATGTTTCACATGGCGTTATTAGCTAGTTTTAATGGGCTATTTGATTATGATGTAATTACTGATATAAAAAATGATCACAAAGTAGGGATTGATCGTTATATTTTTTGGGGAAATTAATTTATAAATAAAATCCTCTTGTATTCTGAACTGTGACTTTTTTTAAATTTTTAACCGTGAATTTACATATTAATTTATTATCAATCACAGATATGCTTAATACACTAGAAAATAATTATTTTACTTTTAAAAAAGTTTGATTAGGAATTATAGGTTCTGTCGGAAGAAGCAATGAATATTAGGTACTTGTACCCCTATCTTACCCCCCTTCCTTTTCCATGCCGCGCCCATTTTTTACTGCGCCGAAAAAAAATTCTAGACTACCTTGATTGATATTGCCTCAATAAAACTTTGATGTGTAATACGAATTTATAAATTAAAGAAGATAAGAACAATAAAAATTAAAAAGGAGGCGTAAAATGTTAATTCCATTCAAAATTTCATCAAAAACAGAATTGTTATTGTTATTGGCCAAACGACGGAACAAAAATTCATCAATGTATCCTCGAAGGTGATGGCGATGAGTCCCGCATTGGATTTTATTCCTTCTTTTTGCTGATCGCCAGAGTCGTTCGATGTTTTGTGTATGAATATCAGGATCTGTGGGAGGTCCCACATTTTTCACAGTTACGCACTTGATGCAAAATCCCTCGTTGTTGAAAAAATCTAATGCTGCCTAACTCCTTATCACCGTTTCCAATCTCGTTAATGTGATAAATTAATTGATCAAAGTTCATTTTTATAAATTTGCTTATTTTTTACAAATGAGGACAAACATAAACAAAACTATTCTTTTAAATTCAAATTTTATACACCTTTTAAACATCAAAGTTTTCTTGAGGCAATATCAATCAAGGCAGTCTAGAATTTTTTTTCGGCGCAGTAAAAAATGGGCGCGGCATGGAAAAGGAAGGGGGGTAAGATAGGGGTACAAGTACCGAATATTATAATGGCTATTATGAACAAACATATGATGGATATTTTTTTTTATTTATTTAATTATTAATATTCTAGATAATTAAATTATTTAATTGAAATTAAATGAAAACATTCTTTTTATTTTTCTTAAATTTTCTTTTCCAGGAGGGATCCAGGTCAATCATTTTGAAGAAATAGTTGCGCGAATATCTTTGAAAATAAAGGAATCTATTTTGAAAAAATCAGGTCAAACATCTTATTAATAAAATAAAAATATTTTTTTTATTAAAAAAAAACAAAAGGAAAGTTATTTTCATTATTAAAAGAATTAATATAAGATTATTAAATAATATTTGGGGAAGATATAGAGAAAAGATTAATATTTTAATTAATTTTTAATTAAGAAAGGAGATGAAGAAGTAAGAGAAAAAAAATATTTTAACCTTTCTTCTCTTTAAATTATTCATTATTTTAATAATAAGGAAATTTAACTTTAATTAAGTTTATTTATTAATTCAATCAATATAAGTTTGTTTTTAATTAAATTTTAATTAATTTGAAAAATATTTTCATAATTTTATTCTTTATGTCCAATTAAAAAAATATATATATTAATCTTCTGATATATAAATTATACTCTCCTTTAGACTACATATCTGACCCTTAACTTTATATTGAAGAAATATGAAAACAAACACATTTAAATATTTTTTTTTATAAATAAAAAAATTCTCTTTTCTATAAAAATTAAATAATTATTTAAAATGATTAAAAATGTTAGAAAAGATTTTTTTAAATTCCTTTTTTGAAAAAGAAATATTTTATTAAATAATACCAATTGGGTAAAAAAATTTTTTTCTAATTGTAACATTAACCAATTCTTTTCTATTTTAATATCCTTAAATAGTTGACCATCTTCTCTCTTTTGTATCCATTCTTTTCACTTTTCTCCCATTTTCAACATTACTTTGAAAAATAATTTTTTTTCAATCGCCATAGGGAATATATTTTGAATTTATATATTTTATTGTAAATATATTCATTCAATATTTATTTATTCATTCAACAAAATAATTTTTCCGGTTACTATTTCTCCTCTGTTTTTTTTTTATAAAAATAATTTTTAAATAAAAAAAATATTTTAAATTAATTTAATAATAATTTTTAGTTAAAAATATAATGTTTAAACAAAGAATAATTAATTTAAGAATATTTAATAAACAAAGAAGAATTTTCTTTTTTATTTTAAATATTCCATTTATTTTATTTTTAATTATTTTAATTAATCAAATTAATGGACAAAATGATTTTTTTGGAAATCAAAATTTTGCACCAAAACCAACAATTGCACCAGATTTGGCTAAATATTTTGAATTAGATGGTCATGCAAGGGAATTAGTAGATACATTAATTGCTCCTAGACCTGGAGGATATTTTCCTGAAAAAACATATGAGGTAAAACAAGAGAAATTAATTAAAAGTTTTATAAAATTGGTAAGGATACAGAATTTTAAAAAAAAATATTTAATGGCTTATATATTTATTATGATGCTAAAAATGTTAAAAGGAAAATAGTCATATACTTATATAAATACCTAATTTATAAATTTTAATAAAATATCAGCCCCAATCATTGTTTAAATGTTCAGGTTTTTTATTTGTCCAAATGTCCAAAAATTTTAAATTAATTATTTAATAATGTAGACATTTTAATTAATTAATTAAATAAGGGAAAAATTTAAAATACTAATTTAATTCAGATATCAAATCCTCGCCCTCCCCCAGCACCACAACAACAATCAGAAACTCCTGACCAATTACAACAAATTGGCAAAGCTGTAGAACAATTTTTATCAGGAGGGCCACCAAATACTGGTGATATTCAATTACCTTCTGGATTCAATCAGGGATTCTCATTTAATGGAGGTTCAAATAAAATTGCCTTTCAAGAAAATTCAAATCCTTTAGTAAGTGAATCTTAATTTAAAAATATTTTTTAAATAAGAAATAAAATTAAATCTATTTTTATTAAAATTATAAAATAATTATATGTAAATATTTCCTTAATATTTATTTAAAAAAATATTTTTCTTTTTAGCATTTAGATGAACATTTAGATGACAATAATAAACGTTTATCACCTAAACAAATAATTCATTCTGATACAAAAATTGATTCTTCATCTTCTTCTTCTTTACCTTTACTTCCATTAACTTCTCCTTCTTCTATTGCTGGAATACCAAATGATTTCCCAAAATTGCCAAAATTCCCAATGAGTGCCCTTCCAGCTGAGATTAGAAGACAACAACCTCAACAGCTTAGACAACCTTTAAATGATTTGCCAAGATTTGTTTCGAAGCCAGAGGTGAAAAAGAAATTATTTTTAAGAATTATTTTAAAGTTTATTTAAGATTCCTGATGGAGGTTTAGGCTTAGCTGCTTCTCTAGATCCAATACGCCCTAATTCAGTCTCTGCTTCTGAACCTCGTTCTTCTTCATCTTTCCTCACATCCAGTGCTTCAGGAGATTCTTATGGAGACTCATCTGCTGATTCAATGGATGAACCAGCCCCTGGAGGACTTATTGGGACAATAATGGACTTATTTGGATTAAATAAAGATGGAAAACCCCAAACAGATGCAAGTGGTATTGGACGTGCTGTTGGTTCATTGTTGGGAGGAAGTAATTCTCCATTACCAGGAAAACAAGTAATTAGTAATGTAAGTTAGTTTTAAATTAAAATTTTGAAAATCTTGGGATATTTTGTCATTTATTTAAATATTTTCGTTGTAAAAAATTAATTCATTTTATTTTAGGTTTTATATAAAGCATTAACTTCTGGTTCTGTTCAATCACCTAATAACAACAATTCTACTCCAGCAAATGTTTCTACTGCTCTTTCAAGTCTTTCTTCCATTTTACCTGTCAATAGTCCATTAGCAGCTGCTGCATCTGCCCTTTTTTCCTCTCCAGAATTAAATACTTCAACTCCTTTAACTTTAACTCAAGCTCAACAAGAAGCTATTGGAGAAAATTTGGAAATGATTCAAAATTTAATTGTACAGCCAAGCAGTCCATTATGTTCACCTAAACCTGTTGTAGTACAAGACTTTCAATTAGATGCATTAATGGGTCAATGGTATCAGGTGAATTATTATTTTAAAAATAAATTAAAAAATAAATATATTAATTATTACTATTGAATTTAATAATAATGTAAAAAAAGATTAATGATAAAAAGAGGGTAAATATGTAATTTATCGTTTTCTGCATTGCTTTAATAATATTAAGTTTTTAATTATTTAATATTTGTATTTATTAATTAATTTATTTATTTAATTTATTTTCCCATTTATAAATTCTTTTTTTATTTTTTAATATTTAAATAACATAGAATAGGTTGTATACAGCCCTCTAGTAGCACAAAGTGGTTGCTCTGTTGTTTCCTATCGCAAAATTTCTGATGTTAATGGAGGTGGTATTGGGTCAATTTTTGAAGTTTTTGAGGTTTATTTTTGACTTTATTTTATTTAAATTAATTAATTAAAGTATTCAACTGATGGAACTCCTTATAGTAAACCAAAAATAAATTCTGGTTATGGAATATTAAAACAACAAGGAGAATTAATTTTTAGAACAACTGCTAATCAAGAAGATGTTGACAGTAAATTAATTTAATTGTTTTAAATAATTTCTTTTCCCAGTTCATGTAATATTTGTTGGACCATTAAATACAAAGGCACAATATGAATTTGTTATACTTTCAAGCAATTGTAATTATCCACTTTATGTTTTTGCTAGAGAACCTATAGAATATAAACAAGTAATTTAATTTAAATTATTTAAGACTCTAATGACCCTTAAAATTTTTTTTAATATTTTAAGAACTAGAAATATTTTATACAATTAATTTAAAAATGTTTTTTTTTAATTTTAAAAATAAGGAGATTGTATTTAAAATTAAATTATTTTAAGCGTTATGAAACAGCAGTAATGCAAATGTTAGAACAAAAAGGAATAATTAATGGCTTTAGGTTTGTTAAAAATTTTATTTAAATAAAGTTTATTATTTTTTCAGTAAATTATTCAATACAGTTGTACCTGTTGATGTAGGTACTTGTATGTTTCCCCCAAATCTTTTTGCACATGCAAGTAATGGTGGTGGATTTGGAGGGGGGAATTAATTAAAATAAAATATTTAAAAATTATTTTAAATTAATTAGAAACCTCTATCTTATTACAAAAATTTTTATTTTATTTACTAAAAAATATTTTAAAGGTAAAATTAAAGAATTTTTATAGGAAAAAATTTTATTGAAAATACAAAACGCCAACAAATATTTTTAAACATTTTTTAAATTTTCTTAATATCATTTTCTTTTTTAAATAAGGTGGAGATTCTATTTTATATTATTTATTTATTTAAATTATCTCATTTTATTTTTAAAACTTTTCATTTTATTTAAAAAATTTTCAATTATTAAATAAATATTCTTTAAAAATTAATTAAATTATTTATTTATTAAAATATTTCATTTTCTTTTATATCTTCATTGAAAATATTTTTAATTTATTTTTATAATGAAAATTAAGCAGATAAGTGAGCAATAAATTATTTAGAAGAAAATATATTTTTACATTTATTTTTATATGTATATCTTAAACTAAATGTGATTAATTTATATTTTAATTAAACAATTTTTTAATTATTTGTAAAAAACAAAATTATTTTAGAAATATTAAAAAATTTTATATTAATTATCAAAAATCTTTAGATAAATAAAAATCAACCTAGAATACTAAAAAAATTTTTAAAAAATTTTTATTAACCAAATAATCTTTTCCTATTAATTTTAGGAAGTGAAAACAAAGATTATTTGTCTCTCACATTTATTTTATTCTATTCTAACATTTTTTTTAAATTTAACACAAGAAAGAATCTGTGCGATTAATATATTCCGGAAATATTTCCGGAATTAAGTATTTACTGAACAATAAATTTATTAAAATAATATATGTTTACAATAATTACAATAATATATGTTTACAATAATTACAATAATATATGTTTACAATAATTACAATAATATATGTTTACAATAATTACAATAATATATGTTTACAATAATTACAATAATATATGTTTACAATAATTACAATAATATATATGTTTACAATAATTACAATAATATATATGTTTACAATAATTACAATAATATATATGTTTACAATAATTACAATAATATATGTTTACAATAATTACAATAATATATATGTTTACAATAATTACAATAATATATGTTTACAATAATTACAATAATATATATGTTTACAATAATTACAATAATATATGTTTACAATAATTACAATAATATATGTTTACAATAATTACAATAATATATGTTTACAATAATTACAATAATATATGTTTACAATAATTACAATAATATATGTTTACAATAATTACAATAATATATGTTTACAATAATTACAATAATATATATGTTTACAATAATTACAATAATATATGTTTACAATAATTACAATAATATATGTTTACAATAATTACAATAATATATATGTTTACAATAATTACAATAATATATATGTTTACAATAATTACAATAATATATATGTTTACAATAATTACAATAATATATGTTTACAATAATTACAATAATATATATGTTTACAATAATTACAATAATATATGTTTACAATAATTACAATAATATATGTTTACAATAATTACAATAATATATATGTTTACAATAATTACAATAATATATGTTTACAATAATTACAATAATATATATGTTTACAATAATTACAATAATATATGTTTACAATAATTACAATAATATATGTTTACAATAATTACAATAATATATATGTTTACAATAATTACAATAATATATATGTTTACAATAATTACAATAATATATATGTTTACAATAATTACAATAATATATGTTTACAATAATTACAATAATATATATGTTTACAATAATTACAATAATATATGTTTACAATAATTACAATAATATATGTTTACAATAATTACAATAATATATATGTTTACAATAATTACAATAATATATATGTTTACAATAATTACAATAATATATATGTTTACAATAATTACAATAATATATGTTTACAATAATTACAATAATATATATGTTTACAATAATTACAATAATATATGTTTACAATAATTACAATAATATATATGTTTACAATAATTACAATAATATATGTTTACAATAATTACAATAATATTTTACCTAATAACAATTATATATAAACAACCTATCTAATATCACAATTACATCTCAACCTAATTTATATATTATCTTCTTCTCCTTTTACTTCATCTTCTTCGTTTTCAACTTTTATAGTAGTTTCAGGAACTTCAACTCCTCCTAGAATTTTAGAATTTTCAAGATCCATTTGTGTTTCAACAACAGTAGAAGCATCACCAAAACGATCCATTTGTGTTTGAACAACAGTAGCTGGAGAATCATCATTTGCTTCATTTAAATTAAACGAAGGATTATAATTAACATCAGTTTCTTCAGAATTAGTATTTGTTGGTTGAGTAGAGTTAATATATGGTAATTGTTCTTTTTCTTCTTCTTTCTCATTTCCACGACATACAAATAACCAAATTATGATAGAAATGATTGATGAAAGGCTTTAAATTAATTAATTAATTAAATTAATTTATTAATTAAATACTTACAATATTAGAATACCAACACCAATCAGAATTATAGCAATTAGACTAATTCCTGTTTCCTCAGTCTCTGGTACATCGGTAACTTTTGGTTTCCTTGTTCTTTTCGTTCTTGTTTGTCCAATACTTTCAGAAGCTTCAATTGAATTGCTTTCACTTTCTGATGTAAAGGCGTCCATCGGAATAGTATCAGGAACAAGAAGTTTAAAATGTTCTTTATCCTTAAACAAAAATTTAAAAATTAAAATTATTATATTTAATTACAAATTTAATGAACATTTTGTCACATTTTTGCATTGTTGTTTCATTATTGCAAATTTCCCTTTTATCATCATTATTGCAATTTGAAGCTATTTTCTGAATTGTTTTTCGCATAGAATTAATTGGCATAATATGGAAAGTGAAAAGACTTGTAAAGTTTTTATTGTTATAATTATAATCCTTGTCTTTAATTTCCCATTCCTTGAGTTCTTGATGTTTTTTGTAGCAAGATGTAGTAGTAATGTTAGGTTGAATAAACATATCTCCTTTAAGTATCAGTGTTGAAGATATATTTTGTTTATCTTGATTTTTTCCCAATTTGTTACCCTTAAGAACAGTATCCCCAACTAAATTTAAAATTATTGAAATAATTTAGCATTAATTGCCTACCTCCAATCAATACAAAACGAAGTATTTTTGTATTTTTAGCCATCCGATAGAGTAAAAGGGAGTATTTCTCAAACAATTTCCTTTATAATAAACACATCCTGTAACATTCCTGCAATCACTTTCACTTCCATTTTTAGGTCCATCTTTAATTTCATTCAATTCATAATTTTTAAGGCTGTAGGCAAAAGATAACCTAAATAATTAAATTATTTAATTTGAATAATAAATTATTTATTTACATGTTATCAGTAAAATTTTCAAAGTCGACAATTTCATTTTCAAAACAACTAATACATTCAGTCAAATTGCCTTTAATTCCAAATTCCAATGAGATTTGGCCTTCCTTCTTTGTAACAAAATCTGCAGAACAGCCATTTTTCATTGTATTTGAATTCTTACTATACAAAAGTATTCTAAATAAATAAATAAATTAATTAAATTAATAATTTGTATTTACATATTTCCTTCATTGTCCATTGTAACATCACATGAATTAACCAAATTCATATAACGTTCAATATCCTCTTTGGTTTCTGCAATCATTGTGTTGATATTTAATTTTGTAATAATTTCATTAACCAATATATGGTTGCCATGTCCAACAAAGTATTCACAATGAACACTAACAAAGAACAACAACAATGCCACAAATTGCAGAAAATAAGAGATAGAGACGACCATTCCAAAAGAATAGTAAAGTTGTTAGCAATAGGCACCAAACAGAAAATAATTTTGTAGAAATGAACAAATATTTAATAAGAATGAATAAAATAATGTTAATTCTCATGTTTTTATAGTATATGAATATTTAATTAAACTTGTTTTTCTAAAATTCGAACAATGTTTTTATCAATACCGAATTCACCAGAACATTTCAAATAAAATTTACTCTTTTCGCTATGTTTGGAAGTTTATCTGGGAAAAAAAATAAATTTAAGCTCAAAAAATTTTCTAAAAAATCTTTAAAAATATTTCAACTTTAATTTCACCTAATTAAATTAATCAAAACAAAATGTTTATTTTATTTTAAATAATTTTATTTTAATTTTTAAATAAATATATTTAATTATTTTATTTATTTATTTAAATTATTTTCTCATAATTTTCGATTTTTAAAAATTTTTTTATTAAAAAATATACAAATTTATTGAACAAATAAATATACTAGTCAACAATGAAAATAAAAAAAAACTTTAAATGGTCTGCGTGAGTCGTTATGGTAACAAATATATTTTATTTATTTATTTCTATTGTTTATTTTTGTGTAAGAGACGAGTAAAAAAAGGCTTTCGCTTAAGAGGAAAGGCTTCCAAAAAAAATTTCTTTTTTTAAAAATATTATTTTATAAGAGAATAAAT
Source organism: Meloidogyne graminicola (assembly GCA_036172905.1). Taxonomy (NCBI): domain Eukaryota; kingdom Metazoa; phylum Nematoda; class Chromadorea; order Rhabditida; family Meloidogynidae; genus Meloidogyne; species Meloidogyne graminicola. The sequence continues at coordinate 1,091,143 of JARPZY010000017.1, read as the reverse complement.
AAGATTAAATAATGAAGGTCTTTTAAATAAATTAAAAAATTTTTAATTTAATTTTTTATCAATTATTTCTTTATTTTTATGTTTTAATTATAATTTAATTTTTTAATTAAGATAATTAATAAATTTTAAAATTTAATTTTTTTTTTTAAAGTTTTAATTAATTTATTTTTTATTAAATTTATGGTTCGTACTTATTCATTTAATCCATCAACACAAAGTAATATAATTTTAAATGAAACAAATTTACCTTCTTCTTTCAGTTCAATAAATGAAAAAAGTAATATTTTATTTAAAAAAAATATTAAAAATTAAATAATTTTTTTAGAACAAAAATTACTTGAATCAATGTATAATTCTGTTATAGAAAATGCTGGACATACTCCAAGACAAAGAAAAACACAACAACACCAACAAGAATATAATCAATTAATTTATTTAAATAATAATTCTTCTCAAATAAATGAACAAAATTCTTATTTAGAAAATTTAAAAAAAGAACAATCTCCAACAGGGAATAATTCTAATATTGTTATAGAGGTTGGGGAAAAGATAAAATTTAAAGGACAAAGACTATAAAAATAATAATTCTTTTATAAGAATTATTTCAAAGGTTGGCTAATCCTAGAGAGATTTACCACGGAATTTAGAACCGATTCTAAAATATGTTTTGAGGTCCAGAATTTTTTTTTGGGATCATTAATCTCCAGCTTAGCTATAATTAATTTAATTATTTTTTTAATTTTTTCTTTTTTTTTATTTAATATTAATTAATTAAAGGAAGAACAAACTACTCTATTTGGAATAAGATCAGTATTAATTAATGGACAACGTTTTTTTCAACCATTAGATTTACCTAATAATCAAAATAAACAAACTTTACCTTCAACAGCTTTAATTTTAGCATTAAATAAAAATAATAAAATAAATTCTGAAATTAAAGAAGAAAAAAATTTAAATAATTTTATTGATGAAAGAATATCTGAAATAACTCAATTAAATAATATTTCAAATCAAAGAATGGAAGAATTTAATTATAATAATTTTGGAATTAATTTAAATGAACAAAATAATTATTTAATAAATAAAAATAATAATTTAATTAATCGAAATAATGAAGATAATAATAATGATTATGATATACTTCCTTGGGCTAAAGGTTGTCCACAACCAAAAAGTGGACAAAGAGGATCAAAAATTTGGATGGAAGGGAATGAAATATTAAATAAAAAAGGGGTAATTAATTTAAATAAAATTATTTAATATTTTAAAGAATAAAAGTCCATTTGAACATTCATTTGCCCCAACATCTTCAACTTCAAGTTGGCCTCCACCATTAACAGAAAATAATTTAATTGAACAAAATTTTCAACGTTCATCATTAAGTATTAATCAATTAAATAATTTAAGTTCAGCAGAAAAACATAGAATTGAATTATTAAATCAAATTGAAGAAAATAAAAGAAGACGTGCATTAGAAAAACAAAAGGAATGGGAAATGGAAGAAAAGGAAAGATTAAGGTTTTTTAATTTTTAAAAATAATAATTAAATAAATTAATATATAAATATATTTATTTATTATATATTTTTAATAATTTATAGAAATGTTTTTTTAAATATTTTAATAATATTAAAATATATAATTTATATTATATTAAATTAAAACAAAAATATTTTTACTTTATTTTATTATTATCTATAAATTATCAATAAATTTTAATTAATTTTAAAATTAAATAATTAAGAGATGAACGTTGGCGTGAACGTCAACGTGCAGAAATAGAAGCTGAAAGACGTGCTGAAAGAGAAAAAGTAGAAGCTGCAGAACGTAAAGCTTTAAAACTTGAAGCAGCACAAAAAGCAACAGAACAAGCATTACGTGAAGAAGCAAAAAGATTAGCAGAAATAAAAGAATTAAAAAGAAGAAAAGGTTGTAAAAAATTTAATTTTTTATTTTAATTATTTTTTAAAGGCTCAAATTATTCTGATTTAAGGGAATTAAATTTAAATAATTCTAATAAACCAAGAAGTCGTCAAATAACAGTTCGTAATCAAAATGTAAATATTCAAGAGAAAAATGAAATAAATGAGGTTAATAATTTAATAATAATAATAGTTTTTTAAAAATTAATTAAATTATAAAGGTATTAAATTAGAAAATAAAAATAATTCTCTTTAATTCACAAAATTTTTTTTTAATATTTTATTTTAATAATTAAAATATTCTTCTTATTTATTTAAACCTATTTAACCAAATTTTAATATTTGGTTGTGTACTTTTAAATTTTAGAATTTTTTTAAAAATTTAATTTAATTTTTTAGTCTGAAGAAGAATGGTGGGAACGAAAAGAAAAAATTTCTGCAGAAAAGAATGAATTAACTAATAAAAATAATTATTCATCTTATAATAGGCAGCAATCACCGATAGTTCCAGCATTAAGAAAAAAATTAGAAAATGGAGAAGAAAATAATATAATAATTAAAACAAAACGTTCAATGAGTATTGGAAGTAGACCAAATAGTACAACAAGTAGTAGAAAAAGTAATAATAGTAGTAGTAATATTTCTTCTGCTTTTGGAAGGTTTATAATATATATTTAATTTTAATTAAAATTTATTTAAAAAGATCAAGTAGGCTTGCATATACTCCTTCAATTGAAAATAAAAATTTATTGAAATCGAAGAATTAAATTTAAATAAATAATTTAATATTTATTAACAATAAATAAAAAATAATAATATTTATTTTATTTTTGTTATTTTTTAAATTTTAATAATTTATTATTGAAAAAATATTTTTTGGTAATTATAGTACCCAATAAATATTTAAAAATTTCTTTCATGTAATTTTTTATTATTTTGTAATTGTTGTACTCAACTTGCTAGTTAATACTTTCAAAATGCGTAAGAAAAATAAAACAAAAATAAAAAATTACTATAAATTAATTATTATTAATAAATTAATATATTCAAGAGTAAGTTTTAATGTACTTATATTTTCACATTCCTAATATTTTCTCCCATACAAGAGAGAGATTTCGGTTTACTGGCCCATCTTAAACTTCTCCTGCTTTTGACCATTTTGCAACTTATTACGATGATGACTATTTCGTCTTTTTCAGATAAAAAATATAACATATAAAGAAAAAAACAAATTTTGGCATTATGTAAGAGGGAAAGATTGCTATTTCATGCGTGCGTCAACACATGATCCTGATGTGAGCAACCGAGAATCTCGGGTAAATTGTCATTTCCCGTCCATGGCTTGGTTTTTCAAAATTCCTAACTTTACCATAACTTAAAGCAACAATTATGTTTTATTCAAGTCTTTAATTATAGATGTCGGATACGAATAAATTAATTGGAAATGAGGAGGATAAATCCCAAAATCAAAAACAACATTTTAATACCAAAAAACGATTTTTCTTTACAAAACGTACAGGCACTAACCGAACCACAACAAATGATTCAACAAGCGAACAGCCACAAAATACTAACGAAGCCATTGAGAAAGAAGAAACTTGTTCCCATGAAATTATTATTAAAGATATGTGCGGAAATTGTGGGAAGGATTTAAGAATGTATGTTTCTTAAATTTGGGTCATTTGCAGACATATTTTGCGGACTTTTTTTTTTCATTTTTTAGAAATTCTGAAATTATTATTTTTTCTATTAATTTTAGTAAAGGAGGCTTTTCTGGAGAAAGGACAGAGCCAGTTGATGCAAATGTTTCTATGATTCATCACGTTCCTGAGCTTGTTGTTTCCAATGAGGTTTTAGTTTTTATTTAAGTTTAATAGTTAATTATCTCTTCAATATTTCATACATTTTTATTTTATATTTATTAATTTTAAATTTTATATTAATTTTTAATTAAAATTTAATTTTCTTTAGATTGCTAGTCAACTCGGTGCCCGTGATCATGAAAATATTCTCCGTCAACGAAAATTAATTCTTCTATTAGATCTTGATCAAACGCTTGTCCACACATCTAATAGACCTTTAAAGCCTTGTGAAGCTGCTGCTACAGTTTATTTCTATATTTAAATTTTTAATTAAATTCTAATTTTTTGTAGAATATGTTTGGTTATCAATTATTTGGGTGTACTTATTACACAAAAATTAGACCTTATACTCATCATTTTCTAGAACATATTAATAAATTATATGAATTACATATTGTTACATTTGGTATTTTAATTTTGTTTAATTATTTTAAGAAAATTTTATTATTTTTAAACATTTTTGATTTAATAAATTTTATTAAGCAATTAAAATTTTATTTAGGTCAACGTATGTATGCCCATAAGATTGCTGAACTTCTTGATCCAAATAAAATTTATTTTGATTATAGAATTTTGTCAAGGGATGAGTTATTGAGTAGGTAAGGAATTAATTTTTTTATAATACTTGAAAAATAAAATATTATTCTTCTAAATTTTATTAAAATATTAGCTTTGCTTAGAATTTAATATTTTAATTATTCCTCATAATTTATATTTAATTTTTTTTATTTCTTTTTTTTTAATAAAATAACTTTTTTAGCATTCACAAAACTGGAAATTTAAAAGCTTTATTTCCATGTAGTGAACAACTTGTTTTAATGTTAGATGACAGACCTGATGTTTGGATGCATTCTGATGCTTTAATTAGAGTATTTATTTAATTTAATTTAAATAATATTTTTTAACTTTTAGTTAAAGCCTTATCGTTTCTTTTTAAATGTTGGCGATATTAATTATCCTATGGAAAAAGAAAATAAAGAAGAAAATGTTGAAGTTAAAAAAATAATTGAACAAAGTTTTGATGATAAAAATAATGAAAAAAAGGAAACTGACGGAAATACTGAAATTGATGTAAAGAAAGTAGAAGATGTTATTCAAAAAGGTTTATTAATTTAACTAATGGTATTGGAGCTTTTTGGGAAATTTATTTAAATTAAAAAGACCAATAGTCATGTCTTGATACAATGTACTCCCATTTTCAGAAAGAATATATTTATTTTATTAATTAAATAATTTAATTTAGATAATGAACAATCAAATAATTCTGAAATTGAATTAAATAAATGTGAGGGAGTAAAATTAAATCAAAAATTTGATTTACCAGATGAATTAAGTAAACCAATTACTCCATTATCAGATAATGACAATGCTTTAGTTCATATTGAACGTATATTAAAGGAGGTTTGGAATTATTATAAATTCTTTTTTTTTTGAGAGTCTATAGCTTTCTATCTGCAATTATTAATATTTCTTATAAATTATTTTTGAAAATAAATATAAAGATAATTGAAGAATTAATTACTTTTCTAATATTTCTTCAAAATTAGGCAAACTTAGCAGTTGATTTATTTAAATAAAACATAAGATCCAACAGGTTCAGACTCAATTTAATAATTAATTCTTCAAAGCTTTATTTCCTCGTTTTGTTAAATATATTATTATTTGCGGATAGAAACTTGCGGATTACGTTAATTAGAAGAGAAAATGTTTATTTTATTAATAAATTTCATTAATTTTTAAGGTTCATTCAATTTTTTATGAACATTATGATCGTGAAGGAAAAGTTCCAAATGTTAAAAATATTGTTTCTTGGCTTCGTTCGCAAGTTTTGAAAGGTGAAAGAATTGTCTTTTCTGGAATAGTACCTCTTGGTACTGATATAAATAAATGTGAAATATACCAACTTTGTACTCAATTTGGGGCTAAAGTTGGGGAAAAAATTGTTAAAGGAGAAACAACAGTTTTGGTAGCTGCTAAAGCTGGAACTGAGTAAATTATAAGAAAATAATTATTAATTGAAATATTATTTTTTTTAGAAAAATTCGTTTAGCAAAACGTTTAAGAATTCCAATTGTTAGCATTCGTTGGTTAGAAAATTGTTATGAACGTTGGCAAAAAGTTGATAAAAGAGATTTTTTATTTTGTGAAGATGATTGTTCAATAAATGGTAAATAAATCTAAAAAAAAAAATAAAATTAAAATTTAATTTTTAAAAGATTTTGGAAATTTTATTCAACCAAAAAGGTCTAAATCATTATGTTCAAATGCAGAGATGGACCATTTTTCTCAAATGGATATTTTAAATAAAAAAGCATTACAAGAAATGGAAAATGAAGTTTATTTTAATTTAAGTTTAAATTATTTAATTTTAGGTTGATTGTGCTCTTTATGAAGATGATGATGATACTAATGGTTATGATGATGGTGGGGGTGGTGGTGCATCTACATCTTCTTCTTTTTACCCTTCAACATTTAATACAGAAAAGTATTTAATTAATAATTATATATATATTAATTTAAATATTATTTTATTTTCCCCAAAATTAGTTAAATTTAAGCAGCAATATAAATAGTTTTTAAAAATAATATTTACTTTATACTTATTTAGAACAGCTTGTTCACTAACCTTACTTCCCCTTTTTTAAAAAATAATTTTTTTTTTAACGTATACATTTTTAATAAAAATATATACTATATTTATTTACATAATTATTAACCTATCAAATAAAAAAAAAATAATTTTTTTAAATAAAAATAATTTTATATATTTTAATATTTATTTTTCTAGAGAAGAAGAACCTGAATTTATTTCTGATAATAACAACATAAAATTAGATAATCTTCCCAATTTAAATGAAGAAGAAAATTCAAGTCAATATATTGATTTAAATGATATTCCAAGCAATTTACAAGATAATGAAGAAAAAGAAGAAGAGGAAGAAGATGATCAAAGTTATTTTGATTATGGAAATGAACATTTAAGCGATAAAGAAGTATCTGATAGTGAAAATATTTCAAAACAATTTGAAGGTGATTCTGATACAAATGATGTTAGTTTTATAAAAAGAATTTATTTATTTAAATAAAATTTTTAGTTAAATGAAGATTATGATGAAATTGTTGCTGATATTGAACAGAATTTAAATAAAAAATAATTAAAATTGTTTAAAATTTTTCAAAAAATATTATAATATTTTTAAAATGTATATTTATTTTAAATAAAAATATTTTTTAATTAAAAAATTGTTAATTAATTTATTTTATAGAAAAAATTAATTTAATTTATTAAAACATTTATTAATACAAACATTTATGTATTTAAATAACAATAAACAAATAAACTTTAATTTTCTTCCATTTTTCCTTTTACTAATTTACTTACAACATGAAACAAAAGTAACAATACTCTGTCCTGGAATTGAATATGTAAATTTTCCTCCATTTAATTTAATATTTAGTTGTTTTTCTAAATTCTTTCCTTGTGAAGTAATATATGGAGTTAATGAAGTATATAAAGCACCACTACCATTAATTGAAAATTGTTGATTAATTGAATTATAACCAATATTTATTGCAACAATTACTAACTAAATAAATAAATAAATAAATATTTAATTAATTAATTCCTTCTCCTTACTTTATTTTTTCCTCCAATATATCCACTAATTAAAATATTATTATTATCTGAATTTGTATCAATACGAACATATCCTCTTTTAATAAATTTAGCAAATTGTCCCATAACATAACCTTTAGGCGTTAATTCTCCATTAGAATCAAGTAACATCATATTTTGTGTATTTTCATGTAACCACCAATGTACATAAGCATTAAATTGTGCAATATTAATACAATTATGTATATTCTTTGCTAATTCAATTACACTATTCCAATCATTTCCATTAGTATAAAACTCTGTCATCCAAACATGTTTTCCCATTTGTTGTGCTCTTGTTTGTGGGATCATAGGAAAACCATAGGCATGTCTAGCAAGAATATCAACTTTAGCAGCTGCACCATGATCATTCTAGAAAAAGTTTTTACTCTTTTTGATTCATCTATTAGTCCCACAAGAATCTCGAAATTGTTAATTTGTTTATTGCCCATGCGTCCTTCCCCAAATGTCGGGTAGCTGAACTAAACTCAGCTTTTTAGTTTCAATGCTTTCCCTTTTATTCCTTTTTCTTCTTTTTACTTACCAAAATTGCATCATTCGTTTCAGATGACCATCCATATGATTCTGAAGCCATAATTTTTGTCCCAGAAATTCTTTGTGCAGAAGTTTTTAAAAATTTAACTAAATCAGCTGGACTAAAATTCATTGTATTATATGCATCAGTTTTAAAGTCAGGTTCATTAATCATTGAAATAGCATAAAGTTGGACTCCATTTTGTTTCATATAATTAACATAACTTTGTAAATAATTTGCATAATTATCATATTGATCTTGACGTAGCGGACATGATTTATCACTCCAACACTGTTTCATGTTTGATGGGGCTGACCATGGAGAAGCAAATACAAGGGCATTATATTTTAATGCTTTTTTAGCATTTGATAATTCAACTTGCCAACTATCCCAAGGGATGTCTTTATGTTCACTAATACGAATACGTAAAATTGAAAGTCCAGCTTTATTAAAGCTAAATAAAAATATTTATATAAAATTAAATTTAATTATTTAACCCCCAGGTCTTATAAATTAAATAAAGAAAAAAGGAAAAGAAATTAAATTAGAATTAATTTTAAATATTTACAGATTATCCATTATTTTATCAGAAACTTCTCCTTGCCAAGCACTAGAAGCACCAAATCCATCAATTACTTGATATTTTTTATTTAAATTAATTTTTGTTTCTCCATTTATATTATTAAAGAAAATAATAGAAATTAAATAAAATATTAAAATAATATTCATTTTATTATTTTAATTAAAAATTCGAAAATAAAAATTTTAATAAATGATTAAATGTTTAATTTTTCTTTGTTACAAGTTTATTTAAATAATGTACTTAAAAGCAGTTAAATAAACTTATTTTAACTTATATTTATTTTAATTAAATTTTGGTTTTTTTTTTAATTGTTTAATGTTTGATAAAAGGACATAAATTCAGACATATTTGAATTAAATAAATATTAATTAATTAATACATATATTCTTTTTTTTTTAAAATAATTTTAACTTCAATTATCTAAATTTTTATTAGTAAAAGATAAAACAATTTAAATATTTCCTTCACATTTTTAACGTCCATAAAGAAAAACATGAATTAAAATTTTTGGTTCAATACTTCAATATTAGAATCAATTCTATTCTAAAAAATTTTTTAAATTAATATTAATCAAGTTAACCTTGTTAACGTCAATAAAATTATTTAATTTTGAAAGCATTTACCTGTTGAAGGAAATCAATTATTTAATTAAATTTATTATTGGAAATGTTAAGTAAAATTAAGAATTTTAAAATAAGAGAAGAATAAAAGTTATAACTTAAATTGGATAAACATGTTAATTGAGGGTGTCCACAAGTCTGGGATACTTTTCCTTAACAATTTCGCCTCACATTGTTTTCTGGCAATTTTGAATGATACAATCAAAATTTATAAACATAATCAACACAAGGAATATAAGGTAACAATTTTTTATTACAATTTTAAAAAAAAAATATTTGTTTTACCATTTTTTATTATTTATTTTATTCTATTTTATTAAATTAATATTTTCTTTTGCGGATGTTAAAAAAATATTAACATGTGATAACAAAATTAAAATTTAAAAAATAAAGATTAACACGTTGACAATTGGATAAAATTAACATTTTATTTATTCAGATTTTATTAACATTTTTTGGGTTAACAGAAATAAGTCTAATAACTTAGGTATTAAATTTAAAAAAAAAAGTTAAAATTATCGACTATTTTATTTAATGTATAAAAATATTTTTTTAGCTTGCAATTATTACTTTACCTCAATTAATTGTTAAATTTATTTAATTTAAGTCATTAAAATATGCAATAAATTAACTTAGTATTTTCTAAAGTTTATTTAACTGTTCAAAGCATTAATATATAAAGAAGCTAAAAATTATAATTATTAACAATTTTATATGTTTTAATTTTATTCAATTCATAAATTTACATATATTATTTTTTTTAAATATTTTTTTTTCAGGTAAAATATAAATTAATATTAGTTAGAAAATGCTTTCTTTTATTCTCTTTTCTTTGTTATTTAAATACTGTAGCAGTATGGCTACTATAAATCCGGAAATAAAAAACCAAATAATTGAAGGATTTGGAACCTCTACTGCTTGGAAAGGGCCATGTTCCAGTAGAATTTTTAAACAACTGTAAGAGAAAATATTTTTTTTTGTTAATAATAAAAGGGATTTTTAAATTTGTTAAAATTTATTTTATTTTTCTGAAAAATTATCGATTAACCAAATTACAATTAAATTTATTAAAATAAAGGAATACTATTTCCATTAATTTTAAATAGCTGATTTACTCTATCAACGAAATTTTCTATTAACTTATTTTAAATTGTAAATTATATGAAGGGTATTTAGTTTAATTATTGTAATTATATAATTTAATTTCTCATTTTCTAGTTATGGTGATCTTGGCTATTCAATTTTACGTATTCGTATTAGTGAACATAAAGACAGCCCTTGGGATGGTTGGCATGCTGAAGTACCAAATGTTAAGCAAGCAAAAAGTTATGGTGCCCAAGTATTTGCTACTCCATGGACAGCTCCCGCAAACTTAAAAGTTTGTGGGCAAGATAAATCATGTCCTCTACGTCAAGACAAATACAATGATTATGCAGATTATTTACAAAGTTATGTTAATTATATGAAACAAAATGGAGCTCCTATTGATATTCTTTCCTTAATTAATGAACCTGACTTTAAAACTAGTGCATATAATACAATGAACTTTACTCCAGATGAAATGGTTAAATTTTTAAAGACTTCTGCAAAAAGAATTTCTGGAGCAAAAATTATGGCTTCAGAATCATATGGATATTCACCAGCAACGAATGATGCAATTTTGGTAAGTAAAAAGAAGAAAATTTTAAACAAAAGAGCTTCCCTCAATTTTCTACTAATTAATTGAAGTTTATATCAAATAATATTCGTGCCCTAATAGATTGATATAACTGTAAAGGCCAAAAATATTAGGGAATAATTATGAACAAATTTGAATTAATGTTTTACAAAAATCTGATTAGAAAAAATTTTTTTTAATTATTTAGAATGATCCTCAAGCGGCTGCTAAAGTTGATATTGTTGCTAGACACGGGTATGGGTTTCATTTTGAACCACAAACAAAAGTACATCAAATGGGAAAAGGTTTTTGGTTAACTGAATTTACAGCTGATGGACAGGATTGGAAGAGTGTAATGAACTTAGCTAAAGCAATAAATGATTGTATGACAAAAGCTTTATGTAATGCTTTTGTTTATTGGTGGTTACATGAAAATACACAAAATATGATGATATTAGACTCTGCTGAACAATTAACACCTAAAGCTTATGTTATGGGACAATTTTCTAAATTTATTAAAAGAGGATATGTTCGTATTGATACAAATTCAGATGATAATAATATTTTAATTAGTGGATATATTGGAGGACAAAATAAAGTAAGGAGAAGGAATTAATTAATTAATTATTTATTTATTTATTTAGTTAGTAATTGTTGCAATAAATATTGCTTCTAATTCAATTAATCAACAATTTTCAATTAATGGTGGTAGTGCTTTATATACTTCATTAACTCCATATATTACTTCACAAGGAAAGAATTTAGAAAAACAATTAAATATTAAATTAAATGGAGGAAAATTTACATATTCAATTCCAGGACAGAGTATTGTTACTTTTGTTAATGAATAATAAAATGAAGAAGAAGAAGAAGAAAACAGAAGAAATAATTAAATAATTTTTATTCTTTTTTAATCTTTACTCTTCTATTAAATAACAATTAGTATTTTTAAATCTTTCTTTTCTTATTATGTATATAAAAATATATTTAATTTAGTAATAAAATATTATTAATTAATTATCTTTTTCTTTTAACAAAAAATATAACTTTTAAGGTTGAAATATTTATAAATTAGAAAATATTTTTAATTTACAGTTCAATCTGTTTAGTAACCAATTTATCTTTAAATTATTTAAATTAATTGATTTTGGTATCAATTTAATATTGAATTGATTATTAATTGGTAGACAATATTCGGAATTTTGCGAATATGTAGTCTTAAGAAAAGTAGTCGCATGATTTAATTATATTTAAAAAATAATTAAACAATTTGCAATAAATTTAAAATTTATTTTCTGATCATTTTTATAAAATTTGAAAAAAAGGAAAATAATTATTAAAAGGTATTAAATATTTCAAATTATAAGGAAACGAAAATTCTAAAGTTAAAAAATTAATAAAAACAGAAAATAAATAAAAATATTTATGTAAATATTGGAAATAATTTCCAACTTGAATTGGTTTTCTTTTATCGTGAAATGAGGTGGAATTTTACATACATAAGTTAATAAAGGGGAGGAGAAATGAAATAATGGGTACCAGGATTGTTGACTGAAATTATTGCCTGTGCCAGATTCAATCTTAAAAAGTACCACATTTGTTCATTTATTTAAATAATTGAATTTACTTTCTTGCGATTAATTGGGATTAGGTATAAAAGGAAAAATTGTGTTGATCTATTTAACTCTTTTTCTTTAAAAAATTTTATTAATTATTTCCGTTTTCACTCATAAAAAAGTTAGATTTAATTAACTGAAAATTATAAAAAAGAAGGGAAAACATTAGAATAAAATAATATTTACAAGATTTAGAAGATACATTTTATAATTGAAATTTATTTTTAATTATCTCATATTTTTTAATTAATTTATTTAATTTCAGCCAAATAATTTTTAAAATTTTATTTAAAAAAATGGCAAGCAATTGAAGAAAAAATTTTATTAATAAAATCATATGAATAAACATTCTTTTTTATTAATGAGACCAGAGACGGGCGCGTTGTGATTTTGCGTTTTTTTAGCCGTGCATTACGTTTTGCGTTTTTTTGGATCTACTATTGCGCCCATTTCTGAGCCGGATATTAAAATTAAATTTTAAATAAAAATGAAATTAAAACCCTAGAAACAAATGAAATTATTAATTAATATGTATTTATTCAGTTTTTTTTATTTTAAATTTAAAATAAAAATTAAGGGAAGCTTACTAGGTACAATTATTAATTTTAATATTTTTTAAAGTTTATTTAACTGTTAAAAAAGTTTTAAATCTTGTCATATAAAAAGAATTTAAAAATCAACATTATTATAAATTAAATAAAATTAAATTCATTTAATTATAATTAAAAATAATATTTTTAATAATTAATTTTTAAATAATTTAAAATTTAATATTTATTTAATTGCAAAATTATTTTTTAAATTAATAAAAAAAAGTTAATGCTAATTTTAATTTATTTTTAGATTTTACTAAATTATTTAATTTAAATTTTATTTAAAATAATTTTTTAGGTAAAATTAAAATTAAAATGAATATTATTTTAATATTTTGTTTAATTTTTATTATTTTTTCTATTTATATCAATGGAGAAACAAAAATTAATTTAAATAAAAAAATATCAAGTAATTGATGGATTTTGTGCTTCTAGTGCTTGGCAAGGAGAAGTTTCTGATAAAATAATGGATAATCTGTAAATATTTAAAATTAATTCTAATTAAATAAATTCTAATTAAATTTATTTTCCTTTTTTCTTTATTTAATTTATAAGACCTGGGGGTTAAATAAAATAATTATTTATTAATTAATTAATTTAATTTTACATAATATTTTTTTATTTAGTTTTAATAAAGTTGGACTTTCAATTTTACGTATTCGTATTAGTGAACATAAAGAAATCTCTTGGGATGGTTGGCAAGTTGAATTATCAAATGCTAAAAAAGCATTAAAATATAATGCCCTTGTATTTGCTTCTCCTTGGAAACCTGGAAATAATTTAGCAGATATGTCTTTATCTAAATCAGGAACTATTCCTTCAAATAAATACAATGATTATGCAGATTATTTACAAAGTTTTGTTAATTATATGAAACAAAATGGAGCTCCACTTTATGCTATTTCTTTACAAAATGAACCAGATTGTGCATCTACTGATTGGACATCCCAACAAATGGTCACTTTTTTAAAATCTTCAGCAAAAAGAATTACTGGAGTTAAAATTATGGCCCCAGAATCGACTGGATTTTCACAACAATTTAGTGAAGCTATTTTGGTTAGTTTTTGGTATTAATTTAATTAAAAATTTGGTTGGGAGTAAATTAAAGGAAAAATAAAATAAACAAAATATTTAAAAGAAGTTGTTCCGGTCATATTTTTCCGGTCAGTTTTTATTAAAAGTAAATAGTTTATTAATCCAGAATTTTCCTTCTACTCGTTCTTTATTTAATTTAATTTATGTTTAAATTTATTTATTGTTTTTGGAATATCCAGTTATGTAGTTAGGAAAAGAGGGAAGAGACTGGATTTTGTGAGAAAATTTGGACTAAAAAAAATTAGATTTATTATATTAATAAAATTAATTTTAGAATGACCATGAAGCAGCTTCTAAAGTTGATATTATAGCTGGACATATATATAATATAGTTATTGTTAATCAAACAAAAGCACAACAAATGGGAAAACATGTTTGGATGACAGAGTTTTATACTAATGGAAAGGATTGGAATAGTGTAATTGAATTAGCAAAAAGTATACATAATTGTATTAATATTGCCCAATTTAATGCTTATGTACATTGGTGGTTTAATGATAATTCACCTAATATGATGTTAATTAATTCTAATGGTGAATTAACACCTAAAGGTTATGTTATGGGACAATTTTCTAAATTTATTAAAAGAGGATATGTTCGTATTGATACAAATTCAGATAATAATAATATTTTAATTAGTGGATATATAGGAGGACAAAATAAAGTAAGGAGAAGGAATTAATTAATTAATTATTTATTTATTTATTTAGTTAGTAATTGTTGCAATAAATATTGCTTCTAATTCAATTAATCAACAATTTTCAATTAATGGTGGTAGTGCTTTATATACTTCATTAACTCCATATATTACTTCACAAGGAAAGAATTTAGAAAAACAACTAAATATTAAATTAAATGGAGGAAAATTTACATATTCAATTCCAGGACAGAGTATTGTTACTTTTGTTAATGAATAATAAAGGAGAAGTGAATAAAGAAGAAATAATTAAATATTTTATAATAAAAAGATGAATTCTATCCTATTAAATTTATTCGTAGTTTAATATTTATTTCGAAAAATTAAATAAAATTTTCATGAAAATAATAATATTTTTAAAAATTAGAGGCCGGTTAAATTAATAAAAATATATGATATTCAGATAGATGTTTTATATAATAATTTTTTAAAAAAATAGGTTTAGTTAACCAGATTTACTTAAAATTCATAAATTATTCCCTCGGTCTCTATTAAAAATGTTGAAAAATATTTAAAATAAAATCTTTTATATATTTCCCCTCCTTTTTTAATCACCTAAACCTTTAGAATTATCATAGACTGGTTTATTATCAGGCAAATCACTTGGTGATTCGAATTTATATCCATCAATACGGTATTGCATCCTTTAAATATTTTAGGTTAATTATATTAAGAAAAAATTGATTTTTAAAATTAAAAATAATTAAATTAATTTAAAAATAATTTTTTTAATTAAATTTAATATTAAAAAGTTTAAATAATTTATTTAAAAATTTTTAAATTTAATATTACCATTCAGAAGTAGTCAAAAGTAACATCATACCACGCAATTCTACCATATTATTCTTACAAATAAAAATTTAAATAAAAAATTAATTAATTACCTTATATTTGCTTGGCACAATGTCTTTTAAATCAATGGTAAGTTTTTTATTAATTCCACAGCTTTAAATTAATTAATTTTATGATTTAAATTAATTAAATAATTGTAAACTTATGTGTAACTTCAAGTTGAATGTTATAGAAATAATTTGATTCATCGTCTTTACTGAAAATATTAGAAAAAATAAATAATTAATTATTTTAAATAATTTAAGTATATTTAATTTAAAAATAAAGTATTTTTTTGTTTCGTTATAAAAACATTACAAGACTAACGATAATCGAGAGTCTTTCTCGAGTCTAATCGAGAAATTTCTCCGCTTTAAGGCTCGAGTCTTTAGCAGAATTATCGGTCTCGTTTCTCGACTTTCGAGAAAAATAATTGTCTCGAGCTGTCGCTTTACCAACAATATAAATGATCATGTTTTACTTTTTTAATTCTTTATTTAGACAAATGTTAGCCCTATTTACATAAAGTTAACAAGAATATTATAATAAATTTAAAAATTAATTTTAAAAAAAAATATAATTTACGAAAATAATCCACTACAAATTCTGTTATACAAAACAGCAGCTATTGTAAAAGAAGAGGAATAAGCATTTAAATATGCTTGATATTTAATAGAATTTCCTACATCTTCAATAAGTGATGTTGATGATTCAGAAGTTGAAACAAGAATATCATAAAAGTTTTGTTGAGTTAAATTAACAGTTATTTCCCTTTAAAAAAAAATATTTTAATTTAATTTTAATTAAATTTAACGAAGCAATATTTTGTGTTTCTTCACATTTTGTAAAAATAGAGCCTCCTTTCCATTTATGTTTAAGTTGAATTTTTGTTTCAGTATCATTATTATATTGACCATATTCACATAAAATACATCCATCAATCATAAATAGAACAACATCTAAATTAAATTAAAATTTAATTAAATAATATTTGTTAAGAAAAAAGAATTAATATTTTTATTTAAATTAATTTTTCTAATAATTTTATGAATTTTTTATAAAAAATTTTTAATTTTATTTCTCTGAATTTTTAATTAATTTTTAATTAATTTATAAAAATATTTAATAATTAAATTACCAGAATTAGTATCTCCAATAGTAACACGATGTGGAGGTTTATTTTTATAAAAGTCTACCTAAATAAATTTACAGAAAAAAAAAATTATTAAAATTTAAAAGATTACCATAGCACAATATTTAATTAATGAATACCATTCATCTCCACAAAGAGGTTGCTTTGAAAATAAAAAAATATTTAATTTTATTAAAATATTAAACAATTATTTAATTTTTATATTCTTAAATAATAATTATTTTAATTAATTAATTAATTATTTTTTATAAAAATTAAACCATTGCAACTTGATGAAATTGATAAAGACAAAAACGTTCCTTTCCTGTAGTATATTCTTTATTATCTTCATCATTTTTTTTAAAAGCATTTGGATATTCTAAATCTGGTTGAACATATTTCTTTAAAGTAACATTCCACCACTTTAAATATTTAAAATTAAAAAATTTAATTAATTAATTTTTTTTACTCCACAACGTCCATCTTTAGCATAAAAAGCATGAGGATTATTTCCATTTTTTGATTCTTCTCCTAACCAAGCAGGGGTATAATCAATTCCAGTTTTTGTTGATACACCATAAATGTCGTTCTCAGATTTTCCTTTTAATTATTATTTAAATAAAACTATTTTTTTCGTTTTCTTTTTACCTTTATGTATTAAAATAAATAAAATAGAAATAAATAAATAATTTAAAAAATTAAAATAATTCATTTTTTTATTTAAATTAATTGTTTAAATTATTAAATTAATTAAATGAAATAATAATTAATAAATATTAATAATTTATTAACTAGTGACACGTCATTATTTTAACATTTAATAAAAATATTTATTTTTAATGAGATTTGTATCAACACAAAATAATAATAATTAGTAATAATAAATAAATTAAATAAAATATTATTGTACAATTAAATTAAATTAATGTATATTTATATATAAATTATTGTATTATAAGAATTATAAAATAAATTAATTAATTCCGGAAATTTTTCCGGATTCTTTTTTTTTCTACATTAATTATGTTAACAATATAAAAACTTTATTATTATTATTTATATTTATTTAAATTTTAATAAATCTTTTTAATTAATTTAATTAATTATTTTAATAGTACATATATATTATTTTTCTTTTATTATTTTTTTTCTTCATTATTTTATACGTAAAAACATTAATGCTAAAATTTTATAAAATTATTATAATTAATAAATAATTTATTAATTACTTTGCATGCCTTTTCACAACTTTTTTTAGTTAAAAAATTATTACTATTTCCACCACATCCTTTAAAAACAAAAGACTTTAAAAAAAATTATTAAAAATTAAAATAAAATAAATTAATTAACTATACAACGATTTTCTCCATTTAAATATCCCCATCTTATATCTTGTTTACAAAATGTACCTACATCTATATGTTGTTTACATTTCTAAAATAATTTAATTTAAATAATTATTTATTTTTAAAAAAATTATATAAAAATTTATATTATATTTTTTTTTAATAATTAAAAATATTTATAATAAATATACATTTTGTTGTCCATTATTAATAACAATATTTATTAATAAAATTAAAAAAATAATTAATTTAGTATTATTCATTTTATTTTAAATAATTTATTTTAATTATATTTAAATGTAATTTAAGAAATATAAAATATTAATATAATAATTCTAAATAAATTTTATTATTCATAAAAAGATAAATTTAACATTTTATAAAATTTATAAATAAAATAACAAACAAAAAAAATAAAAGTTAAATTTTAAGACAACATTAAAAATGAAAATAATTTTTAATAAAATATTAGAGTATAAAAGCTTTAATTTTCATTAAAAACAAACTTTACTACTTTTCAAATGTTTTGTTACAATTTCTCTGTTTTGTATTTATTTGGAATGGCCTCAATCTCTTTGTTTTTGAAATTAATTGTTGTTCTGTCATTATTTGGAGTTATTCATTGTGAAACATTTGTTGGACAAGGCAAACATATTTTGGATGGTGGAAAGATTACAACATTAAATGGAATTATTGCCGAAAGTTCTGACATTCAACGTTACAATAATATTCCTAATTCATGCGATGTTACAATAGACAATGAGGGAAATATGTAAATATAAAATTAATTTAATTAAATTTAATTATTTTTATTTAGAAATCTTTTGATTTTGAAGAATTCTAAAACTAAGAGAGATGGATGTTCTATTGATTTTGTTACGAAAAAAGAAGGTCAAATCTCATTAGAATTTGGAATCGTAGGAAATACGTTGATGCAATGCATTAAGGAAGTGCATCATGATGATGATCAGGCACTACGTTCTATACCTATGTATAATGTGTAGGTGAATTGTTTTATTTATTTAATACTTTTAATTATTTAGACTTTCATTTGCCTACAATCTCAAAGGAAGTGAATTTGAACAATTGAAGAATGGACCTAAAGAAGGACATGATAATGATTGTAGTAATAAAGGAAAATGCGAAATTAATATAGGTAAATGTCAAAGCAATCCTATTTTCTATATACAAGGATGGAAATGGCGGTCATATTTTGGAAAACATCATTTTTATTACTTTATAAATCCAGGTAGAACATTAATTATTTTTTAAAACAATTTAAATTTAGTTGGTGATGGATATAATGATGGTTATGGAAAAGTTGGAAGTTCAGTACCTAAAAGAACTGCATCATTCAAACTTTTAATTAAAGGAGAGACTCTTACTATGAATGGAGCAAAAAAACCAGTTGACACTTTTTGTTACAAAAAACATCAAAAGCTAGAAGAGTGGGAGATTAAAGATGAGAATTATAAGAACAAAAATTTCAAAGGCCTTTTCACCTTTCACATCTTACCAATTAATGCTATACGAGAATCAGAGAAGACCTTTATAAATGATTGCAAAACATATCAGTCTATACAAAACTATCATTTTATACAAAACTGTCAGAGTAATGAATTGTTTCAAGCATGTGAAAAAATGTACATCAAATTTGTAATCTTTTATTTTTATTTTTAAATTTTTGTTTAAGGATAAAGAACATTTTAAACTTCTTATTCCTCAAAAGAGTAAAAGGATAAAGGCAACAACTTCTACAATAAAAATTAAAGGTAGTTCAATTAATTCTGTTGAATCTTCATCTTCTAAAGCTAATGGAAAACCAAAGGAGAATAATAATAGCAATGAAACAACAAATAAAGAAGCAAATTCAAAAGAAAATACAAAGGAGGAAACAAAGACTACTACTAAAGAATTAACTACAACAGAATCTTCTTCTGGGATTGGCATAATTATTATAATTGTAATTATTGTTATAATATTGTAAGTTTTAAATAAATTAATTAAATTAAAAATATTTATAGGGTATTGTTCATTTCCTTTCTAATTTGGTTATTTGTTTTCAAAAGAAATAAAAAAGAAGAAACAAATACTCCTCGCCTTATTTCTTCAAAAATGTATATACCAGCAACTAATATAGCTGAAGGGGATTATACTTCAATAAAACATAAAAGTTATAGTGGTAGTGCTTCTGCTAAAGATGTTAAAACAAAAAAGGGTCACAAAACTTCTAGATTTGCAGCTGGAGTTACTGTTCCTTATACTGTGATTGATAGAAGTAAAACAAAATAAATTATTTTAATATAAAAGATTGTTTTGTAATTGTTTTTTAGACAAAGTTATTCTTAAATTATTAAATGTTAATTTCATAGCTGTGTAATAAATTTTTCATTAAGTAATGCTCTTATAATTGAGTTAAACTCATAAGAAATCACTACATTTAAATATTTAAATAAATTAAAATGTTCGAACTTTTGGCGATATGTTCTAATTAATTATTCATTTTTTAGGCCAATTGAGTGCGGCCATTTTGATTTATTTAAATATTTTTTATTCGTTTTCTGCATTATTTTCTTATAAATATTTTTATTAAAAAGTATTTTATGCATATTTTTAGAATTATTTCTAATTTTCTCATCGACATTTTAATTTATTGATTGTTTTTATTTCTATTTAAAATAATACTTATTTGCACAAATGTCAGCAACTCCTTCCAAATGTAATTTTTTTTTAAAGCTAATATGATGCAGATTATTCTTAATTTTTTCAAAAAAATCATTTTAAATTTCTAAAAAGTTTTTTGCTATTAAGTGACCTCTGATTCTTCTGAAATTGTTCAGAAACGACAGCAACTTAAACGGAAGCCTTCAATTTCAGTACCTCGTAAGTAACTTTTCTTTGCTTAATTCTTTAGATTTTTATTCATTTATTTGTTCAAAATTGAAAAAATATGAGTAATAATGGCCCCATATTTGTATTTATTAATGACCTCACGACATTCTACCCAACTAGTTTGTTTCTTTCCCGTGCTTATCACTTTTTATTTTTTACTTTTTTTGAAGATGGGAAATGTTTTTAAAAATTGAATATTTTATTTTTCGTTAAAAATTTCTCTATTTTTGCTTTTCAATCAATTTTTATTAACAAAGTAAAAAAAAAATATGAAATCAAAACAAAATTTTATTCCTGATACACAGATATCAATTTCAAATTCTGTCAATATTTTATTATTTAATAATAATAATAATGGAAATATTAATTTACAACAAAGAAAAATTAAAAGAAAACGTATCTTTTCCATATGCAATTTTGAATGTCGTGAGTGTAAAAATAAATAAATTTAAATTTTATTATTTAATTTTGTTTTATTTTTTAAGCAATGCCTTGGTTTGGAATTGATATTGGAGGTACGTTAACTAAGCTTGTTTACTTTGAACCTACTGATCATGATGAATATATTGAAACTCCTGATGAACAAATGCGTGAAAAGACTATACATCGATATTTGACAACAAATAAAGCTTATGGAGAAACTGGGGTTAGAGACGTTAATTTGGAATTATCTGGAGTTAGAATTAATGTTTGTTTAATATTTTAAAATTTATTATGTATTATATTTATATTTTGCGGACAAATTTTATTAATTTTTTTTCTTACCCAACAAATCAGTTTTAACAAAAATTTTGAATGTATTGGCCGTTGATTGAGATGTTTTTTTAATAAATTCTGCTTATTTATAAAGATTTGTGCATTAGAATTATTTATAAATTTGTCTGCAAAAATGTTGGAATTATGCGTAAATAATAAACAGTTGTGAATTTATTTAATTTTTTTAGGACCGCACAGGAATAATTCATTTCATTCGTTTCCCTACTGATCGTATGATGAATTTTGTTCGTTTAGTTAAAGATAAGGGATTTGCACAAATGAGTAGCACAGTTTGTGCAACTGGTGGAGGGGCTGAAAAATATGCTAAAGTTGCTGAAGAGGTTAAATAATATTTTGTTATTTTAAATTTAAATTTTAGGAACTTGGAATGGTTTTTCACAAAGCGGAGGAAATGAGATCTTTAATTAAAGGTTTATTTTAAATTATATATTAATTCACTTAAGATTTATTTAGGAATTGAATTTGTAGCGCAGAATAATTTGGACGAATGCTACTACTACGACAATCCTTTAAGTGATGATTTTAAAAAAGTTATTTGGTTAGTCTTTTACTTTAAATTTTTTGAAATTTATTCTTTAAATTGCTAATTTTATAGAAAAATTTATCAACTCATCTACTCAATTTTTTTAGGCGTTGGTCAAGTGCTCGTTGTTCAACAACTGATCACATTCATGATGACAAAAAATGTCCGCCTCCTGAAGGTTTTCTTAATATTAAAAATAAATTATTTGATATTTCTTTTATTATTTAATTAAGTCTGTATTTCATCTATTTCTATAATTTACCAGTTTGTCCATTGGGATGTTATATTTTTTAGAAAAAAAGATGCGGATTATAATTGCGGACTTTTTTTTATTAATATATATTTTTGAATTTTTTATTCAAAAATTACGTATTTTAAATTTTCTATTATTTTAGGTCTCCAATATCCCTATATTGTTTGCAATATTGGTTCTGGTGTTTCCGTTGTTGTTGTTCGTTCTCACAATGATTTTAAACGTGTAAGTGGTTCATCAATTGGAGGTGGATTTTTCCAAGGACTTTGTTTTTGGCTTTGTGGTTGTGAAACTTTTGAAGAAGCAATTGAATTGGCAACTAAAGGTGACAACAAAAAATTGGATAAATTAGTTGGAGACATTTATGGAAAAGATTATGAGGCTGTTGGATTGCCTAGTGGGGCTATTGCTGCAAGGTTTTTTTTAATAAATTAATTTTTATTTAATTATTTCTTAAAGTTTTGGCAAAGTATTGAACAAAGAAGACTCTAAAAATGTTAAGAAAGAGGATTTAGCTTGTGCTGCATTAGTAACAACAGCAAATAATATTGGCTCAATTGCGTTGAATATTGCTAATCATCATGGAATTGAAAGAATTGTTTTTGTTGGTAAATTAATTTTATTTTTTAAATTTATTGATTGAAAATATTATTTAAATTTATACTTTTAATTTTAGGTAATTTTCTTCGTGTAAATCCAATAGCTGCTCGTTTACTTGCACATGCAATGACTTTTTGGTCAAATGGAACAAAAAAAGCTTTATTTTTAATTCATGAAGGATATTTTGGTGCTGTTGGTTGTTTAGATAAATTAGTTGATGTAACTAATAGTAGACGTAATGCTAAAGATAAAAATAATGGTAATAATAATTCTAATGAAGAAAAAGAAGAAATTAAAGATATTGACATGAAAACACCAAGAGAAGATTAAATAACTATATATATTATTTATTTATAGAAAATTAATTTATTTTTAAATATTTTAAATTTTTAATTTAATTTATTTAAATTATTGTATAATTTTTATTTAAATATTCTTTTTATTGACTTTCATACCGGTTTTATATATTTCTTTGACTTTATTTTTTATTATAAAATATGTACTAATTTATATATACTCTCCGGTTTTTACTTAAATTATATTCAAATTTTGCCTTTATTTTTATAAATAAAATTAATAAAATATATTTAAAGATAATTTTATATATAATTTTAAAATTTATTTTATATTTAATTTAATAATTAATTTATTTTATAATAATTTTAAATAATTAAAATAAAAATTAATAAATTCATAAAATATATTTAAAGTTATAATTTTATATATAATTTTAAAATTTATTTTATAATAATTAAAATAAAAATTAATAAATTCATAAAATATATTTAAAGTTATAATTTTATATATAATTTTAAAATTTATTTTATATTTAATTTTATCGTTAAAAATAAAGGAATTATTAATAAAAGAATTTAAATTTATTTAAATAATTTAATGAAAAATATAGAATAAATTAAAATACTTTTTTAAATTATAGTCAAATGCTTTACCGATTAAACCATCGAGCCTTTACTTTTTTTTTAATTACTATTACATTTAAATGGTTTAATTCTAATATCACAAAATAACCCATCACAACATTCTCCTTGATTACATAATTCATTTCTTATTTTACATTTGTCACATTTATTATTTTTAGTACATTTAAATCCATAACAACAACCATCAATATTTGTTTCACAAAATTCATTTTCATTAATACAATTAATTGAATTATTAAAACATTTATAACCATAAATTGGTAAATGTTTACAAATTAATCCTGAACAACAATTAAATGTTTTATTATTTGGATTATTTTCACAAAAAATATTTTCGTTATTTCCAATGCAGGAATTTGTTGATTTAAATAATAAAAATAATAAAAGAAGAAAAATATTAATTAACATTTATTTAATATTTTTTAATTAATTAAAATTCTTAAAATAAAAATTAAATAAATAAAAAAAATTTTAATTAAAAAATAAAATTATTTTTTAATAATTTAAAATATTCACTAAATTAATTAAAAAATTAATTTTATTAACTTTTATTTTTTTTTAAATATTTTTTTTAATTAAAAATAATTAAAAATTTAATATTTTTAAATTAATTTTTAAATTATTTTATATAAGTAAATATATTCCTTTTTATTTTAGCAGTTAAATAAACTTGAATTAATAAAAAAAATTTATTGACGTTAATAATTAAATTAAAAAATTTACATTAAATGAACCTGAAGCTTTATGTTTTAAAACCTTGTACATAATTTATGTTATAAAATTTTAAAAAGTTTTGTTACTAAAATAAAATTCTAAAAAGTTGAATAAATAAAATTTAAAAAAATATTAATTTTGGTAATTTTTAAAATTTTTAATTAAATAAATAAATATTTAAATGGTTAATAAAATAAATATTTAATATTATTTTTATATAAAATTATTACAACATAATTTTTTTATTTTTTTCTTTAATCGTTTTATTGCAAAAATATATAATTTATTTAAATAAAAAATTAATTTAAATAAAATTTTTTCGTGTTCAGATTAGAATAATTTTATATCCAAACATATTATTTATTTTATAATACTTAGTAGGTTGTTAATGAAAATTTAAAATTATTTCAAAAATATATATATTTAAATAATAACTCGCTGCAAAAAATTAATTTTTTAAATAAAAAAAAATTCTTTCAATTATTTTAAAATAAAAAATATAAATGGTATTTTATATAAAAATAAATGAAATAATTTTAAATGAAAATGGATATGTTGTTAATATATTTGTTAAAAAATCAAATAAATATTTATTATTTATTTACATTTCTATTAATAATCGATTGTTAAATAATTTTAAAAAAATAAATTAAATTTATTTGATTTTTTAAATTTAATTTATTCCCAAATCAATAATTTCTTCTCCATCAATGCTTGTCAACATTTTATAAATTCTTTGTGCCATAACTGGACCTAATCTTTTACCACTTTCTCCTTTAATTTCTGAAAGTTTAAACATTGAACCACCTGGAGAATTTGTTGTAATATTTAATAAATTAGCCATTAACCTTTAAAAATTAATTTAAATTTTAATTTTAATTAAAAAAATAACTTTATTGGATTTGGATGTTCTTTTACTATTGCTCTACGTTGTTCTTCACTTAAACGAGGTACATGTTCTAACATTCTTGCCCACCAATCAGTTACTATTCCTGGACCTTCTGATATTCCTTTAGAAATTGTAAAATGATTTGAAGCAATTCCATTTAATTCTGCCTAAAAATTATTTAAAATTATTAAATTAAAATATTTAAATAAATAAACTATTGCAATTTTTTCATTTTTCTTTTCTTCTTTAGCTAAAGCTCTGTGCATCTGAACGATTAAAAAGGAAAAATCCAAAGCATCTGGAACTATACGAATTTGTGCACGATAACGTTCATATGCATCAAATATTAAAGTAGAAAGCTAAAAAATAAATAAAATAATTAAAAAATAAAATAATTAAAAAATTAATTTTATAATAAAATTGAATAAATTTTTAAAAAAATTAGAATAAATTTTAGAATAATATTTTTAAAAAAAATAATAAATTAACATTATTTTCTCTAATTGAATGTTTTCCAATAACAATTAATGTTAATCGAACAGATTCTTTTGTTTGTTGTTTATGTGAAGCAGTCTGTTCTTTAATAAAATTAATTAAACCTTCTTTAGTTTTAGCTAATGCTGTAAATGTTTCAGAACTTAATACACAACAAAATGAAGATTTTAATTCCTAAAAAATAAATAAATAAATATTTTTAATTAATACCATGCTTTCCAATTTATTTAATTTTCCTTCATTAATAAATGCTTCTATTTGTTTACGTCGCCAAGTAATACGCATTAAATTACCTGAAGTTTTTTCATAAATTATTTGATTTGGAATTGAACGTTCATTAAATCTATTGTCTAATTCAACACGTAAATTGTCTTTAAAATAAATATTTTTTAATTAAAAAAAATAAAATTAATTTAACCATTTATTTCTAATATTCTAGTTGAAAAATAACAAAATAAATATTGTTCGCATTTTGTATTTTTTGCAGATTGCATTTGACGTTGTACACGATTAACTTCTTTTTGAAGCTATTTAAAATTAAAATAATTCAATTTAATTTATTTTAACCTTATCAGCTTCTATTTCTTCTTTTGTTCGTTTCTTTCGTTTTTTATTTACTGGTTGAACATCTTCTTCTTGAAGAATATCATCATCATCATTATTCTTTTCATTATTTATTTCCTCACAATTATCACTTAAATCTTCATTTTTCTCTTCATTATTAATAAAAGGTCTTTTAATTGAATTATTTTCTTTTAAACTAGTAGAAGGTTGTTGATTATTTAATGGAGATAATTCATTTAAAAAAAGAGAATTATCTTCTCCAAAATAAAGTGGAGGTGGAGGAGAAATATAATTGAATGTATCATTAGTTGAATTAAGTAAATTAGGTGTTTTATTTGTATTTGAAGAATTGAAAATTTCAGAATTATTTTTGTTAGTGTTTAAAGGTGAAAGCTATTAAATATTAAAATAATTAAATTAAAAAGTTATATATTGGGTAAAATTTTAGAATAAATTAAACCTTCTCTTCCATGTGAAGTTGTTGCTTATTTGTTGTGTCAATTTCATTGTCACAACTACTTTCATCTGATAAAAAAATTATTTCAGAATTGTTATTCATTAATACCTGTTATTATTTAATTAAATATATTGTAAATTTAATTAAAAAAATTATTTTGAAAATTAAACAAATTAATTGAAGAATAGTAAAAAAATTAAAGAAAATTTTATAAAAAGAAAACAAAAGATAAAATAATTTCTGATACAAAAAAAAATTTAATGAAAGAAAAAATAAATAAATAAATTCATTTTTGAGCAGCAAAATTAAAAGAATTGTATTAAAGTTACAGGTAAATAATATTCATTTTGTAAATAATTTACAATCATTAGAAATATCAATTTGAGCCTAATATGTAACCTAAAAATTAAATTTAAAATGTACTAAAATATTAGCAAAAATGTAATAAAAAAATACCTTTGCCAGGAAAAATATTCTTTTTATTAATATTCTCTTTTATTGATTTTGAATTTGTTATTTTTGGCCTTTTAATAACTTCTCCAACAATGCAAATATCATCTTTGTTTTCATCGTTAAATAAATAATTAATATTGTTAGATGAGGTAGATGGAAGTAAAGATAGATCAGTACTGGAGGCTTTTGAATCTTTAAAAATATATTCTAATCGAATTAAATTTCCTTTACCTTCAACAGAGAAAATATTGTCAATTTTCGGCTGATTCTTCATATTTTTATTTTCTTTTATTTTTCTCTTGTTTTCAGAAATATTTTCCTTCGATTTTTCTAGACCATTTTCTGGTTCTTTTACTTTAACATATTCACCTAAAAATATAATTAAAATCATGAAAAAGTAAATAAAATAACCTCCACATTCTGCTTTATGTTTATTCCACCAATAATCATATGGACCTGGTTTACGATTCATAGCCCTTTTAACCCAACCATAGTATGGAGGGCGTTCTGCACATGGCCCTGAACAACGCCACCAATGTTGTTTATAATGTGTTACCTAAAATAATATTTTAAAAATTGTTAAAAGTTTTAACAATTTTATAATAATTCTTAAAAATAAAAAATTAATTCAACTATACTTCAGCATGAAAGGAATGAAAAATTGTTATAGAAGTACCGGCAAGTGAATTAATTCGATTCATATGCGATTGAAATTCAGGGCCATGTCCTTAAATTTAAAAAAAATAATAAAATCGTTTAATTTAAAAATCTTACCATCTCTATCCATAAACATTGCACCACCAGTAACAAATAAATATGCATGAATCATTTCATGCTAAAATAATTAGTATTAAAAGATTAATAAATTTACTAACAAGCAAAGTTTCAACCAAATCTCTACGTCTCCTAAGTTTAAGTAATGGCTCGCTCAAACGAACACAGCAAAGACCTGTTTTTCTATAAAATTGGCAAACACCAGCACAACTTTTAAATAAAATATTAAGAATATATTAATTTAAATAAATACGTTGTCATTCTTTTACTCCATGTAACAGTGCATGCACGTTCATTAAGTTTTCCCCAGAAAAATTGATGATCAAAAAGTATGTAAAGTTGATGAATGTCAGGATGAGGATCACTAAGTTCTAAAGAATCATCGACTAAATTAATAATACTTGAAGAACTCATTCGAAATTTAAAAAATATGAAAAAATTAATATAAATATTTAATTAAAAATAAAATTTTAAAAATAAAATAAATAAATAAGTTGTCCACATGTATTTACTCAAATGTCATTTTTCAAAACAAAATTTTTAATTCAGACAATTTTTTAATTTTCCTAAGAATTTGTTTGTTACGTTAAAAAATGAAAAGTTTTGATTTTAAGGTCAATGAGCTTATTTTAAAGAAATGTTTTATAAACATTTTCTTGGTTTCATAGATTTTTATTTTTTTTTAATTTATCGGAAGTACTTTTTTATAAATAAATGTTTTTTTTAAACTGATTATTTTAATTAATTGAATGGCTAAATTATTGCCTACTTTTACATACATAAATTTAGGATTTTATTTAAAAAAGTACATATGTAAATATTTCTTAATAAAATTGTATTTTTGTGAAATAAATTAGATGAAAATTGAAATAAATTTTATTTATAATTTAATTAATATTTTTTATTTAGAAAAAAAAATTTAAATTTATCAATAAATATCAATGTCTACTGATAAATATATTTCTGGTGTTGTTGAAGGTTTTTATGGTCGTCCTTGGACAACAGATCAACGTAAACATTTATTTTCTTTGTTGCGCAAGTTTGGAATGAATACTTATTTGTATGCACCAAAAGATGATTTGAAGCATAGAGCGGAATGGCGCATTCTTTACACTAGCGAGGAAGCTGGTTATTAAGTTTTTTAATTAAAATAAATTTATATAAATTAAGCATTACTTGAATCTTTAATTAAAGAAGCTAATGATAATGAAATAACTTTTGTTTATGCTCTCTCTCCGGGTATTGATATTTTATATTCTAGTGCTAAAGAAATGAAAGCAATTAAAGACAAACTTAATCAGGTATTTATTTACTTATTTTTAAATTATTTAATTTTTTAGGTTCGTTCTCTTGGTTGTAATGCTTTTTCACTTCTTTTTGATGATATTGAAACCCGTATGAATGAGGCAGATAGAAGGAAATTCACTTCTTTTGCACATGCACAGTTAACTGTTACTAATGAAATATATGAGCATATGGGATGTCCTCTATTCTTTTTTTGCCCGACAGGTTTTTTTGAATTATAATTTTTTATTATCTTTTATTTATTTTTTAATAGAATATTGTGAATCATCTGCATCACCATCATTAGATGATTCTGGTTATCTTACTGTTCTTGGTGCTGAACTCCACCCTGATATTCGTATTCTATGGACTGGTATATATTATTTTTTTTATTTATTTTATTAAATATTTTTATGTCCTCGTGTTGTTTCCCGCCTATTAACTACTCAACACCTTCAAAGAGTATCAACTATATTGAAAAGAAAACCAACAATTTGGGATAATTTACACGCTAACGATTATGATCCAAAAAGAGTTTTTATGGGCCCATTTCTTGGCCGTTCTGTTGCAATACGTGCAGAGACTGCCGGACTTTTGTTGAATCCAAATTGTAAATATGAGGCTAATTATATTCCTGTATGTTTTTGGAAATATTTTAAATTATATAATTCTTTAGCTTTTTACACTTTCTGATTGGATACAAAGTGATTCTGATGCACCCCATGTAGAGAAAGGTTAATATAATTATCATATTTTACAACGTTTTTATTTAAAATTTAATTTTTTTCTCTATTCTTTTTTCCTCCTATTGAGATCAGAACGCTGTTCTTGAAGCATCTCCAACTGTTGAAGATGCAGTTGTTCGTGTTTGTGAAGAAAACACACAACGAACAAAAAGACGTCTCTATCATCCTCTAAATTCTCTCCGTGCCGCCATTCACAGTTGGCTACCCCACTTTGGTAGTGGACCTGGACCTGCTATTCCTCCATTTTCTCAACGAGAATCAATTCAAGCAATTGCACCAGTTATTGCTCCAAGTAAAGTTCATTCGTCTGAAGAGATTCCTCCTCCAACTATAAGAACTTGTGAAGGTATAAATTCTTTAAAATTGTTTAAATATTTATTTTCTTTAAAAGGAAATGAGATGCTTAATGGAGATTTTCCTCCACCAATTTATACTTCACCAATAGGGCAGGCAACAACAGTTACTATTCAAGCATTTCCACTTTCTGAAGCAATTATGGGTGTTGTGGCAGCACATGAAGATCCAAAAGGTGTAAGTAAAGAAGCATTAACTGTTAATTCACTAACCATGGATTATAATGAACCTATGGATATTATTGGAGTAACAACACCTACAGCAGCAAGTTCAGAACATAAAGTAATTAATTTTATTTAAATTTTTAAATTATTTAAATTCTATTAGGAAGAAGATTTGGTAACTGCTTCGATGGATATGGACACAATTGAAAAAGAAGAGAAAAAGAAACAAACAAAGAAAACTCTTGGGTATTTAAATTAATTTAAATAATTTAACAATTTATTTAAGTCAAATTGATTTGGACAGTATTGCTCTATTTGTTGATATGTAAATTTATTTTTGTAAAAATAATTTTTGTTTTTTAATTTTTAGTTTTTATTTACCATTTGAAAATGGGAGAAGAGCACAAAATATTTTTACAGAATTTAAATGGTTATATGAAAATGCTATGATCCTTAGAACAGATTCTGGACAACAAAATAGTAGACAACACGCAGAATCAGAAGAATGGCATAGACGAAATGCTGATTTTCAATCAACTGTTGAACAAATTAATGACCTTTATAGATGTATAATTAAATCACCTAATAAGGTTTTGATTTTGTTTTAGTCTTAATTATTATTAAGAGTCTTCTACAAGAAATATTTCCTTATTTATGGGAAGCTCAAGGTCTTTTTTCTATTCTTTGTGCATTGTTGGAATGGATGCTTAATGGAAATTTAATCCTCTCTCCTACGGGTTTAGATTTATTTTTTAATTTAAAATTTATATTTAGAATCAATTCATTCTACTGGTTCTGCTGAACTTGATTTTGATTTAGAACCTTGGGCTCTAAGTGGTGGTCTATTGCCTGATTTGCAAAAGTTGATAGCTGCTTCTCCTAAACTTGGAGAATTATTTACTATTAAATTTCCTATACCTTTAAGTTTGACTTGTTATCGAATTAAACCATTGGATTTGTTAAATATTAAAAAGGTTTAAATAATTTCATATAAAAATATTTGTATTTTTAGTCCAAACTTTACTCATTGTTTGCACATCCAGATGAAAAGCTTTTAGCTGAATCAGTTATTTCTTTTACTTCAAATGTCCATTCTGTCGATACTTATTTCTTTGATCGAACATTTGCTCTTTTCCTTAAATATGGTGTTCCTGCCCATCATTTTGTTGCTGAATCAGCCGATTCAATGACTGAACATGATGAAATTGAGGAAAATTGTTTAGAAAATAAAGGTTTGTAAATATAATTATTTTGTTATTATTTTAATTATTTAGAGGGAATATGTTCATTAGCAATGGCTATTCTCAATATTCAAACAATTTTGGATGACATACGTGATGTTTTTATAAATGAATTTAAAAGAAAATATTCTTTTTCTAATAAAAATGCTGAAGAAAAGAAAGAAGTAATTACATCAAATAATGGACAAGAAGAAATGGAAGAAGGGGGAAAAGAAGATGACAGACAAACAATGGTTGTGTTATTTTACTTAATTTAAATTAATTAATTAAATTATTTAGAAATCTTCTTCTTCTGAAATGGATGGAACTGATTCAATTGTTGATTTACATCCTTCTAATTATTTAATTCTTACTAACTTTCCTAAAGATTTTCTTTTAATGTATCCAAGTTTAATTGAAATTCGTTGGCCTGATGATGCAATAGAAGCTATTTCTGTTAGAAGGCTTTTGCATTGTATTTCTGCGTCTTTGGCTTTGAATGGTTTATTAAAATTATTATTTTTTTTAAAAATATCTTTTAGGTTCTACTGGTTTCTTTACAATTATTAAATCTGATAGATCTGAACAAATTGAATTACTTTCCCGTTTAGGACTTGATATTTTAGATGTTGAATCTTTTGAGGGTAATAATGAGCTCAATATTAATGGATTTACTGTTTTAGGTCATTCACTTTAATTTTAATTTATTAGATTAATTAATTGATATATAATATGACCTTTATTAATTGGTCTTTTAATATATTTGTTAAAAATTATTCCGCCGTTTTTTGGTCGGGTGTTTTTTTTCTGATATATATTTGTATTTTGTTTAATTATTTAAAGGCTTATTTTATTTTTAATTAAATTGCCTATATGTATGTGTTAATATATTAAATAAATTTTCTTTAATTGGTTCCTCAATATCTTCATTAAAACTTTTTAATTATGCAACCATAAAGTCCTTTGTCCAAAAATAAAATTACCATTTATGCATTAAATTCTCTTTTATTATTATTTTTAATTTGACGATATAAAAATTTTTAAAAATTAATATTATACTTGCGGACAAAACTTGCGGACTTTTTGTGTAACATAATTAAAAAGTACCCAATTTTTTCACTAATTATTATATAAATATGTTTTTTGGTTAAATAAAATAATTGCCAAAATATATAATTATTTTATAGGTGTTAAATAAAAGTATTAATATTTATATTGTGTGCTTATTTTTTTTTCTTTGAATATATAAATAAATAAATGTTTTTTTTTTTTTTATTTCTTGTCTACTTCTCTTAATTTGTTAATTTTTAATTAAAAATATTATTTTTCTCTATCTTTTACATATATTTTAATATTTTCTATCCTTATTATTGTAAGCTATTTTTATATCATTTCTGTTTAAAAAAGGAAAAGCGGTTAATTCTTTTAAATTTTAGTCTGATATACATTTTGAATAAATTTTTATTTAATTATTTTTTTAATAAATTTTAATTTAATTTTTAAAATTTTAATATTTTATTTTTTAATTTAATTATTAAAGACACAACTTTTAGCAATGTTTTTATTCTCAAGGAATGCTGCAATACAACGGTTGATAACACAAAGGTTAAATTAAAACTTAATAATGCATAAATTGGAAGATTAAATTTATAACAATTTCTTTTATTAAATTAATTTTTAGGTCTCCAAAATTTTAATAAATTCCTAAAATTTGTTTTAAATTTATTAAATTATTTTTTCAGAAGATTTTCTACTCCCTCAACTTCTACCTCTTCTTCAGAAAATAATAATACTTTTATTTTACCTTCATCTCCTCTTTTAACTCCAATTCCTCCAGAAATGCCTTCTTCAACTCTTAAATTATTTAAAGTTTTTATGGTAGCTTTATTGAGTATAATGGCCGGTGCAAAAACTGCAGAATTTGGTGCTTCTTTTCTCGAAGAAAGTGAAATATTTGTTCGTTCATCAGATGATGATGATGATTAATTAATTAATTTTTTAAATGCCCAAATATAAAGTTTAATTCTTTAATAATTGTAATTCTATGTCCTCGGTGCTTTTTGTTTTAAAAAATATTTTTTGAATAAAATATTATTTTAAATTAATTTATTTTTAATTAAAAAGAAAATATTTATTTAATAAAACCTAAAAATAAAACAATTAATTAATTAATATATTTTTTAATTTAAATTATTAAAACAATTTCCATATTTAATACTTTCATGTGTATCACGATTGCAATAATATCCTTTACAACATTTATTATATTCATCATCACAACGAGTTAAATTATCTTTAATACAATTATTTCCTTTAAAATTAATACTTTTTGTTGTTGTTTTATTTGTATTATTTAATTTAATTAATATTAAAATTATTATTATTAAAATAAATAAATTATTAGAAGAAGACATTATTTTTTTAATTTTATAAAATAATTAAAAAAGCAGTAAAAATAATTTTATTTTAAGGTTTATTTTAATAAAAAAAACTTTAATTTTTGATCTACAAATATGCAAATAAATATTTATTTAAATAAATTTTTATTTTTAGTCTAATCCTTCAAGCATCAAAACACAAATTTTATTTTAAAAAATATGTTTGCATTTATTTTTCTTTTAAAACACTAATCACTTTTTCGTTTTCTATGCAAAAATTTGAATAAATCTAATTAACAGTTAGAAAAAAACAAAGAAAAAATATATAGATAATATTAAAGGAAATACCAGCGATTTAGAAGTTAGTATTACCTCCAATCTTTTGTTGTTTTCCTTAACCTTCCAGTTGGGAAATTAAGGTAATCAAAAAAAAATTTTTTTACATAAATTCAAACTTTAAATAAATTTATTTCTTGTAAGAGTAAATAATATATTTTAAATCAAAAATTAAAATAAATCAATTATTTAATTAAAATTCAAATATGATTATCAACATTATAACTAAAAGGCTTTAATTCAAGATCATTTCCAAAATTTGTTTCAGCATAACAACAAAGTACTCCAACAAATGGATAAAAATTAATATTTGGATCTTCTATTTTAATCTCTTTACCTTAAAAATAAATTAAAAAATAAGAAAATTAATTGTTAACATAATGTAGACTAAGAATAAATATGAATTTAGAAGTTTATTTAATTAATTTAATTTTTACCAATTTTTTGTCCATTTTTAGTAAAAAATACATAAGGTTTTGTTATTAAATCCTTATTTGGTGGAAAAACAATTCCACAACCAAAAACATCTCTATCAACCCAATCAAATCGTTGATAGTCTCCCCAATAATGAGTAAAATCACTCAAAAATATTTTTGCATCTGTTTTATCAAAACCAATTGCTGCATAAGAACTATAATTTAGTTAAAATTAATTTAATTAAAAAAGATCTGTTGAAATCATAAGTCAAGAATCTTTAAAAAAAAATAATTTAAATTTAAAACGTACTCGTCATAATCATATGTTTTATTTAACATTGTTACTTCAAAATAATATAAAGTATTAATTTTGTTAAAGCTATTTGCTTTAGTGAATGGATGTTGTGCATATAAGAATATCCAATTATTTTTTTCTTAAATTTTATTTTTATCTGTAATATAAAATTATACTTACCTTTTTCTTTCCATCCTGAATAATCAAAGTATTGTATTAGTTGATCATAAACCCTAACATATCCATTTCCATTAATACAATTTCCATATAAATTAGAATTAATACACTTAGCTTTACAACAAGTACTTATATCATCAACTCTATTTATTTTATTTGGTTTGTTTACAAACAATACCTTCAATAAAAAAAATATTAAATAAAAAAATAAATCTCACAATTTGACGTAATTGTTCCAATTCTGATTTTAAAACAGCAATATCTGCATTAAGAGAAGTATTTAATTGTTTTACCTTAAATAATTAATTTATTTAAAATTATTTGATACCTCATTTAATGATTTAATTTCCTTCTCCTTTTCCTGAATATTTTTAAGAAGATTTGTATTTCCCAATTGTAATTGATCAATTTTTGCTAAAAGACCTTTTTCTTTATTAACCTATAAAATAAGATTAAAGACAATGTTAATTTGTAATAATTTTAATTTTACAATCTAATTACAATTTTAATTAATATTTAAACTCTTTAATACAATTTCTTTTTACCCTTTCTGCCATTAAATAAATAATAAAATTAACTCACATCTATTTTTTGATTAAATTTTTGTTCCATTTGTAATTTTTCGAGTTTAAGTTGAGATATTATTTTCTTTGAATCCTCTAATTCGTTATTCACCTTTTGAAAATCCTCTTTAAGTGAAAAAATTTTAGTTAAATGCAAAGAACGTTCATCTTCATATTTTGATATTTGTTGATTAATTTCTTTTATTTTCATTAAAAGTTGATCATTTTGTTTTATTAATTCTTTATTTTTTTTAGAAATTTTTAATTTATCCAATTTCATAGTACATTTTTGTCCAACATTTGTTATTTTTGCCTTAAATTCATTTAATTGTTTAGAAATTATATTATTTTTATCAAAAAGATTTTTATGTTCATTTTTTAATTCATTATAATCTTCTTTATATTTTTCTATTTTATTTTTATATTCTTCCAATTTTTTGAAAGTTGAGATTTAACATCAGAGATAATCATATGTTCATTTTTTAATACTTCATAATCTTCCTTAATTTTTCCCAATTCATTTATAAATAAATCACGTTCCTCTTCCAATTTTGTCTTTTCTAATTTAATTTCATTAAATTCCTTAGAAAGTTTATTATTTTCATTTAAAATCATTTTCATTTCATTATCTAATTTTTCAAAATCTTTAAGTCTGGACATAGCCAAATTACGTTCATCTTCATATTTTGTTATTTTTTCTTTATATTCCTTTAATTCTTTTAAAATTTGATTATTTTCATCATTAATATTTTTGTTTTTATTTTTTAATATTTCATAATCCTCTTTAGCTTTAGACAATTCATTCATTCTCAACTTATATTCTTCTTCTAATTTTTCTTTAACGTATTCTAATACCTTTATAAGTTTATTTTTTTCCTCCAACTTAATTTTATCTGTTTTCTTTTCTTCTTTTAATATTTTATTTTCATTAATTAAATTCTTTATTTTTTCTTCTTTTGACTGATTTTCAAATTCAAAAAATTTAATTTTCTTATCTTTTTCTTCAACTTCTTTTTTAATTAATAAATATTTATTATTTAAAATGTTTTGCTAAAATTAATAAAATTTAAATTAAATTTTATAACAACTAATTTACCTGATCATTTGTTTTATTATTCAATAATTGAATTTTTTCTTGCATTTGTCGAAAAATTATATTATCTTGGAATTCATTATTGTTTTTAAAAATATGTAAATTTGCATTTATCTAATTAATTAGAAAAAAAAATTAGATTTAATAATTAAAAAAATATAAATTAATTTACCAAATCAAGTTTTGTCAAAATTAATTGATTAACAATATTTGTTTTGTCTTTTTCAACCTAAAATAAATACATAAAATAAAAACTTTTTTTTTTTTAACCTCTAAAGCATTTATACGATTTTCCAAAGTTAATTCAGTTGAACAAGAACATGTAGTAGTTGATAAATCATTAGAAGAAGAAGAATTTAGAAATTTTTCATACATTTTTCAAATAAAAATAAAATATTTATTTATGAGTAAATACCAGAGATGAGGAACTCGGAAAAAAATACTGGAATGTGAAAAACGGGAGGTCAAAAAATACTGAAGCAAAAACCACACAAATACAAGGAGAAAATTTTTATTATAAAAGCAATAAACAAATCTATTGAATTCTCTTATTATAATAAAAAATAAAATATTTATTTTTGTATTTTTCTCTGTTACTTCTTCCTTAAATTAGTTATAATTAGCCTTGCATACAGAAATTATTGAAGAGAAGTGAAAATATATGGGAATAATTAAATATATATTATCTAGTTTATAAAATAAGGAATTGTATATGGGGACAAGAAAAGTAGAAGGATACAAACAAAGTTATTAATAAATTATATGTATTTGATTAAAAGAGAATAATATACAGTCTGGTGCAAAAGTATATGGGCAAAGGAGAGAGAATTTTATTTAAGCGCATGGGTGATGTAAAAATTAATTTTTTATTTTATTTATTTCCCAAATATTATAGTATTTTTTATGGTCTTTAAAATGAGTATAAACTCAGATCAATATTTTTTAAAAACAAAGTGATAACTATAATAATAATAAAATTATTCCTAATTCTGTTGGTGCAAAAGTATATGGGCAAACTTGAAAATAATTTTTTCTCCATTAATTTCACTCATTTGATTTGTTTTAATTATATTAAAATTTAGTTCAAATGTGCCTAAATCTAAAATTATTCAAAAACCTATAAAAAATTCAATTGTTGAAGTATTAATTTTTTGTTCAAAAATTTCAGGAGGAGAAACTTTTCTTTTTTAATTAAAAACGAGACTCCAAACATTTACGAGCAAGAAAACGTAATGAACCTTTTCAGGCTTGAGAACGATGAATCCATCTTTAATGAAACGACGAATATTCTGCCGAGAATTAGAATTTGAAATTTCCTTTCATTTGGATCATTAATCCATATTTTCCCTTTATCACATTTAAGAACTGCATCTGCAAACGCTTTTCCAGTCGAAGATTACTGAATTAATTAAACAATATGTATTATTTTAAAGTATTTAATACATCATTTTTAATTCATTATTAACTATCTAAAAAAAAGAATTATTGAAAATTTTTGTTGAAAGAAAAAAATTAATGTAAAAAAATTAAATCGAAGCAGAAAAAGAAGGATTCTTTGCAAAATTCGATAATATTTTAAAATTTAAAAGAATGAAAATTTAGGAGATTAGGAGAGTACTCAAGTGTCTAGACTCAACTCCAAATCCGATTTTTTCTTAAACGTCTGTAATAGTCTTTAACTTTTTACTCTGCATCTTTAATTCTCCTTTTTAACATACTATTTCAATTTTGACATTATCATTTCGTTCATATTTCCACTGTTGACCATTTTGTCGTTTCACCTTTGTTACCACTTCGAAAAAATCCTATACCCGTGGGTTTGCAAAATTGATGAAAATTAATTGGAGTCTCAAATCCTTTGAAATGTTTCATGTTATATTAAAATTCATTTTCTGATATTTTTTTATTTAAAGTAGTTCTTCTAGCTGAATCGAATGAGATCAAAATCAGAACAAATAAACAAATATAATACTATTAAAAATAATATTTACCTTCAAATTGTGAGACTCAACTGAGTATAGTCTCAATCCTAAAGGTTTTGAGGAATTTTTTTTACCATTTTGAAATATTCAAAACCTTTTGAAACCTAAACCTTTAGGTTTTGCTTAAAAGCGAAGGATTGTAGAAATTAGGAGACAAGGAAAAGAAAAATAGTAAAAAATAATAAATAAAATAATTTTTAATAAAATACGGTAGAATTAACTTTTAAAAACATTTTTTTTACTAGTAAAATAAAAACAATAAAGTTTTGTTTAAAAACTATTTTCTAAGAGTTGGCTAATAATTTCTTTTAATTTTTTTATAATATTATACAGTCTGGTTCAGAAGTGGACGGCTGTTATAAAATTAATTTTTTATTTTATTTATTTTTCAAATTTTAAAAGAAATTGTTATTTTTAAGATTTTCACAGAATGGGTCATTTATTAAAGTTTTCTATTGAAAAACCTTTTTCACTTAAGTGAAAGTGTTTTTGACGGTTAGCAGACTTTTGCTGACAAGAACAAAATAAATAAAATTATCTGATCATGTATAGGTTTTAACGGTTTAATTTTATCAAATGAGGTGTGTCTAATTCTAAGCATCTCGAAGATCTAAATAACCCTGAACAAAGCATAAATTTTATTTTTTAATATTATAGATGTGTGTACAACTCTGTTAAAAGAGAAATCATCTTTTGGTGACGCCAAATATTTGATACTCTTATAAAAAATTTAAAAAGAATTTATTAACAAAAAAATTCTTGTTTAAAAAATAAATGAAAATAAAATAAAATCTTTTATTTCACTAGTTTCTTTAAAATTTCTTTTAACAACACCAGCATGATGGATTTTCTAAAAAAATTATAAAAAAAAATTTTCGTTAATTTTTAACTTGAATTTTAATAATTTTATCATTAATTTTAACCAGATGATGGTCTAACATAAATTTTTACATCAAAAAAGTGTCTCTAATTGTTCTTTGCTAAGATAAAGTTTTTAAAGTAATTTCAATCTATTTAATTTTTTGGTTATTTCAAAACTTTAAAATTGTTTTTTATATAATTTATAATATATAAAATTATTTATTTATAATTAAATATATATATATATATACCCATTTTACTAACCAGAATATTCAGCATCATTAAACATCATTTGTGCATTAATTTTAATAATTTCAGTAGAAATTAAACAAAATAAAGCTATAAATAAAATTAAATTAAATTTCATTTTTTTAGTAGTTTTAGAAGAGAAATTAATTTATTATTTAAATTAAATTATTATTTATTAAAATTATCCTCCTCATTTATATATTCCAATTTTTATATTTATATTTATTTATAAATTATAAAGATATTGTCCATTAATAAATAATTTTCTTAGAATTTTTTGTCCATATATTAATAATTTTCTTCAAAAGTTGTCCATAAAATTATTTACTTCATAATTTTATAAAAAAATATTTATTTTAGTAAATATAATTTTTTAGTGATAAAAAATGTTTAAAAAAATGATAAAGATTTTATAGTAATAAATTGACAAAAAATACCAAATATTTTTTTTTAATGTTTGCAATATTGTCAACAATGTTATTCAAATAATTTTTTTGTAGGAAGGAGGAAGTTTAAGGAACCGTTATAATAGTTAAAAGTTAAAGTATCGGACATAGTAAATATATGTTTATAATGGATGTTGGACAAAAAGAAGTAATTAAATTTTAAAATACCCCAAATTGTAATAATTTATTTTTAACAAATAATATTTTTTTAAAATTTTCTTCTTCAAATTTCATAATTTTCTGTACAAATTTGAGTAAAATCTATACCAAAAGCTTCATTTAATTGAATATCAATAAATCCTGGAGAAATAATTAAACCTTCACAATTAATAAATATTGTTGGTTTTAAATTATTTTCATTATTTTCAATTATTTTCAATTATTTTTCCATTTAAAGGAGAAGATAAGTGTAGATTTTTAAAAGTTAATTCTACCGTATTTTATTAAAAATTATTTTATTTATTATTTTTTACTATTTTTCTTTTCCTTGTCTCTTAATTTCTACAATCCTTCGCTTTTAAGCAAAACCTAAAGGTTTAGGTTTCAAAAGGTTTTGAATATTTCAAAATGGTAAAAAAAATTCCTCAAAACCTTTAGGATTGAGACTATACTCATTTGAGTCTCAAAATTTGAAGTAAATATAATTTTTAATGGTATTATATTTGTTTATTTGTTCTGATTTTGATCTCATTCGATTCAGCTAGAAGAACTACTTTAAATAAAAAAATATCAGATAATGAATTTTAATATAACATGAAACATTTCAAAGGATTTGAGACTCCAATTAATTTTCATCAATTTTGCAAACCCACGGGTATAGGATTTTTTCGAAGTGGTAACAAAGGTGAAACGACAAAATGGTCAACAGTGGAAATATGAACGAAATGATAATGTCAAAATTGAAATAGTATGTTAAAAAGGAGAATTAAAGATGCAGAGTAAAAAGTTGAAGACTATTACAGACGATTAAGAAAAAATCGGATTTGGAGTTGAGTCTAGACACTTGAGTACTCTCCTAATCTCCTAAATTTTCATTCTTTTAAATTTTAAAATATTATCGAATTTTGCAAAGAATCCTTCTTTTTCTGCTTCGATTTAATTTTTTTACATTAATTTTTTTCTTTCAA
The DNA here is from genome assembly GCA_036172905.1 of Meloidogyne graminicola. Taxonomy (NCBI): domain Eukaryota; kingdom Metazoa; phylum Nematoda; class Chromadorea; order Rhabditida; family Meloidogynidae; genus Meloidogyne; species Meloidogyne graminicola. The sequence goes on along the minus strand of JARPZY010000017.1, from coordinate 1,048,977 downwards.
CAAAAATTTTCAATAATTCTTTTTTTTAGATAGTTAATAGTGAATTAAAAATGATGTATTAAATACTTTAAAATAATACATATTGTTTAATTAATTCAGTAATCTTCGACTGGAAAAGCGTTTGCAGATGCAGTTCTTAAATGTGATAAAGGGAAAATATGGATTAATGATCCAAATGAAAGGAAATTTCAAATTCTAATTCTCGGCAGAATATTCGTCGTCTCATTAAAGATGGATTCATCGTTCTCAAGCCTGAAAAGGTTCATTACGTTTTCTTGCTCGTAAATGTTTGGAGTCTCGTTTTTAATTAAAAAAGAAAAGTTTCTCCTCCTGAAATTTTTGAACAAAAAATTAATACTTCAACAATTGAATTTTTTATAGGTTTTTGAATAATTTTAGATTTAGGCACATTTGAACTAAATTTTAATATAATTAAAACAAATCAAATGAGTGAAATTAATGGAGAAAAAATTATTTTCAAGTTTGCCCATATACTTTTGCACCAACAGAATTAGGAATAATTTTATTATTATTATAGTTATCACTTTGTTTTTAAAAAATATTGATCTGAGTTTATACTCATTTTAAAGACCATAAAAAATACTATAATATTTGGGAAATAAATAAAATAAAAAATTAATTTTTACATCACACATGCGCTTAAATAAAATTCTCTCTCCTTTGCCCATATACTTTTGCACCAGACTGTATTTAAAATGTTTAAAGGAAGAAATAATTAAAAAATTGTTTAAAGTATTTAAATAAATTAGTTAATAATAACAAAATAATAATTGGAAAATAAACAAGAAAATGCATAATTTAGGTTATTTTCTGTTATGGCAGCAAATGTCCGTATTTTTTGAGACATTTAAAATTATTTTAAGAATATAAATAAATGTTAATTAATTTATTTCTGAAATTCAAATTTTTTTAAAATGATTTATAATTTAAAAAATAATAGAATTGTTGATTTTATTCCTCATGTCAGAAATAATCTTTTTCTTAAAAAAAATAATCCTTTTGAGAAAATAAATACTATTACTTGCAGAAAAAATATTGCGGAACATAACCGAAAAATTTGAATTTAAGTATTAAAGGACATTTATTCGCAAGAACATTTTATGTAAATTAATTTTCAAAGATTTACACATAATTTTTGTAAATATCTAAAAAAATTTACTATAGACGCTCGATTGTTCATCCTTCGACATTTTCAAACTAGTCAATTATCCCCAAAAAAAATATTTTTCAACATTTTTTATTTTTAATTTTTGCAATTAAAGTAAACAAAAAAAGACAGTTCAAGATGGACACATGGTTGTACATTTAAATAAATGAATTAATATACCTAAAATATTTTTTTAGATAAAAATAAAATTAAAGAAGATCAACAGATTAAAATATATAATTATTATAAATACAAAATAAATAAAGAAAAAAAAAATATTTCCTATATCAAGTATGTCTTTCAATATTATAAATGAAAGGCTTTTCTCCAAAATTAGTTTCAACAGAACAACAAAGTAATCCAACAAATGGATAAAAATTATTATTTGAATTTTCCATTATAATTTTATTAACTTAAAAAATAAATTATTTATTTATTTTAATTTAATTTTTACCAATTTTATGTCCATTTTTAGTAAAAAATACATAAGGTTTTGTTATTAAATTCCTTCTTGGTGGAAAAACAATTCCACAACCAAAAATATCTCCCTTAGTCCATTCAAATTTTTGATAATTTTCCCAATTTTCAGAAGAATTACATAAAAATATTTTTGCATTAGTTTTGTCAATACCAATTGTTGCTGCATTAAAACTTAAAATTAATTTTAAATTAAATTTAAATTTAAAAAAATATAAACATTTGTTCATTATAATTTTCATTTAACATTTTAACTTCAAAATAAAATAAAGTATTTGTTGCACCATAACCTCCATGTTTAGAGAATGGATTTCCAAATAATATTATCCAATTATTCTTTTCTATAAAATTTAATTAAATTTTAATTTTAAAATAAATTTACTACTTTTTTCTTCCATTTCAGATTTTATCCAAAAATAAATTAATTTATTTCCGTTAACATTAACATAACCATTTTTATTAATACAAACTCCATATAATAATTTATTATTAATACATTTATTTTCACAACAAGTATTCATATCACAAATTCTAACTATTCCATTAAATGAATATACAAAACGCTTAAAAATATTTTTTATTAATTTATAAATTTAAAAAAAAATTCCTTACAATTTGATTATTTAATTGTTCAAAATTTGGAGTAGTAATTTTAGGAGCAAAAAAATACTTATTATTGTTTTGTTTTGACTAAAAATAAATTTTTAAAAAATTTAATAAATTAAATACCTTTTTTAATAAATTAATTTCTTTATCTTTTTCTAAATTATTTCTAACCAAATTTTCATTTTCTAATTTTAATTGTTCTATTTTTGCTAAATATTCATTTTGTTTATTTAAATAATTATTTTCTTCTTCTAATTTTATAATTTTATATTCTTTTAATTCATTCAAAAGTTGACATTTTTCTCCAATTATAATTTTATTTAAATTTTTTAATCCTTGAAGATCTTCTTTAATTTTAGACAATTCATTGATATATAACTTACGTTCTTTTTCAGAATTTTCAATTTTATTTTTATATTCTTCTAATTCTTTGTAAAGTTGTTTATTTTCCTTTAATTAAATATTTTAGAATAAATAAAAATATTTTAAGTAGATTTAAACCTGTTCATTTATTTTTTCATCATTAATAAATTGAATTTTTCCTTTTACTATTTCTTTTTCTTGAGAATTATTATTTTTTGATAGTTTTGAATTTATCTAAATAATAAATTGTTAATTAATTTAAATATATACCAAATCAAGTTTTGTCAAAATTAATGCAAAAGCTACATTTGTTTTATTATTTTCTGTCTAAAAAATTAAATTAAATTAAATTAAAATTTTTCTAACCTCTGCTGTATTTATTTGTTTTAAATAATCCTCTACAGTTAAATCATTAGAAAGAGAAGAAGTACTTGACAAATTATTTGAAGAATAATTTTGAAGATTTTCACTCATTTTTAATTAAAAATAAATAATAAACAATAAAATCTAAAAAATATAAAAAGTTAATAAGACAAAATTAAATTAAAAGAAAAACAAAGGAATTTAATAATTATTAATAAATATAGGAGAAATATGTATAAAGAGACTAAAATTTGCATTCCCTTTTATAGTTAAATGGTTAGAGAAAAAGAGTAATTTTATATTATGTATTATTAAATGATTTAATTAATTAATTAAATTAAATTAATCAAAATATTAAAAATAATTTTTATAAAGGTTTATAATTTTATTCAATAAAAGAAAATAAATAAATTTAATTCTTATACAAAAATAAATATTTTTTCAATTAAAACTAAAATCAAGAAACAAAAAAAACATCCAAATTCAAATATGATTCTGTAACATTATAAATAAAAGGTTTTGATTTAAGATCATTTCCAAAATTAGTTTCAACAGAACAACAAAGTAATCCAACAAATGGATAAAAATTAATATTTGGATCTTCCATTATAATTTTATTAACTTTAAAAAAAATTATTTATTTTAATTTAATTTTTACCAATTTTTTGTCCATTTTTAGTAAAAAATACATAAGGTTTTGTTATTAAATCCCTTTTTGGTGGAAAAACAATTCCACAACCAAAAACATCTCCTTCAATCCATTTAAATTTTTGATAATTTTCCCAATTCTCAGAAGAATTACTTAAAAATATTATTGCATTATTTACATTAAAACCAATCCCCGCAGAACCACTTAAATTAAATAAAATTAATTAATTGTTTTTTAATTAAATTAAAAAACAAACATAGAATTAGGTAACATTTTTACTTCAAAATAAAAAAAAGAATAAGTTAAACAATAACTTGAAAGTTTATTGAATGGATTTTGACTATATAAAAATATCCAATTATTTTCTAAATAAATAAATAATATTTAAATAAATAAATAACTTTTTGAATTTGTCCAAAAATAATTTAATTGATTTTCATTTAAATTAACATAACCATTTCCATTCCTACAATTACTACCATTAGATAATCTATTATTAATACATTTCTGTTCACAACAAGTATTTATATCATTAACTGCATTTATTTTATTTAATTTATGTACAAAAATCTAAAAAAAAAATATTTTAAATTAAAAATAACAAAACTTACAATTTTGTTAAATGTTTTTTCAGAATTTAAAGTATTAATATTAGAAGAAGAAGAAGAAGTATTTGGTTGTTTTAACTTAAAATATAATTTAATTTAAATAATTTTTTTTTTGTTAATAAATTAAATTATTTAATTAAAAATTAATTACCTCATTTAAAAAATTAATTTTTTTTCCTTTTTGTTGTATACTTTTAAATAAAATTCCATTTTTTAATTTTAATTGAGCATTATTTGAGTTTAAATCACCTTGTTGATTTAAATTAATATTCTCTTTTTCTTTATATTTTTTTAATTCTAAATTAATTTCCTTTAATTCTTCACAAATTTGATTTTTTTCTTCAAAAATTTTTTTATTTTCATTTTTTAATTTTTCATTTTCTAATAAAATTAATTTAATTTCTTTTTCTAATTCTTCTTTTTGTGAATTAATTTTATTTAATTCTTTTATATTTTGATCATTTTTATTTTTTAATTCTTTAAATAAAGGTAAAATTAATTCATATTCCTTCATTTTATTTTTTAATTCCTCAAATTCTTTTATTTCTTCATTAAAAAATATTTTATTTAAATTTTTTAATTCTTTAAATTCTTCTTTAATTTTATTTAATTCTTTTATATTTAAATTATTTTCTTCTTTAGATTTAATCATTTTATCTTTAAAACTTCCCAATTCTTCACAAATTTGATTTTTTTCTTCAAAAATTTTTTTATTCTCATTTTTTAATTTTTCATTTTCTAATAAAATTAATTTATTTAATTCTTCTAATTTTTCTATTTTTTTCTTATTTTCCTTTAATTCTTCCAAAATTTGATTATTTTTATTAAATAATTTTTTATTTTCCAATTCTTTTAATTCTTTTTCTTCTTTTAATAATTTATTTTCATTAAATAAATTATTTATTTTCTCTTCTCTTGACTAAAAAAAAAAAAATATTTAATTAAATTAATTAATTTAATTACTTGATTATTTGTTTTATCAGTCAATGTTTGAATTTTTCCATACATTTGTTTAATAATTAAATATAATTCTTTTTCTTGATTATTATTATTTGATGTTTGTAGATTAGCATTTAACTAAATAAATTATTTAAAAATTAATTTAAAATTAACCAAATCAAGTTTTGTCAAAATTAATGCAAAAGCCATCTTTATTTTGTCATTTTCTGTCTATAAAATTAAATTAAATTTAAAAAATAAAATAATTTTTACCCCCAAAGTATTTATACGATTAAAACAATTTTCCATAGATAAATCTGTTGATGAAGAACAAATATTATTTGAAAGATTATCAAAAGAAGAATTTTGAAATTTTTCATTCATTTTTAAAAATAATTCAAAAATTTTAATACTCCAAAAAATAAATTATTAAAAAAAAAAAAATTAATTAATTTTTAAAATAAATATATTTAAATTATTAAAAAATGTATATAATTTTAAGAAATTATTTTAAATATCTAAAATTACATAATATATAAAATAAAATGCAAAACCATTTTTTTTGAGATATATAAAATGTATTAATTATTAAATATAAGTATTTAATACAAAAATCAATTTAAGAAATTGGTTACAAGACAAAATTAATTGGGAAAAAAAAGTTAATCTTTTAGAGGCCCATTTTTTCTATTTTTTTTTCTATAATCAATAAATTGTTTAATAAAAAAAGAAATAAAAGATAAAGTAGGCCATCTAAAGGTATTCCCAAATTATTTAATTTTCCCCTTTTATTTTGAAGGCAATTTAACATTCCAAATACGAATATTAGCATCTTGTCCAACACTTAATATTCTTTTTCCATCAGGTAAAAAAGCTACACCATTTATTGCACTCATTTGATGAGCACCCCGAATAAGTAAAGGATGTTCTCCACTTTGTTCCAAATCCCAAATCATTATATTTGTGTCCAAAGAACCAGTTACTATATAACGACTAAAAATGAAAAAATAAAAATTATTAATAATAATTGTAGTTTTTATTAAAATAAAAATTGATAAATAATTGTAAGAATAAAAGAATAAATTAAATGAATTCTTTCTTTTATATTTAAATAACTGAAGTGCATAAGGATAACAGAAAAGATAATATAAATAAATAAATAAAACAAACCTATTATTAGACCAAGATGAACAATTAATACGTGCAGTGTGAAATGACCAAGATTTTTCTGATGCAATTTTAAAATTATTGTTTACATCATAGGGAACTACCTAAATATATATTTAATTAATTAATATTTTAAAAAAATTTTAATTAAATTGTTACAATTTCTTTACTTTTTTCGCAATATCTGTCGCAACAAGATATTTCCCATTTGGACTAAAATTTAAAGAAGTCAAAGCACCACCATGAGATAATTTTTGTTTTTCGGTTAAAGAACCATCTGAGGGTGAAAGAGTGTAAATATGAACATTAGAATCCTTCGAAAAAAAATAATTAAATAATTTTTAAAAATATATTTTCATTTACACTTCCTCCAACTGCTAAAATATTTCCATCAGGGGAAAGTGCAATACACATTCCCTCATATTTAATTTCAATAGTTTTTAACAGTCTTTTATCTGTAAAAATTAATATTGCACGTTGTGAAGCTACAACAACAGTTTTGCCATCCTTTGTTGAATCAACTCCTCGTGGTTGAGAGATTAATTTATGTGAAACAGGTTGAGCATTGTCTAAAGAAAAATTATTTAAAAATTAGAATAATAATTAACCTAAAATAGTTAAAGCCTTTTCTGTAAAGGCAATTGTATCATCCCAACCTTTAAATAATAATTTAAAAAAATATTGTTATTAAAACCCGTAGAAATAAGAGTTCCATCATTTAATAATTTTAAAGAAGAAATTTGAGATTTATGAATTAATGGAGTTAAACGTTCAGAAGAACCATCAGACAATTTCCAACGAGCTTTAAAAAATAAATAAATTAATTAAAATATTTTTAATTTAATTATTGTTACTAATATTCCCCTCAAAATCAGCAGTAAATAAATATTCCCCATCACTAGCTAAAGCCATTGCTGTAATTGATTTATTATGCCCTTTTAAGATTTTTTTAATTGAAAAAGTTTCAGGGTCGATATAATTGAGAAATCCAGAAAGAGAACAAGAAACTATTTTGTCACGAAGCCAAACAACCCCCAATTGTTGATCATCTATAGATGAACCAAAACGAATTGTTCTGTAAAAAAAAAATTATTAGTAAAAATTGATTATTTTGTTTAATTTATGAATCAAAATGTAGGACAAAAGGTCCATTAAAATTTACTAATCCTAATAAAATGTAATGTGAATTGAATTTAAAATATTATTTAATTTAACAAACAATTGAAATTAATTAAATCTTAAAAAATAATTTGATTCATAAACTGAATAAAACCCAAAATAAATATTTCTTCTTTAAATAATTTAAACTAACCCAATAACTTTTCTTCCTTCAACATTCCAAATCTTTAAAGTTTTATCACCAGAAGCAGTTACTAATCGTTTGCCATCAAAATCCCAACATAAAGCAAAAACCCCACCAGAATGAGCTGTTTCTTTACATAAAGTATCATTTGTGTCAATAAGTTCCCCAACTTTATTCCCTTCTGTTCCTTCAAAGAGAATTACCTTTAAAAAATTAATTAAATATTTAATAATTTAAAGGAAAAACCCTTCCATCTGCCCCAGCACTAGCAAAAATAGAACCATCTTTATTATAACGAATACATTGAGCAAAACGTGTATGTTCATGGAAAAGCTTTAAAAAATAAATTCTTTTTTAATTAATTTAAAAATAAAACCGTTTTAAATTTAAAAGGAGGTCCTTCAAATATAGCAACTGTATTGTCTTCTGAACTACTTACTAAACGATATGGACGTGTCCAACGAAAATCAATACTCTAAACGAATTAATTAATTAAATAAAATAATTAAAATTACAGTCATAGCTTTACTCTGTCCAGATAAATTCCCATTACTTGTACCAGTATCAAAAAGAAATACATGCCCAAATCTAAAAATAAAATTATTAATTAAAAAAAAAATAAAACCTTTCCTTCCCTTCACCTACAACAGCCATTCTTTTACTATCCTCTGACCAAGCAATATCTCGAATTGGTCCATTAATTAAAGAATATTCAGCTTTTAAAATATGAGTCTAAAAGAATATACTTTAAAAAATAAATAAAATTTAACAGATTGTGTAGTGTCCCAAATACGTATTTTTCCATGTTTATCACCACTTGCAATGTAAAATCCAGAAGGGGCATATTTAGCAACTTGTGTAAGAGTTGAATGTTCTGTATATACATCACAATCAAAAATTTTCTAAAAATTAAAAAAATCCTAAAAATATTAAATATTTTCCCTAATTACATTCACATCACGTATAAAAACACTATTTCCAGCACAATATAAAAACTTATTTCCATCAGGACTTGCAGCTAAAGGTAATGGTAAACCTCTAGTAGTACGTGGAAGTGAAGGTAATGTACATTCTAAAAATAATTAAATTAAATAATTCTAAAAATTAAAAGAAAACCTTGTTTATATTCTTCACTATCAGATGTCATAATTAAATTAAGAAGTCAAAAATATTATATATTGGTTAAGAAAATATAAGAAAAAATAAAAATACAAAGCCGCAAAATAATTGTTTTAGGCACTTTAATTAAAAAATGTACACAAATCGTTAAAAAATAAAATTTTTAAAAATTAAATGAATTTTAAAATTTTAAAAATTGATCAAAAAAATTTTTTTTCAAGTTTAAAAATATTAAACAAATAGAAATGTTTTTGAAGTTTAAATATATTTTTATAAAAAATAAAATTAAAGAACAAATGACGAATTTTTCTATACTTTTATTTTTCTTTTACTTGAACACATTAAAGAGAGAAATGCAAGAAACAAATGACTATAAAAAATAAAAAAAAAATTTTTTTTCTTTTAGAAGTTTTTTTCATTCTTATTGATCTGAGAAGAAGGAAAAAAAGAAAATTATATATTTTTTTTAACGAATAAAAATTTATTTTAAAAAATTAAAAGACCATTTTCTCTTTAATCAAATATTTTGATATATGTCCTAATAGCTATATAAAAGCTTAAATTAAAATTAAAAAAAAATATTCTTTTAATTAAAAATAAAATAATTAAAAAAAAAAATTAATTTCTCCAAAAAATTTATTCACCACAGACAAAAAAAAAATATTTGTGGAAAAAAAAAATAATGGAAGAAAAAAGAAATAATGTATTTATATTCGTGTTTTTTGAATTTTCTTTTTGTATTGAATGCGTGAAGAACTTAAATGTATATATTATATTCGCGCAAAAAATATAATAATGTTAAGAATTGGGTGAATGTTTATTGCAGTTTTTTTAAAGAATTTTATCAAAAATAATTTCGAACGTTTTAATTTCTTTAAAAAAAATGCAACAATTTGTCACCAAAAAATGTCAATAAAAATGAAAGAACATCCAATGAATTTATTTTTTCAATTTTTTTTTTTAAATCAAAAACATTAAAGGTGTTCTTTCATTGAAAAAAAAAGACAAATATATTTGAATAAAAAAAATCCCATTTTTTTACATTTTTTATAATATAGTGCATCTTAATAATTATTTAAAATTGTATTGTATGTATTTTTGAAAATTTTAGATGCAATACAAATTTTTTAAACATTTTTTCTTTGTATTTAAAAGAATAATTGTTAAATATTTAATTAAAACACAAAACCCCCTTTTTTTTAAATGGGAAATTGAGCAAAATTGGGCTTAAAAATTAATTAAAATTTAGTAAATAACTTAAAAAAACAATTCAATTAATTTAAACACTTAAAAAGCCCAATTAAGCGAAAAATAATTGCCAAATTTTAAAAAAAATAATAAAAAAAAGTTAACGCGCAAAGTTGTGGTCAATTTTTATTGTTTTATAACATGCTTTTTAAAGCATGAAATTTTTTATTTTTCATAATTGCGTAGCAATAGATAATTTTTAAAAAAAATAATTGTGCCAGTAATTAATGTTAAAAAGAAAAATAAAGAGTTTGTTATATATATATTTTTAAAAAAAACTGACTGAGACACACAAATTTGGGAGTTTAAAAAAAAACTCCCTAAAAAGTAGCAGATTGATGATTGTGTCCAGCATTTATGTATATGAAGAGGAAGAAAAAAAACAGTGAATTATAATAAAAACGACAAAAAGAATATTCGTTGAAAAACGAAAAGACTTGGTGCAAAATATTTTTAGATGTGAAAAATATTTTTTGTTTAATTAGTGCCAAAAAGAACTGGGAAAGGTGTGTTTAGACAAAAATTAATGAGGTTTATGTGCACAATTATTTTTAAAAGAAATTTATTTAAATTATTTTTTTTTAAAATCCATGTACTAGACCACAAAGTTTTTTTAAATATTTCCATCACCAAAAATTAAAAACAATTTTCAATAATATACAGCACATAAACCTCACAAAAATAAAGAGTTACTTATTTTTAAATCAGAAACAAAAAAAATTATATATACTTATATATTTAATGTTGTTTAATTGCTTCATATATTTTGTTCATTCAAAGAATTCAAGAGTCATTTTCAGTTGGTCTGTTGATCTGACAAAACGAAGAACATGACGAAAAAGAATCATTTGTAGAGGATGAAGAAGAAGAATTAGAAAAAATACCAGTAGTATTCATTAACATACTATTATCCTCCTCTTCATAATCTTCTTCAGTCTCATCATCAGTTGCACCCAATTCGGAATGAGAATATTGCTCATCGGCAAACAATGATTGAACAACATCAAATGCAATCTTAAAAGAAATATTTAAACACCTAAGTTGATTAAATTTTCAAAAGATTAAATAAATAAAAGTTGGCTATTTTCATTCTAAAGTCAACAAGTCTGTTTTATCGCAAATAACAAACATCACAATACCAGGCTTAAAATTTTTTCAACAAAGAAACTATACGTTCTAAACTAAATATTAAGAATTGCAGACATAGTGAACGGAAACGTTCCAATAAATACCCAAAGATATCGATATGATTTTAAGCCTGGTTTTTCTGAGTTCAGGTATAGACCATCACAATCTATAGGAGAAAAATAAAGTAAAACCAACAGCTTCCGCAGCATCCGCACAAGCCGATTGTTGATCATCATCCTCTTGTTGAGACACATTTGATTCAAAGGAAGAAGAGGAAAAAAAGCCACCAGCCATATGATGATAGGGCAAAAAGGTGAGCGAAGAAATATTATAATACGAGACTGACGTGTTTGTTGCTGGCGTTTTGTTATTAGAAGTTTGTTCAAGTAATGAAGTCGAATTTAATGAAGAAGGCAATTTCCTAGAAGACTCGTTATCGTTGTTGAGAATATTTTCGGTTTCTTCAGTTTTCTCTTCGCATTCAATTCCGTCACACTTGTCCAATTTTGTGCTTGAAGCTGATTTAGAGCCGTTGTCGTCAAGTGAGTTCATAAATGTTGCTTCATTCTCATCATCACCTTCAAGCATCATTCGACCCAATTCCATGTCTAGTTGGCGGCCGCGTTCCGAATCGTCAAAATCTAAATAAATAAACATTCCAAAAGAATCAAGCTAACAAAAAGCTAGACAAAAATCTATAAATCCAGAAAAATAAAATTTTACCATTTGAAGAATAAATACCCACATAAATTATAAAAACTCTTTTCGACAATACTAAAAGTTCACCTCTAAACATTAACCTTGTTAACATAAAATGATTACGAACGTCAACAAATAAAGAATGTTTTACTGTGTTGATTTTCAGGTTTAGTTGACGTTAAGAATAATTGACCAGGATATACAAAAGATAGGATAATACTAACACCTCCAGTTAAAACCAATATGTATAAGAAAAACCTGAGTTAGGCGTTATATGCGGCAACCGAATAGGAGAACAAGTAGGTACTATTTTTATCAGTAGAGGTGAGTCTGTTGAATCCTTGTGCTTATGTGAGTGCGTCTGATCACTGTTTGAAAAGGTTGTCGTCGTCTGTCCCCCAGCATAAAACAAAGACTTTAAGTCGCTACTGTATAAAAGCTGACTTTGCTTCATCTGTTCTTCGAAAGACTCATTGATTAGTGCAACCTAAATAACCTCTTTGTAGTTTTTATACATTAAATATAAAACCTCAAGATCTTCCGTGTCAAGCTCCTCTTCTTTAAGATCGACAAAACTATTAAGAAGGATGCCTCTCCGACAAATAAACTCATCAATGAATGACATCCCTTCCTACAAAATAAGAAAAAAAATAAGTAAAAAATTAATAACCTCTTAGATTTTTTAGGCACAAGTGGTAAAAAATAAGACAAAAATTATGTGCAGAATAATAAGAAGACACCCTCAGACGGCACAATGAAGTGTTGTTCTACGACCCTTGTGGTATGTTGATTCCACAAACCTTCAACTTAATGATACCCTAAAAATAAAGACATGGAATTAATTTTTATAAAATAAAAGGTTATAAGATTCAAAATTGTCAATCAAAATTATATACATATAGAATTAAGGAAAAAAGAAGAGGTGAAATATAATATTTTAATCTTATTCCCTTGCAATTTTGCCCTTAAGAAAAATTAAATCAAACAAAAATATATTCATATATGCACCTAATGCACGCATTATAATTGCAAATTTATTCAAATTAGATTCTTGTATTCATAAAAATCATTTAAAAGGCATTATTGAATAGAATATCAAAATTTACAATAATCTACATACATATGATGTGAATCACAAAAGAATGCAATGTTTGTTCTTTGTTAAAAGTGATTCATAGTTTATTTAAAGGGCCAAGAACCAAAGAAAGATTGGACAGCCAAAATGATAAATATGTATCAAACGAAATACATTATCGATATTGTAAAGAGAAAAGCTTATTTGGTAAAGTTTAGTAAACAAAAATAGTGCATCAAAAAAACATAAACAATTTTTTAAATAAACAAAAAAACATCCCATTTTTCCTACGACATTTAAGCGATCAAAAATTAATTAAAAATATAAATAGCAATGTAAATTTAAAGTGCGCGATACATTATGAGAAGGCTGCAAAAAAAAAAAAAAAAGCGCCAAAATTGGAAAAAAGAGTATACAAGCATTTACAAAGCTTTTATAAATTAATATATATAATTCATACAATTACACCCAATCCCGCAAGTTAAAAAAATCGAATACAACTAGACAGCAGGTGCGCTTACTAATGAATGTCAATTTGTCTTCATGGCAAATAGCCAAAAATCAATGGCGCCCTTGGCATTTAAAAATGCGGAAATTTGAATTAAATAAAAGGAAAAGACAGATATTTCTGCACAAGCCTAACAATAATTTTATTGATAAAAATAATAAACTTTTCAAAATTTACAAAAAAATACAAATATACACACTATTTTTGAGTATGAAAATGCAAAACATAAAAATGCAAAATTCACATATTATGCAAATAATGTTTAAAAAAATAATCACGATATGAAAGGCATAAAACGTTTAAGGTTAGATTTTCTTTTTGTCCTCTTCTCAATATTTGGCGGTTGAAGGAGGGCAAGTTGTGCAGGGGTTAACTGACAAAGCGCTGATGCTACTGCTAATCCAGAGGTTCCATATGGTGTATATGTTTGGCCTTTAAAAGTTAATATTGTTATAAAAGAATATCCCTATCCCCCCTTTACCCCCAGTTGGAAGTTTAACAATCACTGTATAAACACCCGCTTGATAATTTGAACAAGGTTCAACTGCACAAGGCTCAACATGCTTTAAGGGAATTAATTATTTATTTAAAAAAAATTATACTGAATTCATTTGATCTCCACTTAGATCCAATTGAATTGAAGCAAATGGACGTGAAGCCATTTCTTCAATTTCATCGTGTCTTCTTCTAATATTTCTGTACCATTCTATTCTCATTTTTATAATCCAAATTAGACCAGAAACAACGAGAAGAACAATAAAACAACTGAAAAAAATAATTTTTTAAAAATTAGAAAAAAATAAAACTTACGCAGCAAAAATAACAAAGAAAAGAATCCAATTAATAGGTAAAGATTGAGCAAATGAAATTTGAATCTTAAAATTTTTTTTAAGTTTAAAGAATTAATGCAGAGAAAAAGGTTATGGAAAAAAGAATTTTATTTAAAAATAAAACCTTAATTGGAGTAACAAAATCACTTATTCGAACATTAAATGTTGTATTTGCATCAGTTCCATAAAGAAAATCTTTAAAATAGTTATAATTATTAAATAAAAGTAATACTAGGATCAGAGGAACTATATGTTCGTTTAATTCCAGTACTTGTACATAATTGACCTGCCATTAAATATTTTATGTGAAAAGGCTGATTTCCTCCCTCCAATGGTTGGGAAGTTAAATTTATTGTTACTTTTGCTCCAGAATCGCCTTCACAAGTTACTGTGAATTGAACATCTGTATCACGCTATGAGATAAGAATAAAGAGTTAATTTAAATATTAAAAAAAATATACTTTAAATGGAACACTGAAGAAATTAATTTGATTAACATATTTATCACGTATATCGTCACTATCCAATTTAAAAGTAAAAATAAAATCAATGGCAAGTTCATCTAATAAATTTATTAAAATAATAATAACTTTTATATTCTCATACATGTACAAGTCCCTCCATTTTTTGGATCACCTATATATTTTGGCTCACATTTATCACATCTTGGACCAATTACACCTTTCGTAGAACAAAAACAATCACCATTAGTCTTTTGAGAAAATAATAAAATAATTTAAAATAAAATAAAAAAATTACAGGATTACAAAGTGTTGCTTGTCCATTGCATTGACATTCTTTAAAACGATTTAATTAATTTTAAATAAATTTATTTAATTATTACCATTACAAATTCCTCCATTTCTAGGATCTCCATAATAACCAAGCTCACATTGTTCACAATGTTCTCCACGTGTTTTATCCTTACAACGAGTACAACGAAAACGTTTATGTGTTGAATTCTCAGTACAAGTGCTGTGTCCATTACATTGGCAATCTTTAAATATTTTTATTAATTCCAAGAATTCATTAATTTCCCTTTCAAAAAAAGAAACCTGGCTCTCCTGTAAAAAACCATCGTTCATTAGGACAGCTTTCTCCTAGCAGTGGACCTGATGCCGATCCTTCAATACAAGTTCCAAGACCAGTACCAGAACTAAAATATTTTAATTATTAGAAAAATAAAAAATTAGAAGTTACCCATCATCACACCATCCACACCTTGGTCCAATAGACTGACAATCAAAACAAGTTTTTTGTTGTTTACAAGCAAAAGGATCTTTTTATTAAGAAATAAATATAATAATAATTATATTTATACTATTTTGACAAGCATAATTTGTATTAGCTGAAGTCATCCAGCTTTGGCATTGACCATATGGAAAGTTTATCATATAAGTATCCATTGAAACACAACGTTGATTACTTGGACACCACCTTAATTATAAAAAAAAAGAGGAGAATTAATTTATTCTCCTATTCTCTTTACATGCATTGTGCTTCAATACAACTTTGACAACTATTTTTTAAAAAACAAGGAATTGAACAAGTAGCATTTCTTTCAGTTTGTCCTTCTATTATAACATTTGTAGAATGTTTTAATTGTTGTTGTGATGTTGTAGGTACAATTATAACATCTTGTGTTGGTGTTCTAAGAGATTGTGAAGAAAGTAATGAAGGTTGTGAAATTGTTGTAATTAAAGAAGTAGATGGTTGTTGTGAATTAATATTTGAGGCTTTTTCCATTTGTAAACGAGTTTGTTCTTCCAAAAGTAGAGCTTTATAATAAAAAATAAAATAAAGGGATACTTAAAAAATGTAGTCAATTTAAAGATTTTATAAAAAAGTTTGTGTAATAGAAAAGGAGAGGAAATAGAATTTAAAGAAATAATAATAAATAAAAACCTTGATCTCCTAAAGAAACACAAATTTGTTTTCCATCAATTGCAAACCAGATACAATGTGCTAATCTATAACAGGCAAAACAATTAGTAGCTAAATTACAAGGACGTAATTGTTTTGTTATTTTATTTCTTCTTTGTTTAACACTTTGAGGGCAAAGAGCATGGTCAGTTAAGAGTCCACCATCAACACAATTTGTAAAAGAACCAAGACAAATCTTTTTTTTTTAAAGAATTAAATAAATTTAATTATTTTCATTACTTGACTACTCTCACACCAACCACAACCTTTTTCTAATAAACAATTAGTACAATCAGTAATTTGTGAACATTGTTGTCTAATATCTAAAGACGAAGAATCTCTAAAAAGAAAATATATTATTTAAAAAAATAATCACATACTTGTCCATATATTTTGGACAATATTTCTGTTGTTGAATAGCTTCATTTCCATTATTTAAAATTGAATCACCTTTTAAAATAGACTGAAGAAATGATTGACGCAAAGATGAGGTTGGAAGTGTTTTAGAACATGTTTTATTAAAAAATATACATCTAATACCATTTGCTTGCCTTTCACAATCTTCTTCATCATGTGCTTGATTATCACAATTAGCTAAAATAAAAAACTTTTTTTCTTATAAAAAATTTAAAAAATAAATTAAACAAACCAGGAGTATATTTAATAACATCATTTAACATTTCTCCATTAAAACCACCAATTATAAACATATTAGAATTATAATAAAATGCATCATGTCCATATCTAGCAATTGGTGGAAATTCATTTGTATAAATTTTTAACCAACGTTTACAAACTTTGAAAAATAATTTTTAATTAAAAAAATTATTTAAAAATTCATACTAGTATCAAATGCAAAAATTTGACCAGAATAACAATCATTTTTACGTGTAGTTGAAGATTCATTATGGCTATTACCACCAACTAATAACATTATACCATCATCCATAATTGTTGCAGTATGTCGAAATAAAGGAATACCATAATTACCCAAATTAGTCCTTTTTTGTTTAAATAAAAAAATAAATATTAAAAAAAATATTTTTTAAACCATATTTGTTTTGATGGAATATAAACAAGTAATTCATCAGTAATTGCATAAGTATAACTACTTAAAGGAGCATTATATCCTCCATAAACTAAAATACTTTCTCCATTGTTAGGATCATTAAAAATAACAGAAGAATGACCAAAACGACCCAAAATTGCTGGATCTATTTCTCCTTTACGCCATTTTTTAGTTTCTAAAAAGATTAAATTTTTAAGGTTTAAAAATTTTAATTTAACAAAAAAATTTATTAAAAATAAAAACTAACCAAAAGAATAAATTTGTGGAATATACAAATACCCTTCATAAGGGCTATGTCCAAATAAAACATGCATTTCTGAACCAATTACATGTGCTGTATGTCCAGCAACTGGAAGAGGAAAACTTTGAATTGAAGCATCATGTGATGATAATTCTAGCCAATTTCCATTTTTTGGGTCATATTCCCAAAATTCATTAGTAATTGTGCGTTGATTAATAACACCTCCAAAGACGTATAATTTATTCTAAATAATAATTTATATTCTACTCCTCCCTTAATTCAGTTTCTTTCCCAAAAATAGAACTAAAATAGAACCAAAAATATTTTTGTAAACCTGATAATGTACAATAGAATGATCATATCTTGGCAAAGGTTTTGATATGTTATTTTTATTTTCATCATTTTGAGGTATTGAATGGAATGAGCGTTTCTTAACATTATAAACAACAAAATCAGTAAAGGAAGTATAATTATTATTCATAGTTATTCCACCATAAATCCACAAATCATCTCCAATTAAAACAGATTTGTGTGAAGCACGTGGAGTGAAAACAGTGTTTGTAGTAGGTATGGGCACTACTGTATCCCACGTAGGATTTAATATAAGTTCTTGGCAGTGATCTCCATGAGTATGTTTTGTGCATTCACATTTAATTTTTTTACATAATGCTTTATTCTTAAAGGAGAATTAAATTTAAAAGAAAAAATAATATTTTATTACCTTACAAGGTCCGTTCTGCCCATCCATATTTAATAAACAACGTTGATGTTGACAAGACTCCCCACTAAAACCTTCATTACATATGCAAATTCCATTAGAATTACAACGACCATTTCCACTACAATTTAATAAACAATTAGTATTTCCTTTAATACTTTCACTATTCCAATGATAACTAATATTAAAACCAGGCAAATTAAATGCCAAATCACTAGAAAAATAAACAATTGCTTGTCCACTTTTTGCAAGTATTTCACGTCCTTGTAAATTTCCACTAAAAAATTTTAAAAGTTTCCTTTACAACTTTACAAGAAAAAAAATTGACAAATTTTTAAAAAAGAAAGTAAATATCTTATTTTTGGTGAGGTAATTTAAATTTTCTAAGATTTAAAAAGATCAGTCATTATCAACGCATACTTAAGTTTTTTAATTGTATGTAAAAATAATAAATATTCTCTTCCAATTTTTAATTAATTTAAATATTTAATTAAAAGGAAAACCTAAAAACTCCAAGTAAATCACCATAAACTCCATCACCATCATAAATATAAAGCATATCCCAACAACATTCTGTAAAGAAATCAGATAATCGAAATAATAATGAGGAATTAGTTTGATTTTTGGCAGAATTTTCAAACACCCAAATACAACCAGCAGAAGCACTATAACTATTTGGACCATCACTAATAGAGCCATTAAAATGTTGAGGAGAAAGTTTTTTCCTTAAATAAGGATAAAATATTTAAAAGTATGGAAAAGTTATTTTTAAATGTTCTAAATTATAAAAATCAATTAAACCCCCTACATAATTCTTCCATGACAATTCTCACATTGCGGTCCATTCCAACCAGAAGGACAATGACAAGTCCCATCAGAGCATGTTCCACCATTGAAACAAGGTTTATCACATAGTTTTGAGGGTAAATAAAGTGATGGGCGCCTAAAACATTATTTTTATTTTAGGTTTAATCTAAATTAATTTTTTATATAAAAAAGAATTGCTTAAAACTAAAATCAAATAATTATCTAACCTTGACTGAAAGCTTGCTCTGACAAACAAAAATTCTGTCCAGGTGAAAACAATAATTGGCAATATAAATAAAATTTCCATTGTAAATTTTATTGTACATTGAATTAAAGCAATAAAATATTTAGTAAATGCATTAAAAATTTAAGTAGAAAAATTGATAAAATCAATTATATACAAATAAATACTTAAAAAATATTAAAAATAAATTTATAAAATCTTAAATTGGTGGGACTCTAATGGTCTAATTTAAGGTAGATTCAGAGCAGGTGTTCAAAGTTGAGACAATTTAGAGTAAAAGAGCCTAAATTTTAATTTGTTAAGCATATAAAAGCTTATTTCATTGAGAAATAAATTCTGAATGTGATTTTTTGCAATTCATATTAGAAAATAATTATTTCAATATTTTTGGAGACTAATTTTAATTTAATTTTCAATCTTTTAATTGAAAAAATTTTTTACAATTGGTCGAATTATGAATAAATGTAAGAAAATTTAATTTGAGAAAATAATTCTTTTAATTCTTGCTTTTTCTTTTATAAAATTTTTTAAACTTTTACTTTTCTGTCAATTACACATTTTCATGTCGTATTGACGTTTTCGGAGCGTTAAACTTAATTTATTTTTTTTTGTCAATAATTCTCTTTAACGTTAAACGATGTGAACTATTTTTACTTTTTCTTTATTTCTCTCAAGCAATTGAATTATAATAAATTGTTATCTCTTTTCTATTTCTTCAAAGAAATTGAGAGAGGCCTCAGGCATTTCAACATAGCCATTAATTATATATTGGAGACATTTTGCATTTACATATGTATTTATTTAATTCCTTTACGGCATTTTTCCTTTTATGAAAGTTATCTTTCATTTTTATTTTTTAAATATTATTTTTAATTTTAATTTGTCATTAATTAATTTAATTATTAGATATATTATTAAACAAAAATGACAACAAATGAACACTAATAAGACATTAATTCACGACAACAATGTATTCTTTAATGGATCATTGGCACACAGTGTTGCTGGCCTTTGTAAGAATTTTTTAAATAATTCTATTTTTTTTAAACTTTTTTAGGTACTTGGGCTGCTCTTATAATTACCAGTCATCAAATTTATCAGCATTTACGTTGGTATACATGTCCCAGCGAACAAAGATGGATTATTCGAATGTTTATATATTTTTTAATTATTTAAAATTATTCTTTTTAAAGACTTTTTATTGTCCCAATTTATGCTTTTGACTCTTGGTTATCACTTTTATTTTTTTCTAATGATGTTTATATCTACTTCAATTCAATTCGTGATTGCTATGAAGGTTTTTTTTTAATTTATTATTTGAAATAAATTGTAATTTATTAAATTTATTTTTCTTTTTAAATATTTCTCGTGAAATTGCTGAAATTATTTTTTTAATTTTTTTTTTGTTTAGCTTTTGTTATCTACAGCTTCCTAAGTCTTTGTTATGAATATTTAGGCGGTGAAAGTAATATAATGAATGAAATACGGGGTAAACCAATTAAGCCAACAAATATTTGGACTTTTACTTGTTGTTTGGCTGGAAAACAATACACAATTGAATTTTTGCGTTTCTGCAAAAAAGCTACTTTACAATTTTGTTTAATTAAGCCAATTATGGTAGTACTTACCTTAATGCTGATGATGGTGAAAAAATATGAGGACGGAAATTGGAGGTTTTCTTCTTATTTTTTTAAACATTTTAATTATTTTCAAAGTATTGACCAAGGCTATATTTACATTACAAGTGTTTACAACATTTCTGTTTCTCTTGCACTTTATGGTCTATTTCTTTTCTACACTGCTACACGTGATTTATTGCATCCTTATAATCCAGTATTGAAATTTTTGACTGTAAAATCTGTCATTTTTCTTTCATTTTGGCAAGGTTTGGAATTTTATTATTAAATAAATGTTTTTTAATATAACATTTGAATAATTTTTAAAATATTCTTTAGGTTTTCTTCTCGCTGTACTTGGCGCTACCTCAGCCATAGACCCTATTTATGATTCAGAAGGAAACGAAATAATTAGTAGAGGAACAGTTGCAGCTGGGTATCAAAACTTTTTTATTTGTATTGAGGTTATTTTCGATTTTTTAATTTATTTTTTAATTTAAATTATTTAGATGTTCTTCGCTTCAATTGCACTTCGATTTGCTTTTGATGCTTCTGCTTATATGGATGGACATACAGGTATTTTTTTTTGTTTTTTTTTAAATAAATTATTTAATTTTTAAAGTAAATTCTGGCGAAGAACCTCGTGCCATGACATTGCAGAGTATTTCAAGTTCACTGAAGGAGACAATGAATCCACGTGATATAATGCAAGATGGTTTGATTTTGCAATAAAAATTATTTACAAATTTAAATTTAGCCATACACAACTTCCACCCTCAATATCAGCAGTATACACAGGTTTTTAATATAAATAATTTTTGATTAAATTTATTTTTTAGCATTCAAATCCTTCCCGTTCGGTGAGTATTTTTCTTAAAAGCTTTTGTAAAATATGATTATTATTTTTCTACTTTTTCTGCTTTTTTAATTAATACATTTTTTGTTTTCGTTTACATTTAGTGGTTTGTCCCTTTATTTTTTTCTCTAAAGGAACCGCCAAAGCTTCAAACACCAATCACAGATTTAATATTGTCCAAAAATTCAACACAACAAAAGAGGAATAATAATAATCAAACAAATTCTCAATCCCAGCCAAGCAGTCAATCACTCATAAATTTTTAAATATAAAAAATATTGACCTTCTTTTTCCCTAATATTTTTGCCTCAATTATAATAAATTTTGTTTAATAAATTATGTGTAATTTTTTGGGTTGGCAGTTGAATAAATATTTAACAAATATTCCTATTTTTATTTTTAAAGTCAGGCATAGCCGATGGAGGGCCAGATGAATTACGTTCGGCCGCAAAAGATGCGGGAGGAAAGAAAAATTATAGTAGTATTGATCAAATAAATCAATAAAGAAATTTAGGGAGGAAATTCAAAGCAAAACATTCTTAATTAATAATTAAAACATGTTCCTATAATTAATTTTGTTTTTCCCTTTAAAATCCAGTTTCATAAAATGCTGATCTGAAACATTTAAATAATAAAATATAAAATCTTGTTTTTTGATTGATAAAAAGTAGAGGAATATTATTTTTGACTGAAATAATTAAATGAAGAGTTTAAAGGTTTTTTTTGTTCTAAATTGTTACTCTAAAATATTTCGATCCTGTATAAAAGCTCTTCATTAAAAAATACCTGCATACAAAAATTTCAATTATTTTGATAATTTTTTTAAAAATGTGCACGGATTCAAGTACAAATTATCAACAACTTTTCAATACAAAAATTATTAAAAAATCCGTTCACATACTTGTTTTTATCAATTTTATTAAAGTCTTTAATATTTTATTTATTATTTTCTTCGTCTGTCATTTTAATGTGGTTGTTGTTGTTGAAATGGTTGTAAAGTAGCCGCTGGAACTGGAATCATTTGATTTGCCATAAAATTGTTTCCAAAATTATTAGCATTAGCCGCTCCCCAATTCAAAACATAAGCAGAAAGATTTGTTCCTTCAGCACCAGCTGCAGCATAGAATCCAGCAACTTGTTGCTGTTGTTGAAATGCTGCATGTTGTGTTTGATGTAATGTTGCAGGCATCATAGCTAAAAAATGTTCATCAAAACAGGTTAGCAGAATTAAAAAAAAAAATAAGAAAGGCGCTGTTAGAAAATTTCGATTGAATGTATATTGTGAAAATATTTGAAATACCTTGTTGAACATGTTGCTGTTGCTGTGGCTGAACTGAAGGACTCCGTGAAAGTACATGAGCTGGGAGTTGCTGATGTGAGAGTTGCGGCTGAGTCTGTGGAATAGGAGCCTAATAAAAATAGTTAGTAAAGCCTCAATTTATGCGCAAAAGCAAGGTTAGAGTCAAAACAAAACTTTATGAATTTTGTTGTTGAGACTATTATTTAACTTGGACTCATAAACTTTAAATAAACCCATAAAGTTTATAAAGTAGAAGCAAATAGTTAACTAATTTAGTCGGGGCCAGACATATCTACTCACGGCTTTCCAGCGCCATTAAAAAATATTAGAATTCTACTAGTTAATATCCATAATTCTGGTTTTTATTTATTAGAATTCTGATATTGTTTAACTAAGTGCGTCGCAAATGTTGTGGAATCACTTTGATCAACAAAAAGAAAAAAAAAACAAAAAATACTTGAATTTGAGCATATTGAAATGGCTGCAAGGTAGCCGTTGGAACGGGAATCATTTGATTTGCCATAAAATTGTTTCCAAAATTATTAGCATTAGCCGCTCCCCAATTCAAAACATAAGCAGAAAGATTTGTTCCTTCAGCACCAGCTGCAGCATAGAATCCAGCAACTTGTTGTTGTTGTTGAAATGCTGCATGTTGTGTTTGATGTAAGGTTGCAGGCATCATAGCTAAAAAATGTTTGTGATACTTAATGTGCAGGAGTAAAAAAATAACTACCCTGTTGAATATGTTGCTGTTGTTGTGGCTGAACTGGAGGACTCCGTGAAAGTACATGAGCTGGAAGTTGCTGATGGGAGAGTGGCGGCTGAGCTTGTGGAATATGAGTCTGATATAAAAATTAAAACATGTTAGTCGATAAAAAAAAAGGTAAGAAATACATGCTGAATTTGAGCATATTGAAATGGCTGTAAAGTAGCTGTAGGAATGGGAATCATTTGATTTGCCATAAAATTATTCCCAAAATTATTAGCTACGGTCACCAAATTATTCGTTACAGGTGTAGCAGTATTATTGTAAACAACTAAACTGCCAGACATCATTGGAGTTGGTGCAGAAGAAACAGCAGTAACATTTGAATTAACAATTGTAGCAGATTTTGCACCCTTTGTTGCTGATTTTGCTGAAGGAACAAAAGGGAGTGCATTAAGGTCCAATTTAAATATTCTACAACGAAAAAAATAATTTACTTAATATAAAGTTAAAAACCTCTCCACTTTGTCTCCTTGCTCACTGTTCTGAACCAAAACAGCTTTATCTGCACTTTTCCTACCACCACCACCACTGTATTTGCGATTTGGCACAGGCGTCGAAGCTTTTGCAATTTGTGGAGGTAATGGTTCTGGTGGCGGCGAAACGTCAACATTTTCAACCTTTTTTTCCTTTTCAAACTTTTTATTTGTCATTTTTTGTGTATCATTTAATTCAGTGGTTGTTACTTTTTGAGGAAAAGTTTTCTTTTCAGAAGTCGTCATTTTCTTTACCTATGACAAAATAGAAATTATTTGTTAAACTCAATAGAATGTTTTATCTTATTTAACATCCTTTTTCACCAAAAATTCAAATATACTTCTAAAATTCTTCTTCAATTTATTAAATATTACGCACATATTTCTCCTCATTCCTATTGTTAGTCGATGGAATTTTAGATGCCGAGATGGAAACCTTTTCCAATACTTGACGTTGCTGTTTAATTTCGTCATTCATCTTTCCACTTCCTCGTTGTGATTTCTCGTTTGCATCGAATTTAGTAGCTGCATCCAAATCACGTTCTTCATCATCATTTTCAAGTTGAGCATTATGCCTGCTTGCTGGATTCATTGCTATTTGTTGTGCTATTGCCTGAGCTTTTTCCAATTCTTCTTTACTATATTCGCCAATTCCAACACTGAAAAATAAAAAGAATTTTAATCTGATAAGATCAATTAAATGAAACCAAATAATAAAAATAAACAAAACAGATTTTTCTCAATGACTCATCCTTATTTTTAACTAACACATATTATTGGGGCTTTTTTCAAATAATCAAAATTTAAAAAAACATTTTGAATGTTTAAATATAAAAAAAAAATTGACAAATATTTACAACGATTAAGATTAAAAACCTTATTTTTTTTGGTCAGCAATAAAAGAGGAAATAGACAAAAAAGAAAAATAGATTTTATTGAAAGAGGGGCATGTTTAAAATTATTTTGAGAATGATAGATAATTTTATTTTTTTTTAAAAGCATTGAGGTATCAGTACATCAAAAATCCTTAATTAAAATTAATATTTTAAGAAATAATCAATTAAAAAACATTTTGCAAGTATGTAGTTTTAAATATTATACATAGATCAGTACACGTATGATGAAAAAAAAACATGAAGCGTAATGGTTTATAAGAGAAATAATTGCGAGGAAGAAGAGAGAAAAAGGGAAATTGTTCACTTTGTTCTTTGAACCTTTTTAGAAGAGAAAAATATTTTTTTTTTTATCATTTATATGCTTCCCGCATTTTTTTGCAGAAGTTAGTAGCATTGACTGGCCAATTGGAAGAGAATAAACATTACTTTTTAGTACCATTTAAACAATAAATGATTTAGTGGTTAACCATTTTTAGAATAATTTTTAATTATAAATGAGATTTTTTTGGAATTTTTAAAAATACTACGAATGAAAATTTTTTCGAAAAATTAAAGTAATTTAAAGTGATTTCCACTAGAATATCAAATTGCCTCTTAATAAAATGAAATCAAGTTTAATTAATGATATATGTACATATCATTTAATATAAAAAATTTTTAGTAGGTTATAAAACAAAATATATAATAAACCTGTAAATGAACAAAGTTCAGGTAAATATACCAGAAAAAAAACAAAATAAATCTACTCTATTTTAGAAATTAAAAAACTTACTTTGAAAACTCGGATTCATCAAAAACTGTTCCATTACCCACACATTTATCTTTATTAGCGTGGAACATATCTGCAACTGACCATCCACCCAAATTGTCAAGATCATCGGTCACACCGCTTTCATAGTCATTTGTAGCATATTCACCGGAACCGTCATCTTCCCATGCTTGAAGGTCTAATTCAGTATCTGATTCATTAAAATGTTCGTTTCCACCATTTTGGTTTGTTTTGTTTGAGGCAATTTTTGAGTCAGTTAGAAATACTGAAATTTAAAAATATATTTTACACAACTATACATGACTGTAACTAAAGTTGATTGTTTTTAATAGTGATTGGGATATAATCTTTGGCAATCAATCAATTTGTCGTGGAATATTTGATCAAATCGTAAAATTATTAACCCGTTTATCACAAATTGATTTTTAAATTTTATTTTACTAAAATATTTTGCAAGAAAGGTTTCTCGAAATGAATAATTTCTAGCAAAAAACCTCGTTCAGTCACAGTTTTTGTCCCGTCGCCGACTATACGTTTGGCTTTTAAAATAATGTTGTTCTCGAACTTTTTCACAGTTTTCTCGTTTTCAGACGCCGCTGAAAATTTTACTGCAGATGATAGCTCGACTTCAAGCTAAAATTTGAATAATTAAATAATTATAAGACTCCATTTAGAACATCCACCCAATGTGAATTGTGCAGATTTATGAGTCTCGTCGGTTAAAATACCTTCGACAGATATTTTCCAGCCAAAATACATTAGTTTAACTCGAGTTTTGGTAAGGGTTTGGAGAATTACCGAATGAAACCACCAATCTTAGTTAAATGACGCACATGTTAATGGGAAAATAGACTTTAATGTATTCACAAATAGGTTATACACTTTTATGGGAACATATATTCTTCACTTGTATGTCTTAAAACCAGAGCTTAATAATAAAACATACTTGACCAGATGTTGAAAATTTCTTAAGGGTGCCAGTATAAAGATCACCAACTTCATCTTCAGCAACAACTTGGGATTCCTAAAAATTAAAAATTTTTAAACAATAAATAGCTAATCAATATAATTTATTCAAGAAATTAGTTCCTTACCATCATGTTTTCGACATAATCTTTCAGTGACGACATTGCTCAGGGGTGGTTAAATGAAAAGTTGGGACTTAAAAATCTAAAAATAAATTGCAGAAAATCACAAATTAAATGTTGAAAAATTAAAGCAACAAAAGAAAATTCATAGATTTTGTGTCAAAATGGGCAGTTCTCTTCTTTCTATAATTGTACTCTCTTTTAATCATTACTCTCGTTTTTAATAAGAAAAAACTTCTTGTTTATCAGTTTTATCTTTAGCTTTATATTTACGACTTACAGTTCGTTTGCCTAATTATTTTATGCCCAGATCATAGTTGATTCGACTTTTTCACTTAAAAAGATCATCGTTTCTATTATTTTTTGTTAGTATTCATAGTTCGAATCAAAGTTTTTACCTTTCAATTAAATTTATTTCTTATAAAAATTTCCTATATAAAGGTTGAATTCATTCACTTAATTCATTTTTAAAGTCAAAAAAATTTTTTTAGAGTTACTTTATTTCTTTTTTATTGACATTTTTTTTTGTTAAAAGTTATTTAAATGGCTGCGCCAACTTCGTTTCAGATTTCTGGACTTCTTGAAAAGATGACTAATATTGATAAGGTGTTATCTTCGTAATTCTTTTACATATAAAAATTTAGGATTTTCGGTATATGGCTGTAAATGATTTAATGACCGAATTGGGTAAATCATCAATTGCTTTAGATGAGGATATGGAAAAACGAGTAAATCATCACTTTTTTACATATTTCTTTTTAATTTAAGATTGTTAATTCTCTTCTTAAATTGATTCAAGATAAAAATGCTGAAGTGCAAAATCTTTCTTGTCGATGTTTAGGTATAACAGATATCTTTTTATGAGCATCTTTTATTAGATTTTGGCCCTTATTTGAGTGATTATTTGGGAGATTTTTTCAATATTTATATTTTATTCCCTTAGTTCTAATCGTTTAAACATGTAGAAAACTTAAACTTTAATATAATTTTCAGGCCCATTAGTTTATAAATTAAAAGTACCGCAACTTGAAACAATGACCGATACATTATGCTCTAATCTTAGTTCTTCTAATGAATCACTTCGTGATGCTAGTTCAATTGCTCTTAAGGTTCTTATTTTAATTTTTATTATACTTTTATATTTGTAGATTGTACTTAATGAATTGCCTTATACATGTATTAATCAACAAAATATTTACAATTGTGTTAAACGTGTAGTTCCAAAATTACTAGACGCGCTCCGTAATTTAAATAGTTCTTTTAATTATTTAAAAATATTTTAAGAAACAAATTCGCCAGCTGTAAAATTGGAAGTTTTAGATGTTCTTGGTTCTTTAATTATGCGTTATGGACGGACAGTTAATTTGTATTTTGATCAGGTTTTTGAAAGAAAAGTCTTCCCTTAATGATTTTTTTTAGGTTGAAACAACTCTTTTTGCTCAACTCGAAAAAGAACGGCCTTCTCTTAGGAAGCGTGCTTTAAATGCTTTGGGTTTTCTCACAGATGTAGTTCCTGATGATCAATTTACAAATATTGTTCAGGTTTTAATTTTCAGGATTTTAATGTTAATAATATCTAACATTTTTTAAAGAAAATACTGACAGTTTTTTCAACACCAAATGTTTCATTGGGTACATTAAAGACTTTCGTTCTTGCTTTAACTACTATTTGCCGCGTTTCTTCTACTCGAATTACGCCGTTTATTTCAAAAGTAATTAATTTAGTTAAGAAATATTTTAATTTATTTTGTCAGATTATGCCTTTGCTGATACAAAAATGCCAAACTATTGATGACGACGAATTACGTGAAAATTGTTTGCAGGTTATTTTCTTTTTTATTGGATTTTTGATTAACTCTTAATTTATTGTTCAATTAATCATTTTTATTTTTAGGCATTTGAATCTTTTATCTTTCGTTGTACAATTGATATGGAGGATTATGTTAGTGAAATTGGCTCACTTTGTGCTGAACTTATTTCTTATGACCCAAATTATAATTACGGTAATGACGATGAATGTAGTAATGAAATGGAAACTGACGAAAATTCTGTTGATGATGAAGAAGATATTGATGATCAGAATGATAATTACAGTGATGATGATGGTTAATTTGTTAAAATTTTATTTAATTTTTGAATACATTTAGATGTTAGTTGGAAGGTTAGAAGGGCTGCTGCAAAATGCATTGAAGCATTGGTTTTCTATAATATTATTAAACCTTCATTTTTTTTTTAAATTAAAGATAACTTATCGACATGATGCTTTAGAAGAAAATTATGAAAAATTTGGTTCTTTATTAATTAGTCGTTTTAAAGAGAGAGAAGATAATGTTAAATATGATTTACTTTTGGCATATTCTGCACTTTTAAAACTGACGAAACAATTGTGCCCGGAATTGGCTGCATTTCAATCTCAAGTATTTTTTAAATATTTAAATTTAAACTAAAAATTAATTTTATATTAGAATATGCATGGAACTACTGAATGTAAACCTGAATTCTTTTTGACTTCTTATTTTGAGAAAATTCTTAACGAAGAAATGGACAAAAATAGTCAAAAAATTTTCAACAAACTTAAGAGGCAATTGCCTTCTTTGATGAAAGCTTTACAACGTGAAATTAAAACAAAAAATATTACAACAAGACTTCATTGCTATAATTTAATGTCGAATTTAATAAGGTTATTTATTATAAATGTTTTGTTTTATTTTTAAATATATTAGAGCGTATCCTGGCATTTTAAAAGATTATTTGAATTTAATTGTAGTAAATATTCGTTCAACTCTTTCTGATAATTCAGCAACAGATGGGAATATTAAAATCGAGGCTTTGCGTTTTGTTTATTTAATTTTAATTACTCATGACCATAAGGTGTTTTGTTTTTAGATTTTAAAATATTTTCTTAAGGATTTGCACAATTTTGTTGACATAATTGTTCCATTACTTGTTAAAGCAATTGAAGATCCATTTTATAAAACTTCTGCTGAAGCACTTATAACTACCCAATTAATTCTTTATGTTTTAAATTATCAAAAATCATCAGAGAATGTTAAACAACATGTTCTTTCGTTACATGAAGCTATTGCTGCTAAACTTAAAATTAATGACATTGACCAAGTAAAATATATTTTTTTGTTTTTCTTAAAATTTTTAGGAAGTCAAAGAAAAGACTATTTCGACTACTGGTTTGCTACTTTCTCTTTTCGCTTCTGAATTAAGCTCAAAAATTGTATTTTTTTTTAAATTTAACTTTTTATGTTTTTACTATTTAATAAATATAATTTTAACTTAAATAATTAAATACTTTTTAATTAATTTTAGATTGATGCCTATCTTGCTTCTTTACTTGAACGTCTTCGGAATGAAATGACTCGATTAGTTGCTATTCGCTCAATTAATATAATCGTTGATAGTGATGCAAAAATTGAATTACAACCATTTCTTCCTGATTTACTTACTTATTGTGCTGATTTTTTACGCAAAAATCAACGTTCTTTACGGGTTTATTTTACTTTAATAAATATTAATATAATTCTTTACTTTTTATAGTTGAATACTTTAATTTTATTGGAATCTCTTGTTAAACGCCGTTTTAGTCAAAATGGTTTGCAAGGACCTGGTCTTATAAAAGTAGTAAAGGAAATACCTGCTTTGATTAATGAAATTGATATTCAACTTAGCCAAATTGCTATTACATTTATTACAAGTTTTGATTTTTTTTTATTTTGTATAACATTTTTAGATATTGTCAATTCTTATCCTGATCAGATTCATAGTGAAGAACTTAATAATCTTTTCACGTATTTTTTATTTAAAATTTACTTTAATTATTTAAATAGTTCTATTATTTCATTGGTACAAAGTTCGTTACTTCAAGGCACCACTCTAAATGCTTCTTTGGGTTTGATTGCTGCTTTAATTCGTGCTCCACTGCCTAATAAACCATCTTTTGAGGTATATATATATTTTTTAAATAATTATATTTATATTTTTAGGAAATTATTTCAAAATTAACAGAGCCAGTTAATTCATCCTCCTCTCAATTATTACATCGTCAGACTTATAATTCAATTGCTAAAGCTGTTGCTACTGTTACTCAATCAACATCTGACAATCAAAAATCTTCAATATTAGTTACTTCTTTAAGAAATTCTTTGAAAGTTGAGAGCAGTGATTCTGTTCGTCTCTACACAATTTTGACTTTAGGAGAAATAGGGCACAGTTGTAGCGGAATAATTGATACAAAAAAGAATGAAATAAGGTCTTTTTGTTGTTTAATAACTCGGGATACGACTCCCTGGTTGGTAAATTTACTTTGGATTTTCTTTTTTCCTACTATTCATTTTTTTGTTGTCATTTTCATTTTACAAATGTTTAATTTTTTATTTTTTAGTACCGAACAATTAATTATTGAATCATTTGGTTCTCCACTTGAAGAAATTAAAGCAGCTGCTAGTTATGCTCTTGGAAATATAGCAACTGGAAATTTGACTAAATTTCTTCCATTTTTGTTAATGGAAATCTCTAAAGAAGAGAAACGTCAATATTTATTTTTACATGCACTTAAAGTAGTTATTGATGAACAAACTACTCGTTCTTCAGAAGAAGTAGATGCTGCTTTTACAATTGGTATTGAAGAGATTTGGGCTTTATTAATTAAATATTGCGGATCTAATGAAGAAAGTATTAGAAATGTTGTTGCAGAATGTATTGGACGTTTATGTACAGTTAATCCTGAACATTTTGTTGGAGTTTTATTGGTTTATTTATTTTTTTATATTCTCGGAGCAATTAATTTGTATTTTCAGCAAACTATTGACAGCACATCTGCCAATGTCCGTGCTACAGTTGTCACCGCTTTACGCTTTTTAATAGCTGAACAACCCCGAACATCTGTTGATGAATATCTTCGTCCAGTGCTTGGACAATTCTTTGCTTCCATCAAGGACACTGACTTAAATGTTCGTCGTGTTGCAATTGTTACTTTGAATTCTGCTGTTCATAACAAACCCAAATTAATTAAAGAATATCTGCCATCACTATTACCTGCACTTTATGAAGAAACTAAGGTTAAACAAGAATTGGTTCGTGAAGTTGAAATGGGTCCATTTAAACATGTTGTTGATGATGGACTTGATTTGAGAAAGGCAGCATTTGAATGGTTAGCAATCTAATATAAACTTTATAAAAGATGTAAAATAAATAATAATTAATTATTAGTATGTACACTCTCGCTGATCAATGCCTGGATCGGGTTAATTTGGCCGAATATTTGTCTTATGTTGAGAATGGACTTAAAGTGATTTTTAAAATTTGTTAAATGGTTTCTAAATAATTTTTCAGGATTGCCACGATATTCGTCTTCTTGCCTATTTAATGCTTACTCGCTTGGTTAATAAATGCCCAATACAAATATCTCAGCGGTTGGACGGATTCTGTGAACATATTAAGGTTTAATTAAAAATTATAAAATTAAAATTCCTCTTTATTAGTCTCAACTTTTGTCACGGCCAAGACAAAATGCTGTTAAGCAAGAAAGTGATAAACATGATGAATTAAAACGTTCTGCTGTTCGAACAGTTTTAGCATTAAGACGTGTGCCAAATAGTGATCGTTCTCAAAAGCTGACAGATTTATGGGAGATAATCAATACAAATAATGAATTGACATCTATGAAAGAAATTCACGTTTGATAATAACTATATTTTTCAGAAAATTTTGGATAATTTTATTTTTAATATTTTAACTATGTTAAAAATAGAAATAAATTTTAAAAAATTAATTTTTTTAATACTTTCAAAATTCTTTAGGCTCGTGAACAACACGCATATACTGCTGTAAATGGTTTTCAAACTTCTACTCATAATCATCATGAGACAATGGATATAGAATGAATGAGTAAAAATGATTGCAATTTCCCAACTTTCGGGTTTTTATTTTTAATGACATTTAATATGTAAATTTTTCAATTTATTTTCGATTTGATTATGAGATGAAAAGAAAATTCTTAAAATATTGAAAGAAATATTATTTTAAATTTAAGAGTTTACATTTTTTTGAAAAAAAACATTAAATTAAAACAAAAGCATTGTCAAAACTATTTATCTAATGTTTCATTATAAAAATCGATAAAATTGATAAATTTTTTGAATTGACCTACATAAATACTCAAAATCGGGTCAATCCCATTTATGAACTTCTTTTATCGAATACCACAATTCATCAGAATCTCTAATTGATCTAATTAACGTCGATGAATTGGGTTCTATGTTATTTTTCCTTTCGATGAATGGGGGTGGAGAATTTAAAGTAACCACAATCCAATAAATAAACTTTTTTAATTAATTTTTAAATTCTTTATTATATATTTATATTCATCGGGAAAATTAGATTAAATATTTTTGTTTAATTTTTAAACTAAATATACATATCTTTTGGAGAATTTTATTAAATCTTTTTTTATTTGTATCATCAATTGAAATGATAACTGTAAAATGGAGGAGAATTCTGCAATATTTGATAATCATCTACAGCAACGATTGCCTAAATTTTTTAAAATTAAAAATAAATAATTAATTAAAAATATTTTAATTAAACCTTTTTTAATGGTGTATACCTTGGTGGAATCCAATAGTTTGTTGAATCAAATGTTGAGTCTAAATTACTATTTAAAACATTTAATTTAACAATAAAATAATTTAAAAATACCCAAAAAAGTTTCTTCCACCAGCACGTTTATCAGCAGAGAATTGACGGCCACCACCTCTTTTAGCCCAAGTACCTCCTCCACCTATTCCACCATAATCAGCAAAAGGACGAATAAAATATCTACCACCACCTAAACAAATTTTTTTTAAATTAAAAAATTAATTTTTTCGAATTTTTTTTTTATTAAAAAATGAAAAAACTAATTTTAATTTAAATAAAAAAAAAAAGGAAATGCTGCCAATCAAAAAAATGACAACACAAAATAAAAAAAGAATTGTATAAAAGATTGAATTTAATTTTTAAATTAAACTTCCAAATTATTTATTAAAAAATAATATAAAATTATTTATTTAACCTCTTTTCCATGTACTATCACCATCACCAAAAAAACCATAAAATGGTCTTGCCCCACCTCTTTTCTCTTCAATTTTAGAAAATATTCTTGCACCACCTTATATTTTTTTATTTAATAAATTAATTAAATAAAATATACCTCTTTTATTTTCAATTTTAGAAAATGTTCTTGCACCTCCTCTTTTTAATTCATAACTTAAATCATCAAAATTAGGACGTTGAAAAGCTCTTGCCCCAGCACGTTTACTGCTTTCATCTATTGAAGAAAATGGTAAAAATTCTTCAATACCTTCATTTTCTTCGATATTAGTAGCTAAACAACCTAGAGTTAAAAAAAAAAGAAATAATTAATTTAAAAATAAAAATAAATATTTAAATAATTAATTAATTAATTTTATTTTAATTTTAAATTTGTATTTTTGTTTTATAAAAGAAATACACTTTCAAAGAGAGAAAAAGAAAAAGAGAGAAATTACAATAGCAAATGTACTGTAAATGAAAAGAGAAAAATAAATTAAAACTTGAATTAAAGTTTATTTATTTCTGTTAAATTATTTTAAAGTTTATTTTTTACATAATATTAAATATTTCTTTATTTTTATTTATTTATTGCTATTTATTTTAATTAATTTTATTTTTTAAAATTTAATTTATATTTTTATTTTTCCATTACATTAAAAATAGTTTTATCTTTTTAAAACAAAAACATTTCCCAAAGGAACATTTTATGTACTTTTTGTTTAAAATTATATGGGCATTTTATTTTTAATATTCTTTTATATTTATTTAATTAAATTGAATATATTTATTTAAATATTAAAAAAAAAAATTTTTTTTTAATTAACTTTATTTTTTAAATAAGATATAGAATGAAAAATATATTTTAATTAAAATTACAAGGTTGAACTATTTTTTTTGGATAATCCAAAATATTTTTAAAAATTCAACAAAAATTTTAATTAAATTAAAAATTATTTAATTTTTAAATAATTTAAATATTTTTTAAATAAAATTTAAAAAAAATTAATTAATTAATTAAAAATATATTTATTTTTAAAATTTATTTTATTAAAATTATTTTATTTATTTTTTTTTTTTATTTAAATTATTTTTATCATTTTAAATTTATTATTTATTTATATTTTTTAATGTTATTTAGAGAATAAAAGTAAAGGTTTTTTTGGTTAAAAAAAAATATTAAAAGCATTTTCTTGGCATAAAAAAAATTAACATAAATGGATAAAAATAGTTAAAAGATTTATTTATGCAAAAAAGACAAAATTAGAAAAAAGAAATAATTATTTTTTTTTAATTAAAAAAATATCTATTTAAGTAATTTTTGAAAAAAAAAAAAATAATTTTAATCTTTAAAAAATATTTAAATTAAATTTATATATTTATTCTTAGTTTAAAAAAAAAAATTCTTATTTTTTGATGATGCAATATATATATATTTAAATTAAATAAATTTAATTTAAATTAAATATTTATTTTATTATTTTTTAAGAAATCTTTTTTTATTTAAAAAAAAAATCAGTTCCTTTACAAAAAAATATTTCCTTTTTTTTAAGATTAAAAAAGAATCTTTACTTAAAATAAAATTTTAAAAATAAAATTATTTTTAAAAAAGGCAACAACAATAAAATATTAAATTTAAAAATAAATAGAACTTAAATAAATAAATATGACATTTAAAATTAAAATTTAATAAAAATATATTTTTTTTATTTATTAAATTTTAATTTTATATTTATTTTGTTTTTTCTATTTAAATAAAAAAGGAAAACAAAACAGAGAAGAATTAAATTTAATAAAAAAAATTAATTTTTTTAAATTAATAATTTAAATAAAAAATATTTTAGATTAATAAATAAAATAATAATAATTAATTTTTTTATTTTAAAAGATGGGAAAAGAATAAATAAATAAAAATAATTTTAAAAAAAAAGAGTAAAAGATTAATACATCCTTTATTTTTATTAATTTAATTATTTAAAATTAATTTTAAAATTTTAAATTTAATTTAAAAATTATTTTTACTTTTATCAAAAGTAGTTCCAACAATTAAAAGTAATAAAAGAGAAACTCGTCGTAATTCCAATTGGCAAGTAATTTCTAATTTATTATTTAATTGTTTAATAAAATTATATTTTTTTGAAGTAAATGAAGAAGAAGAATATGATGAAGAATTTATTTTCATTTTTTAAATTTCTAAAAAATTAATTAAAAATTAAAGAATTAAATTAATTAATTAATTTACAAAAAATATTTTAAAAATTTTTTATATTTTTTTAAAAAGTTAGAAATTTTATTTATTCAAAAAAAATTATTAAAAATAACATTTTTTGTAATATGTAAATATATTTTTAAAAATTAAAGTCTTTAAGAAAAAAAAATTTTTGTTTTCTTTGTTTAAAATGTGTCAAGGTATTCACCTTTTAAATAATTTATTTAAAAAATAAATTACTTTATTATTATTTTAAATAAAAAAACTTTTTTTTATTTATTTAAATATGTTTTTTAAATAAAATTCTGAATTTATTTTGTTGGAAGGAAATAAAATAAAAAATGATAGAAAAGGGAGGGGAAAGAGGAGGTAAAAGAGGAGGGAAATATATAAGTAATATAAAAGAGTAGAAGTAATTTATTTATTTATTTGGTCAAAAGGAAATGTTCAAAAAAAAAAAAGAGGTAAAAAATGAAAAAAAAAAGAAGAACATAAAGGGAGGAGGAACACATTAAAGTAGAAAAAAAAATATTAGCAATATTATCAAGGGAATTTAAAAATATATATATGTATATTTAAAAAAGAAAATTAAAGAGATTAAAAATATATTAAAAAATATTTTAAAAAAAATAATAATAAAGAAAATATTTTTTAATTAAATTAATTTGTTTTTTTATTTAAATATTAAATATGAATAAATTAAATTAATTTTATTAAATAAAAATAAAAAAGTGTAGAATTAATTAATTAATTAAATAATTTAAATTTAATAAATAATTCAAACAATTTTTATTTAATTTAATGTTCTACAGTATTCTTCAAAACATTAAAGAATAATGTTTTTATTTATTTAAAAACATGAATAAATTTAAAAATAAAAAATAAAAAAAAAAGTTTATTTATATTTCAATATTTGTTTTTATATATAAAAATAATTCCCTAGAGTCTAATCATGTAGTAATATTTATTTAAAAAAAAAAGATTTAAATTTTTTAAGTTTTATTTTTTCTTTTTAATTTTCTTTAGGGAAATAAAATATTTAAATGACGTGATTTTTAATAAATAAAGAATCATTTAAATAATTTTTTTAGGGGGGAATTTAATTGAAAATAAATTAATTAATTATTTTTTTAATTAAAATATAAATTTTTTTTTAAATTTTCACACAAAAAATATTTGAAATAAATTTAAAAAATAAAAAATTAATTTCAACTAAATTTTAAACCGGAAATGGGAAAAAAATTTTAAAAGAGAATTAATTGTTAGGTATTAAATTTATTGTTTTTTATTATTTAAAAATTTTGGTATTAAATCATAAATAAAAATTAAAAATAAATTTATATAAATTATATGGTTATTTAAATAAATATTTTGTTATATTATAAAAATAATAATATTATTTTTTATTTTTATAAAATTATGGATTTTTATTAATTAATTAAAAATAAAATTAAATAAATTATTTAATAATTACTTATAAATATTTTTTTAATTTTTTTTATAATTTTAAAAAATGATTTTATTTTTCAAAATATTTTAAATTAAATTATTTAAATATTTTAAAAATTATTTTTTTACTTTAAATTTTTATTTATTTGCGTCACTAAAAACTTTATAAAATTTTATTTAATATATTCATTTATTTTGTCAAAATAATTAACATATAAATTAATAATAAATAAATAAATATAAAGAAAATATTTAGTTACATTAAAAGAAATATAAAACAAATTATTTAAATATTTATAAAATAAATAACACGAACATTCTTATTTTTTATATTTTGTTTTTTGTATTTAATTATTACTTGGTTCTATGTTTGTTGCGTTTATTGAAGAAGTTTTTGTTTATTGTATTTAAATAGTAAAACAATAATTTAAACAAACAAACAATCTGAACATTTGTACAATAGAACAAAACATTTAAAACAACATAATAAAAACATTCAAAAACATTTGTTCAAACATTTGTTTGTTTTAAAAATTTCAACACAACACATTAAAAACAAAACAAAAAGACAATTCTTTTGTTTTTGTTTTAAACTTTGTATTTTTTTCTTTTCTTTTCTATTCAATTTATTTATTTATTTATTTGTTTTTAATATTTTTTACATATTAAATACAAATTATATATTTAAAATAATTATTTATTTATTTTGTTAAAAAATTCTTTTGTTTTTTTTTTTTTGCTTTCTTTAAAATTATTCAAACAATTTAAATAATTTTTTTTTTCTTTTTTATTTATAAAAAACATTAATTATTTAGTACAAAAATACAAATAAATTATTTTTAAATAATTTTCTTTTATTAAAATATTTTTTTTAAATAAAATTTATTTATTAAATATTATTTTTACCCTTTCCCTATATTTTTTTTTTAAAATTTTTAAAAATTTTTAAAAAATTTAAACTTTTACTTATATTTATTTTTTTATACAGATTTATAATAAATATTTTCTTTTATATATTTAATTTTTTTTATTAAAATAAAATTAAAAATATTTAAATTTATTAATATAAAGCTAAATTAAATTAGGTTACCATTTTTCTATAAATTATTTAATTTTATTTTTTTTTTAAATTATAAAAAATTTACTTTTTGTGAGTATATTCATAAAAATTTTATTAGATTAATATTTCTTAATTAAAAATTAAATTTTAATTAAATTATTAATTTAAATATATTATTTTTTAAATTATTTAAAATTTATTTAAATTTTCTAAAAATATAAAAATAATAATTTAAATAAAATCATAAAAAAAAATATTACTTAATTAATTATTTATTTCTCTTCATTTTCTTTTAAAATAAATTACCATATAACAAAAATAGTTTTTATTTTAAAATAATTTTATGTCCAAAAATATTCTTTATTTTTATTATTAATTCTTTTTTTTTTAATTTTCTTTTTATTCAGAAAATATTTTAATTATTTTTTTATTTATTAAAATAGAAGAAGAATTTATTTATTTTATTATTTTATTTTAAAAATAGATATTTTTAATAAAAATAATATTTTTAAATTTATTAAACAAGAAAAAAAATAATAAATTATTTTAGTACAAATTTAAATAATTAATTTAATTATTTTTTAAATTAAATTAATTTATTTAATTTATTAAATTTCAGTTTTCTTTTCAAATTTTAATTAAAATTAAATTTTTAAATAAATTATTAAAAATTAAAATAATTTTTTTAAAAATTTATTTTTTATTAAATTAATTAATTAATTAAATATTTATTTAATAAATAAAATCTTTTATTGGTTAATTAATTTTTATTTATTTCCAAAATAAATTTTATTATTTAAATTTAGTGATATTTTTTTAAAAAATAAAAACAAAAAATTTAGATGTAAATAATAAATAAATAATAATAATTATTATTATAATATATATATATATTGTACTTTTTAACAAAATTCTTAATTAATTATTTATTTATTTAAATAATTATTTATTTATTTATTTAATTTACATAAAAACACCCCCTCATACAAAAAAAAACAAAACAAAAAATATTTTTACGCGCGAAAAATTTTTTTTCTTTAACTCCCCCAATTTTTAAAAAATAAATAAATAAAAAATAAATTCACGTGAGTGAAGCTAATTTAAATAAATAAAAACTTTAAAAAGTAATGTTAAATCAACCAAATAAATATAAAATACAAAAAATAAAATAAAAAATACAAAATAATATAAAATATTAAAAAAAAAATTATTTATTTCCTTATTTTTTTAAAAAAAAAAAATTCTTTTAGCAACAAATATTTTTAAAAAATAAATAATTAAAGAAAATAAATACTTCATTTAATATTGTAAATTAATTAAATTAATTAATTTAATTTAATTTGAATTATTTTAAATTAAAAAATAATTTTATATTTATTTAAAAAAAAAATATTTAAATTAAATTTTAATAATTTTATTTAATTTAAATAATTATTTCTATAAATTAATTTAAATAAAAAATATTTTTAATTAATTTTAAGGTTTATTATTAAAAATAAACAAATTAATTATTTAAATAAATGTTTATTTCAAATATTATTATTTCTTCTTCTTCTTCAAAAAATAATTTTACAAAAAATTTAAAAAAATATTCAATAAATAATTTAATATTATATTTTATTGGAATTATTTTAATATTTTTTATTTGTCAATCTAATGCTAAATCATTAAATAATAATAATTATTTTAATAAAATTAAAAGAGAAGAACAAATTAAAGAAGAAAATCAAATAGTTAAGTTTTTATTTTAATTAATTAAAATAATTAAATAATTAATTAAATAATTAAAATTTAAACTTTATTTACCTTTACTAAATAAACATTTTTAATTACAAAAATTAAAATAAGAAAAAATTTAAGCATTAAATTAAATTAATTTTAATTTTTAAAGAAAAAACGTTTTTATGCTTGGGATGAAATGTCAGCCAAAAGATCATTAATTCCTTCAGCTAGAACAATTAATCAAATTGGAATAAATGAAGGAGATATTAATGAAAATTTAATTGAAAATTTAATAAAAGACCAACAAAAAGAACAACAATTAATAATACCTTTAAATAATATATGGAAACGTGAAATGTAAGGATAAATAATTAAATTAAATTAAATTAAATAAAAATTAAATTAAATTAAATAAAAATTAAATTAAATAAAGATAATTAATTAATTAATATCTCTAAATATTTTATAAATTAAAGTTTTTTTTTTAATTTTCTTTCTAATTAAAATAAATTAAATTATTAATTTAAAGGAATTAAAAATAAAAATTAATTTTTAAAAATATTTTTGAAAAATTCTTATTTAAATAAATAAAAAATATAAATAAATAATTAAATTTAAATAAAAAAAAAAAAGAAAAATATTTGATTAAGCCAAAAATGAAACAAAAAAAAATATTTTTTAAAGAAAAATAAAATTAAATTACCTCTATATTTTTATTTATATTTTAAAATTAAGAAGAAATTCTAAAATTTTATTTTTGATTTTTTAAAAAATAAAGCAATTTTTAAATTTTTTTTTTTTTGCCTAAAAATAGAAATAAATAAATAAATTTTTATTCGAATTTTAATTTTTTATTAAATTTATTTTAATTTAAAAGGTTAAATATTATTCCATCAAAACAATCATCAATTAATAATGCTGAAGATAATTTAATTAATTTTCAACATCCAAATTTAATTAAACGAATGATTTTAAATAAATAAATAAATATATATAACATTTTAATACATATACCAAGGATGGATATCGTTTAACTATTTAATACCTTATACGATAAAAGATTAGAAAAAAATAAGATATGGCAAATATAAGAATACTATACAATAAATACGATATACATCTTTGAGAGTTAGAGATTGATTTTTAACAAACGAGACAATATATGCACCTTTGGTATATACAATTGTTTATTTTTAAATATTATATAAGCACTTATTATTAATAAGAAGCAAAATAAATAAATAAATTGTGAATAGGTCCAAATATTCGCTTCGTCTTCTCCTATTTTATGTATTTAATTCCTTTTATTTTTTACTTTTATGTACAAAATGTTGCATAATGAAATTGAAACTGAAAGGAGGAAACGAAAGTTGAAGTAGATGGACGTCTTTTACGTCTTTGACAGGTTAAATACGTATGAAACAGTTAAATTTTGAAGATGTGAATATAGAACTGGAAAGAGCACATTAGAATATCCCAATCCATCAATTACTTGATATTTTTTATTTAAATTGATATTTATTTTGTCATAGGTATGAAAAGAAAAAATAATAAAAACCAAATATGTACATAAAACATTAAAATAATATCCCTTTTATATGTACTAAGTATGTATGTACATATTGTTTTTTTCAAAGAATAATTTTAAATTAAATGATTTTATTTCTTAATTTTAATATTATTTTAAATAAATTAAATACTGATACATATCTAAATAATTCTAATTTAAAAATTAATTCAAAAATAGACTAAAATTAGCTAATTATTCAGAAATTTTGCTTTTCTATTTTTCGAAACGATTTGAAAAATAAAGTATCCAAAATATCTAATTTTGTAAATTTATCGATTATTTAGATTTTTTTTTGTATTTCAAAGATATTTTCTTTCATTTTTAATTAATTATGAGCGACGAACAATTGGAACAACAGCAAACCCAACCGCAAGAAAATGTTGAGAACAACGAAGATGTTCAGCAGATACAAGAACAACAAAAACCTTCAGAACAACAAAAAACACCAGAACAAAAAACACCAGAACAGCAACCACCAGAACAACAACCACCAGAACAACAAGAAAACCCATCACCAACGTTTTTTTAAATTTTACTTAATATTCTTTTTTATTCAGTCACAATTTTGTTCCTCGTGTCGGTTTCTTACAACCTCCTCGACATCGTTTTCCAATGCCATCAAATTCGTTTCCACCAAATGGTGGGGGTGGAGGGCCGCCACAAATGCGAGCACCACATCCAAATTTTCGGCCAATGCCTCCCAATTTTATGCCACCAGGACCTCATGGTGGAGATGGACCATTTTTTAACAATCAAGGACCTCCACGATGTTTGTTTCATTTTGTTTATTGGCCTTTCTGTACACTTATTTTTTCTTTAAAATCTATCCCTTTAACTTTCTGGTCTTTTTGTCCTCTTTATTATTTTCGATTTTTCACGTTATTTCGGTGTTTTTGTCATTTTATTTTGGAAAAAAACTTTTAGTTTATGGACAAATTGCGCCATTATCTGCATTGAATATAGGTTTGTGTTGGTAGTGATTTTTATGTCAGTATTCTTTTTTGGTTTACTAACAACATCTAACTAAATTTGATTATACTAGGTGGACCTCCACAAAATATGGGACCGATGAACATGGGGCCAGGTGGTGGAGGTGGACGTCCACCAATGCAAATGGGTGGCGGTAGACCGCCGTTTCCTCCAAGTGGATGTTTTCCAGGTGGGCCGATGCCACCAGGTTTTAGACCTCAAATGGGAATGCCTCCAATGCATTATGGTATGAGACCTCAGATGCAAAATGGACACCAAAATGGCCAACCTCCTCAACAGAATCAACAACCTGCCAATCAAACAGAACGACTCAAAAAGGTTTTTAATAATTCAATTCATAAATTATTACAACTTGTCAGATTTTGGTAATTTCGGCTGAAAAAGAACTTTGGAT
Source organism: Meloidogyne graminicola (assembly GCA_036172905.1). Classification (NCBI taxonomy): domain Eukaryota; kingdom Metazoa; phylum Nematoda; class Chromadorea; order Rhabditida; family Meloidogynidae; genus Meloidogyne; species Meloidogyne graminicola. The sequence goes on along the minus strand of JARPZY010000017.1, from coordinate 1,005,484 downwards.
CGAAACTAAGACGGCTGAAGGTAAATCATATTTTTATCAATCTGAAACACGTCAAACGGTATGGGAACGGCCTGATCCTTCCAATGCTGTTGTTATGCAGCAAGATGAGATTCAACGAGCGGTAGAGCAGTCTCAACGTGAAGAAAAAGGTTGGTCTGCTTTTTGACATATTAAATTTTACTGTTATCCTTTTACTATTTTTTATTTGACTTCAATAATTCCTCTTAAATTTTTTAATAATTTCTGTTGTAAATAAGGTTAGGGGTGAAAAGTTTAATTAAATAATATACATGAGACAATTTAATATTAAAATTTAAATAAATTATAGGTTTTCAATGTAAGTTTTTTTAAAATGTGTATATAATAAGGCTATTTTAACTTTAGTCTTACAATTGACATTTTTCTTCAATTTTCTAAATTATTTTTTTAGCAATTATTGGTATTTTTATGCTATGATTAATTACTTAAAAAATATTGTAGAGTACAAGGATTTTTACTTTAAAGCTAATTAGAATAAAACTTTTAAATATATATATATAAATCAGGATTGCTGCCTCAAATTTATTTTATAGTTAATAAATTAGACTAAAAATTTTCTAAATTATCGCGGCAATCCTGATAATAAAAAAAAAAACTTTTTAAGTATACTAGGTATTAATTACTTATATTTTATTTTGGATGAACTTTATTGCAGCGACATATAAGAAAGAAGCGGGGAAGAGGAACTTGCTCATTTTGTCCCATTAACATTCTCAACAAATTCGGCTACTTTTCTCTCCATAGTCACAGTAATATAGACTGTTAAGAATTTTGTTCTTGGGATTTTAGTGTTATTAAGGGGGGTTAGATTTAAAATTTATTAAATTCTCTCTTTTGGAAGTTATTTTTTATAATATTCCTCGTCCTTATTTACTTCCCTTAATATTATTATTATTTCTTTAAAATTTTTTAAGTTATATTTTTCCGTATCATAAAAGAGATTTCTTAATTAGGAAATTGTATAATATTTTAAAAATTTACTTTTTTGTGATACGATCCTTTAGATCTCTAATAAAATTAATATTCATTTTTTTCTATAATTTTGTCATTTTTTCAGAACAGCAACAAATGTTACAGCAACATGGTGGTGGTCCTTCACCTGTTGGAATGCATCGTTTGTTTATTTATAAACTTCATTAATCATTTTTATTTTTAGCTCCATTTATGATGCCTCCTGGTTTTCCTGGTGGTCCTACTAATCCTAATGAAGCTTGGCAAGAATTTACTGCTCAAGATGGCAAAAAGTATTACTACAATTTTTTAACGCGGGAAAATACATGGACAAAACCAAAAGCATTGATTGATAAAGAAGGTTTTTTTTACCATTTTTTTAAATTTGTTAAAAATTTATTTAGCTGCTATTCGTGAAAATGGCGGAGTACCTCCTCCTAATATGGGTGGCTTCCCTGGTATGATGGGTGGAATGTCTCCGATTGGAATAGGTTATGCAGGTTTTCGTCCTTCTACTGCAACTGGTGGTCCTCAAGCTGCTTTAGCTAATCCACAGGCCGGACAAAAAGATAAATCACGGCCGGTAACAAGTAATGCTGTTGCTGGAACTCCATGGTGTGTTGTTTGGACTGGTGATAATCGCGTAAGTTTATCATTTTTTAAATATTATAATATGTTTAATTATTTGAATAAATTTAAATTTTTAGGTATTTTTCTTCAATCCTAGTACTCGGACTTCTGTATGGGAGCGTCCTCCTGAACTTTATAATCGTCCTGATGTTGATTTATTAGTCTCAAAACCACCCCCAGCAAGTTTGTTTTTTTCTTTTTTCAAATAAAACTTCAATTTTAGAAGAACAGTTAAGCAATCGTGCACAAAAACGTTTACAAAAAGAAGAAAGTGAAGAGGAAGAAGTTGAGGAAGATGATGATGTTGAAGGCCAGGATTCAGATACTTCTAATTCTGATGAGGAACAGCAACGGAAAATACCGGCCAAATCGCCGAAAAAGAAATCTCGTAAAGAGAAGAGGTATTTAAATATTTAAAATTGCTAATAATTTACTCAGGTCTGGGGCTGAATTAAAAACACAATCTGATAATCATAAGCAACCAAAATTAGCATTGCCTGTTTTACAACAAGAAAAGCCTATCGATCCAGCAATTCAGGCCGAATTGGAAGCACAAAGGGAGCGTGAAAAGGTTTAAAATTACAACATTTATTCAAAAGTAACTTACATTTTAGATTCCTCTTGAAGAGCGTATTAAACAATTTCGTCAATTGCTAGAGGATAAAAAAGTGAGTGCAACAAGCACATGGGAAAAGGAACTTTCTAAGGTAATTTTAATTAAATTTGAATTATTTATTTTTTCTTATAACAGATTGTTTTTGATCAACGTTACTTATTATTAAGTGCTGTTGAAAGGAAGGCAGCTTTCGATGCTTTTTGCAAAGAACGTGCGGAAATTGAAAAGGAAGAAAAGAGGAAGCGTGCAAAAGAAGCTAAAGCAGAATTTACTAAACTTTTGGAAGAAGCAAATTTGCATGGGAAGTATGAATACAATTAATTATTTTTTTAAATTGTTTTAATTCTAAGGTCAACTTTTTCATCTTTCTCTACAAAATGGTCAAAAGATACGAGATTTAAGGGCGTTGATAAAGCACGTGATCGTGAAGGCTTTTTCAAAGATTACGTTGAACAGCTCTACAAAAAAGAAAAGGAAGAAAAGCGAAAAGAACGTGAAAAGGTTTTTATTCTTTTTTTAAATCTTGATTTATTAAAATTTAACTTTTAGGCCAAGGAAGCTTTTGTTTCTTTTTTGAAAGAGCAGGAGGATTTAAGACGTAATTCTAATTGGGCTATTGTAAAGAAGAAATTAGATAAAGATGAACGTTATCGAAATAAAAACTTAGATAGCGAGACAAGGCAAAAATTATTTGATGAACACATCAAAACTTGCCCTGAACCAACGGAGGTTTTTTCAAATATTTTTTAATGTTTTTAAAAAATAATAGGAGGAGGAAGCTGAGGCAAAAAGACTAGAAAATGAAGCTTTAGAAGCGGCAAATGCTGCAAAGGAAAAGGCTTTGATTGAACAACAAGCTAATGAGGAACGTGATAAAGAAAGAAGGAAAAGCAGCACTAATAATAATTCTTCTAGTAGTAGTCGAAGACGTGATAAAGAAAAAGAAAAGGGTGAAAAAATTGTTGAGAAGACTGCAGAGGAAAAAGCTTTAGAAGATAGAAAACGTCAGGTTGAAGAAGAATTAGGCGAACATTTAAAGGAACGAAATCGTGAACATGAACGACATAAATTGCTTGAACATGAACAAAATTTTAAGGCTCTTCTTTTGGATTTGGTATAAAAAATATATTCTCAAAAAATAGTTTAAATAATTTTTAGATCAAAAACACTGATATTGGCTGGCATGATGGACGTAAAATATTGAAAAAAGATTCTCGCTATCAAAATTGTGAATTTCTTGATAAAGAATCTAAAGAAAGGCATTTTCGTGAACATATTAGAGATTTGGAAAGAAAAAAACGTGATGTATTTTTTCAGGTTTTTTTTTTTAACTTTATTTACCTAAATAACTATAAATTAATTATTTAAAATAGCTTCTTGATGAACACCAACATATAACTTTTACCACAAAATGGCACAACGCAAAGAAGACAATTGTTGAAGATGAACGATTTTCTAAACTTAAAATTGATGAACGAGTAATTTTTTCATTAAATTATTTTAATTTATTAATATAGAAACTTGAAAATGAATATCGTGATTGGATGGATCGTCGTCATCGCCAAGCACTTGATGATTTTGAAGCTCTTCTTCGTGAAACAAAAATTATTACCTACAAATCTAAACAAATGATTACAGAGAATGAACAGCATTTACGTGATATTTTGGCTGTTTTGGAGGTAATTTTTAATAAAAATTAATTAAATACATGTAATAATTTAATGTAATTTATTTCTTAATTTTACAACTATTTTAGAATGACACGCGTTATTTGGTTTTGAAAGATCGTCCGAATGAACGTGAACGCATATTGGATGAATACTTGGATTTACTTGATCGGAAAGGACCTCCACCTCCGCCAACACGAAATGAAGACCCAGATAGACGTAGAAAGTAGTGAAATATAACGAAAGGGGAAATTTTTGGAATTTTAAATTTTGAGGGATGATTGTTTAATTTTTTTATTATTTTGTTCGTTTTATGATTAATTTTTTTTAAATATTTTTCTTAATTTTCATTGTTTTAAACAATCAATAATCATTTTATTTCTTTTTATTTTTTGTTTAATTTATTATTTTTTTATTAGTCTAAAAAGGAAATTATGCAAAACGACGCTGGTATACTTGCTGATTTATACATACCGAGGAAGTGGTTTGTTTATTGCAAATCTTTAGATTATAATTTTTTGCTTTATTTTTTAGTTCTTCTTCGTCTAGGATCATATCGGCAAAGGACCATGCTTCAATTCAATTGGATATTGTTCGTGTTGATCCTGTTACTGGACGTATGATTGAGGGAGAAGTTACTCGTTACGCCATATGCGGGAAGCTTCGTTTTATGGTTTGATTATTGGAAATTGTCTTTAAAAATTAGATTAAAAATTTTGAATTCAGATGATAAAATCTAAAAATAATAAACTCATCACTTTAATTCAGGGTGAATCCGATGACTGTATTCTACGCTTGGCTCAGAAGGATGGTATTATTCCAAACAAGATGTAATAGGAAAAAGGTGTTAATGCTTTGTTATATGATTGATTTGAGTTAATTTGATTTTGTTTTCAAAAAATGAGAAATTTGTTGAGAATAAATGGTTTTTAAGGATTATTGGATTTTATTATGTCCTCCTATATTAATTCTAATTCCCCTCATGATTTTTTCAGTTACTAATAAAATCAGTATAAATTTCAGGAATCATATATCTTGGCCTGGATTTAAGTACCGTATTTACTCGAATAATTACCCTTGGTAATTATTGTTTCAACCTATCTCTGGAGGGGGTAATTAGGGCAATTAATAGAGGGAGGGTAATTAATCGAGTAAATATGGTAATAAGAAAGTACAAGTTGCACTATTAGTGTAAATTATTTAAAAATAAAAATTAACGAAATAATATTTTATTTCCAATAATAAAATTGTAGAATTGTAAAAATATTAATAAATTAATCTGAAATTTTTAGTTTATTTCCAATAATAAAATTGTAGAATTTTAAAAATATTAATAAATTAATCTGAAATTTTTAGTTTATTTCCAATAATAAAATTGTAGAATTTTAAAAATATTAATAAATTAATCTGAAATTTTTAGTTTATTTCCAATAATAAAATTGTAGAATTTTAAAAATATTAATAAATTAATCTGAAATTTTTAGTTTATTTCCAATAATAAAATTGTAGAATTTTAAAAATATTAATAAATTAATCTGAAATTTTTAGTTTATTTCCAATAATAAAATTGTAGAATTTTAAAAATATTAATAAATTAATCTGAAATTTTTAGTTTATTTCCAATAATAAAATTGTAGAATTTTAAAAATATTAATAAATTAATCTGAAATTTTTAGTTTATTTCCAATAATAAAATTGTAGAATTTTAAAAATATTAATAAATTAATCTGAAATTTTTAGTTTATTTCCAATAATAAAATTGTAGAATTTTAAAAATATTAATAAATTAATCTGAAATTTTTAGTTTATTTCCAATAATAAAATTGTAGAATTTTAAAAATATTAATAAATTAATCTGAAATTTTTAGTTTATTTCCAATAATAAAATTGTAGAATTTTAAAAATATTAATAAATTAATCTGAAATTTTTAGTTTATTTCCAATAATAAAATTGTAGAATTTTAAAAATATTAATAAATTAATCTGAAATTTTTAGTTTATTTCCAATAATAAAATTGTAGAATTTTAAAAATATTAATAAATTAATCTGAAATTTTTAGTTTATTTCCAATAATAAAATTGTAGAATTTTAAAAATATTAATAAATTAATCTGAAATTTTTAGTTTATTTCCAATAATAAAATTGTAGAATTTTAAAAATATTAATAAATTAATCTGAAATTTTTAGTTTATTTCCAATAATAAAATTGTAGAATTTTAAAAATATTAATAAATTAATCTGAAATTTTTAGTTTATTTCCAATAATAAAATTGTAGAATTTTAAAAATATTAATAAATTAATCTGAAATTTTTAGTTTATTTCCAATAATAAAATTGTAGAATTTTAAAAATATTAATAAATTAATCTGAAATTTTTAGTTTATTTCCAATAATAAAATTGTAGAATTTTAAAAATATTAATAAATTAATCTGAAATTTTTAGTTTATTTCCAATAATAAAATTGTAGAATTTTAAAAATATTAATAAATTAATCTGAAATTTTTAGTTTATTTCCAATAATAAAATTGTAGAATTTTAAAAATATTAATAAATTAATCTGAAATTTTTAGTTTATTTCCAATAATAAAATTGTAGAATTTTAAAAATATTAATAAATTAATCTGAAATTTTTAGTTTATTTCCAATAATAAAATTGTAGAATTGTAAAAATATTAATAAATTAATCTGAAATTTTTAGTTTATTTATAATTATAAAATTTAAAATTTAAATTAAAAGCAAAAGGTTTAAGCAGTGTATAAAAGCTTGAATTAACAAGGCTGTTCAATAGTTTTTTATATAAATAAATTTTTTTTATTAATTTATTTTTAAATTAAAATTAAATATAATAAATAATTTTAATTAAAATTTATATAATTTTTTAAAAAGAGTTTTATTAAAAGCATTATTACAAATTAAAAGTATTTAAATAGTAAATTAATTTAATTTTATTAAATAATAATTATTTAGTGTGTTAGAGCCTTTATAAAAAAATAAATAAATTAAATTATTTATTTAAAATAATTTTATTTTCCTTTAGCTAGAGAAAAAAAATAAATATTTTATTTAAATTAAATTAATTTTTCAATTTTTCTTCTTGTTTTAATTTCACTTAAAATTTAAATTAAATTAATTAAAATGAATTTAATTAATTACTTTCTTGCATGATTTTTCACATAAGGTTTTAGAAATAAATTTATTACCTTCATAGTGAAAATAATTTGTTCTTTGAAGAAACCTAGTTAAAAAATTGTTTACATAAAACTTTTTTTGATTTTAAAAAATTCAATTATTAAAAAATCTTTCAAAAATTAAATAAACAAGTCGATTATTTTATTTATTTCCATTGTTTTTTCTATTTAGTTTGTTTCTAATCTTAAAACAAATAACCTTTGATGAAACTACAATTATACCTTCAGACAAAAAAAAAACAACGCATTTGATAAAAGAAAATTTCAATTTGATGAACGACAAACAAGATAAAAGAGAAAGAAAACAAAAGCAAAAAAAATTAAAAACAATTCCTAAGGAAATACTCTTAAAATATTATACAAATTCTAATAACCTAAAATCTCAAGTAATTATATTACAATAAACATTTAATCAATTTATTACAACAATAAATAATAAAATACATAATTTACATTACAAGAAATATAACATGGCAATAAATAAACAAATATATACATTACAAGAAATACAATATGAACAAAAGGAAAAATTATACAATTATACATCAAGGGGTGAATTAGAATCGTTTATATTATTTACTCACTTCTTTCGCTGTCCTCTCTTCTTATCCTTAGAACTTTTCTCCTTGCCGCTTCTGTCCTTCGCCGTCGTTCCTTCTTTAGGTGTTGGACGCGAGGGCTTCGAACTTCCATCTCCTTTGGATCCGTCCATTCTGCTCCGTTGACTGTCACTGACCCTCCTTATGTTATTGTCGAACCAGTGGAGCACTTGTGTCATTCCAGATCGCTCGTCGGCGTCACCATTCCACACGTTCCTCGTGACGAAATCCTTGAATTCTGTTGGCGCGTCAGAAGGGAATTCCATCCGTTCTCCCATGATCACCTGAATTGAGAAAAAAATTATTTCAAGATAAAAAATGTAAAAATAGACTCACCCTCCTAGCCACGTCATTATTAGTCCCGAAGTTGGCATACGGGTTGTCTCCGTTAGTGAAGATCTCCCAGCAGAGGACACCAAAGGCCCAAACATCTGATTTCTTGGTGCAAACACGATCTCTCATAGTCTCTGGTGACAGCCATTTTATCGGCAGCTTTTGGTCCTTGTCCAGCTTGATTTCGGTGTCGCCAGGGAAGAGCTCACGAGCAAGGCCGAAGTCTGCGATCTTCACCTTGAAAAATAAAATTAGTTAATTTTAATTAAATTAAAAAATCTTTACCTTTTGGTCACTGTAGAGACAGTTCCTTGCTGCTATATCACAATGGACGACGTTGTTCTCGTGTACATGATTTAGTCCAGATGCCGCTCCCATGCACATGTAGAGCTTGCTCCTTGGGCTCCTTGGATGCTCCTGGAGATAATCCTTGAGTGCTCCGTTTGTTGCAAGCTCCATGACGATCATCAGCGGCTCACGACCAACGGCTACACCTTAAAAGATTTAAAAAATTTATTTAAGTTAAAATAAAAAGTTCAAACTAACCATAAGACTGTATGACATTCGGATGTTTGAACTTGCGCATTATCCTAGCCTCGTTCATGAATTCCTTGATTTGTTCTTTGGTGCACTTCGTTAACGTTGCCTCCTTGATAGCGACTTTTATTGTTTGGCCGCTGAGCTTGAGCTCTCCTCGTCTTACAATGCCGAAGGCGCCAGCTCCGAGCTTTGCTCCGCTTTTGATGTCTGTATGCGCCAGCTCCCAGTCCTTGCGCCCCACCGGCTTCGATATGACGACGTTGTTACCCTTAAATTATTAAATTAAAAAAGGCTAAAAGTTTAGTAAAAAAAACATACCGAGCAGACTGACTGGCGACTTTGCATATGGCAATTAACAAAATCGGCGATTGATCTGTACCCTTTGTTGTCCTTCTTGAAATCAATTGAGATCTTCCCATTTTCTTCACGGAAGAGGTAGTGCTTGGTGGTCCCGTAGACGACCGATAAGACGAAGGTCCTTGCGTCTCCAGCATTTTCCTCGCTCATCCGGATCAGAAATTCTCCATTCTGCTTTAACATGGCGTTTGAGTCTTCACGAGGCAGCTAAAAAAGGAGAATTCGATTACTATTGATTAAGTTTAGTATTCTCACCAATCCGTGGTAGTACGGTAGCTCCCAGAGTGCCTTTTCGTTTTCCATTCGGCTTGAAGACTGTTGGCGATTGAGCAAATGTGTAGACGAGCAGGAACGTTGACAGCAGCAGTCCAGTTGTTCGATGTAAGTTGACGTTGAGTGTTGATGAAGACTGTGATTTGACCGGAAAAATTGTTGACTTTTATATTTTTTAAATGTAAAGGAAGTTATACTATAAAAGTCAACAATTTTTCCGGTCAAATCACAGTCTTCATCAACACTCAACGTCAACTTACATCGAACAACTGGACTGCTGCTGTCAACGTTCCTGCTCGTCTACACATTTGCTCAATCGCCAACAGTCTTCAAGCCGAATGGAAAACGAAAAGGCACTCTGGGAGCTACCGTACTACCACGGATTGGTGAGAATACTAAACTTAATCAATAGTAATCGAATTCTCCTTTTTTAGCTGCCTCGTGAAGACTCAAACGCCATGTTAAAGCAGAATGGAGAATTTCTGATCCGGATGAGCGAGGAAAATGCTGGAGACGCAAGGACCTTCGTCTTATCGGTCGTCTACGGGACCACCAAGCACTACCTCTTCCGTGAAGAAAATGGGAAGATCTCAATTGATTTCAAGAAGGACAACAAAGGGTACAGATCAATCGCCGATTTTGTTAATTGCCATATGCAAAGTCGCCAGTCAGTCTGCTCGGTATGTTTTTTTTACTAAACTTTTAGCCTTTTTTAATTTAATAATTTAAGGGTAACAACGTCGTCATATCGAAGCCGGTGGGGCGCAAGGACTGGGAGCTGGCGCATACAGACATCAAAAGCGGAGCAAAGCTCGGAGCTGGCGCCTTCGGCATTGTAAGACGAGGAGAGCTCAAGCTCAGCGGCCAAACAATAAAAGTCGCTATCAAGGAGGCAACGTTAACGAAGTGCACCAAAGAACAAATCAAGGAATTCATGAACGAGGCTAGGATAATGCGCAAGTTCAAACATCCGAATGTCATACAGTCTTATGGTTAGTTTGAACTTTTTATTTTAACTTAAATAAATTTTTTAAATCTTTTAAGGTGTAGCCGTTGGTCGTGAGCCGCTGATGATCGTCATGGAGCTTGCAACAAACGGAGCACTCAAGGATTATCTCCAGGAGCATCCAAGGAGCCCAAGGAGCAAGCTCTACATGTGCATGGGAGCGGCATCTGGACTAAATCATGTACACGAGAACAACGTCGTCCATTGTGATATAGCAGCAAGGAACTGTCTCTACAGTGACCAAAAGGTAAAGATTTTTTAATTTAATTAAAATTAACTAATTTTATTTTTCAAGGTGAAGATCGCAGACTTCGGCCTTGCTCGTGAGCTCTTCCCTGGCGACACCGAAATCAAGCTGGACAAGGACCAAAAGCTGCCGATAAAATGGCTGTCACCAGAGACTATGAGAGATCGTGTTTGCACCAAGAAATCAGATGTTTGGGCCTTTGGTGTCCTCTGCTGGGAGATCTTCACTAACGGAGACAACCCGTATGCCAACTTCGGGACTAATAATGACGTGGCTAGGAGGGTGAGTCTATTTTTACATTTTTTATCTTGAAATAATTTTTTTCTCAATTCAGGTGATCATGGGAGAACGGATGGAATTCCCTTCTGACGCGCCAACAGAATTCAAGGATTTCGTCACGAGGAACGTGTGGAATGGTGACGCCGACGAGCGATCTGGAATGACACAAGTGCTCCACTGGTTCGACAATAACATAAGGAGGGTCAGTGACAGTCAACGGAGCAGAATGGACGGATCCAAAGGAGATGGAAGTTCGAAGCCCTCGCGTCCAACACCTAAAGAAGGAACGACGGCGAAGGACAGAAGCGGCAAGGAGAAAAGTTCTAAGGATAAGAAGAGAGGACAGCGAAAGAAGTGAGTAAATAATATAAACGATTCTAATTCACCCCTTGATGTATAATTGTATAATTTTTCCTTTTGTTCATATTGTATTTCTTGTAATGTATATATTTGTTTATTTATTGCCATGTTATATTTCTTGTAATGTAAATTATGTATTTTATTATTTATTGTTGTAATAAATTGATTAAATGTTTATTGTAATATAATTACTTGAGATTTTAGGTTATTAGAATTTGTATAATATTTTAAGAGTATTTCCTTAGGAATTGTTTTTAATTTTTTTTTGCTTTTGTTTTCTTTCTCTTTTATCTTGTTTGTCGTTCATCAAATTGAAATTTTCTTTTATCAAATGCGTTGTTTTTTTTTTGTCTGAAGGTATAATTGTAGTTTCATCAAAGGTTATTTGTTTTAAGATTAGAAACAAACTAAATAGAAAAAACAATGGAAATAAATAAAATAATCGACTTGTTTATTTAATTTTTGAAAGATTTTTTAATAATTGAATTTTTTAAAATCAAAAAAAGTTTTATGTAAACAATTTTTTAACTAGGTTTCTTCAAAGAACAAATTATTTTCACTATGAAGGTAATAAATTTATTTCTAAAACCTTATGTGAAAAATCATGCAAGAAAGTAATTAATTAAATTCATTTTAATTAATTTAATTTAAATTTTAAGTGAAATTAAAACAAGAAGAAAAATTGAAAAATTAATTTAATTTAAATAAAATATTTATTTTTTTTCTCTAGCTAAAGGAAAATAAAATTATTTTAAATAAATAATTTAATTTATTTATTTTTTTATAAAGGCTCTAACACACTAAATAATTATTATTTAATAAAATTAAATTAATTTACTATTTAAATACTTTTAATTTGTAATAATGCTTTTAATAAAACTCTTTTTAAAAAATTATATAAATTTTAATTAAAATTATTTATTATATTTAATTTTAATTTAAAAATAAATTAATAAAAAAAATTTATTTATATAAAAAACTATTGAACAGCCTTGTTAATTCAAGCTTTTATACACTGCTTAAACCTTTTGCTTTTAATTTAAATTTTAAATTTTTATAATTATAAATAAACTAAAAATTTCAGATTAATTTATTAATATTTTTAAAATTCTACAATTTTATTATTGGAAATAAACTAAAAATTTCAGATTAATTTATTAATATTTTTAAAATTCTACAATTTTATTATTGGAAATAAACTAAAAATTTCAGATTAATTTATTAATATTTTTAAAATTCTACAATTTTATTATTGGAAATAAACTAAAAATTTCAGATTAATTTATTAATATTTTTAAAATTCTACAATTTTATTATTGGAAATAAACTAAAAATTTCAGATTAATTTATTAATATTTTTAAAATTCTACAATTTTATTATTGGAAATAAACTAAAAATTTCAGATTAATTTATTAATATTTTTACAATTTTACAATTTTATTATTGGAAATAAACTAAAAATTTCAGATTAATTTATTAATATTTTTAAAATTCTACAATTTTATTATTGGAAATAAACTAAAAATTTCAGATTAATTTATTAATATTTTTACAATTTTACAATTTTATTATTGGAAATAAACTAAAAATTTCAGATTAATTTATTAATATTTTTAAAATTCTACAATTTTATTATTGGAAATAAACTAAAAATTTCAGATTAATTTATTAATATTTTTACAATTTTACAATTTTATTATTGGAAATAAACTAAAAATTTCAGATTAATTTATTAATATTTTTAAAATTCTACAATTTTATTATTGGAAATAAACTAAAAATTTCAGATTAATTTATTAATATTTTTAAAATTCTACAATTTTATTATTGGAAATAAACTAAAAATTTCAGATTAATTTATTAATATTTTTAAAATTCTACAATTTTATTATTGGAAATAAACTAAAAATTTCAGATTAATTTATTAATATTTTTAAAATTCTACAATTTTATTATTGGAAATAAACTAAAATTTCAGATTAATTTATTAATATTTTTAAAATTCTACAATTTTATTATTGGAAATAAACTAAAAATTTTAGATTAATTTATTAATATTTTTAAAATTCTACAATTTTATTATTGGAAATAAACTAAAAATTTCAGATTAATTTATTAATATTTTTAAAATTCTACAATTTTATTATTGGAAATAAACTAAAAATTTCAGATTAATTTATTAATATTTTTAAAATTCTACAATTTTATTATTGGAAATAAACTAAAAATTTCAGATTAATTTATTAATATTTTTAAAATTCTACAATTTTATTATTGGAAATAAACTAAAAATTTCAGATTAATTTATTAATATTTTTAAAATTCTACAATTTTATTATTGGAAATAAACTAAAAATTTCAGATTAATTTATTAATATTTTTAAAATTCTACAATTTTATTATTGGAAATAAACTAAAAATTTCAGATTAATTTATTAATATTTTTAAAATTCTACAATTTTATTATTGGAAATAAACTAAAAATTTCAGATTAATTTATTAATATTTTTAAAATTCTACAATTTTATTATTGGAAAAACTAAAAATTTCAGATTAATTTATTAATATTTTTAAAATTCTACAATTTTATTATTGGAAATAAACTAAAAATTTCAGATTAATTTATTAATATTTTTAAAAATTCTACAATTTTATTATTGGAAATAAACTAAAAATTTCAGATTAATTTATTAATATTTTTAAAATTCTACAATTTTATTATTGGAAATAAACTAAAAATTTCAGATTAATTTATTAATATTTTTAAAATTCTACAATTTTATTATTGGAAATAAACTAAAAATTTCAGATTAATTTATTAATATTTTTAAAATTCTACAATTTTATTATTGGAAATAAACTAAAAATTTCAGATTAATTTATTAATATTTTTAAAATTCTACAATTTTATTATTGGAAATAAACTAAAAATTTCAGATTAATTTATTAATATTTTTAAAATTCTACAATTTTATTATTGGAAATAAACTAAAAATTTCAGATTAATTTATTAATATTTTTAAAATTCTACAATTTTATTATTGGAAATAAACTAAAAATTTCAGATTAATTTATTAATATTTTTAAAATTCTACAATTTTATTATTGGAAATAAACTAAAAATTTCAGATTAATTTATTAATATTTTTACAATTTTACAATTTTATTATTGGAAATAAACTAAAAATTTCAGATTAATTTATTAATTTTTTAAAATTCTACAATTTTATTATTGGAAATAAACTAAAAATTTCAGATTAATTTATTAATATTTTTAAAATTCTACAATTTTATTATTGGAAATAAACTAAAAATTTCAGATTAATTTATTAATATTTTTAAAATTCTACAATTTTATTATTGGAAATAAACTAAAAAATTTCAGATTAATTTATTAATATTTTTAAAATTCTACAATTTTATTATTGGAAATAAACTAAAAATTTCAGATTAATTTATTAATATTTTTAAAATTCTACAATTTTATTATTGGAAATAAACTAAAAATTTCAGATTAATTTATTAATATTTTTAAAATTCTACAATTTTATTATTGGAAATAAACTAAAAATTTCAGATTAATTTATTAATATTTTTAAAATTCTACAATTTTATTATTGGAAATAAACTAAAAATTTCAGATTAATTTATTAATATTTTTAAAATTCTACAATTTTATTATTGGAAATAAACTAAAAATTTCAGATTAATTTATTAATATTTTTAAAATTCTACAATTTTATTATTGGAAATAAACTAAAAATTTCAGATTAATTTATTAATATTTTTAAAATTCTACAATTTTATTATTGGAAATAAACTAAAAATTTCAGATTAATTTATTAATATTTTTAAAATTCTACAATTTTATTATTGGAAATAAACTAAAAATTTCAGATTAATTTATTAATATTTTTTAAAATTCTACAATTTTATTATTGGAAATAAACTAAAAATTTCAGATTAATTTATTAATATTTTTAAAATTCTACAATTTTATTATTGGAAATAAACTAAAAATTTCAGATTAATTTATTAATATTTTTAAAATTCTACAATTTTATTATTGGAAATAAACTAAAAATTTCAGATTAATTTATTAATATTTTTAAAATTCTACAATTTTATTATTGGAAATAAACTAAAAATTTCAGATTAATTTATTAATATTTTTAAAATTCTACAATTTTATTATTGGAAATAAACTAAAAATTTCAGATTAATTTATTAATATTTTTAAAATTCTACAATTTTATTATTGGAAATAAACTAAAAATTTCAGATTAATTTATTAATATTTTTAAAATTCTACAATTTTATTATTGGAAATAAACTAAAAAATTTCAGATTAATTTATTAATATTTTTAAAATTCTACAATTTTATTATTGGAAATAAACTAAAAATTTCAGATTAATTTATTAATATTTTTACAATTTTACAATTTTATTATTGGAAATAAACTAAAAATTTCAGATTAATTTATTAATATTTTTAAAATTCTACAATTTTATTATTGGAAATAAACTAAAAATTTCAGATTAATTTATTAATATTTTTAAAATTCTACAATTTTATTATTGGAAATAAACTAAAAATTTCAGATTAATTTATTAATATTTTTAAAATTCTACAATTTTATTATTGGAAATAAACTAAAAATTTCAGATTAATTTATTAATATTTTAAAATTCTACAATTTTATTATTGGAAATAAACTAAAAATTTCAGATTAATTTATTAATATTTTTAAAATTCTACAATTTTATTATTGGAAATAAACTAAAAATTTCAGATTAATTTATTAATATTTTTAAAATTCTACAATTTTATTATTGGAAATAAACTAAAAATTTCAGATTAATTTATTAATATTTTTAAAATTCTACAATTTTATTATTGGAAATAAACTAAAAATTTCAGATTAATTTATTAATATTTTTAAAATTCTACAATTTTATTATTGGAAATAAACTAAAAATTTCAGATTAATTTATTAATATTTTAAAATTCTACAATTTTATTATTGGAAATAAACTAAAAATTTCAGATTAATTTATTAATATTTTTAAAATTCTACAATTTTATTATTGGAAAATAAACTAAAAATTTCAGAT
Source organism: Meloidogyne graminicola (assembly GCA_036172905.1). Classification (NCBI taxonomy): domain Eukaryota; kingdom Metazoa; phylum Nematoda; class Chromadorea; order Rhabditida; family Meloidogynidae; genus Meloidogyne; species Meloidogyne graminicola. The sequence goes on along the minus strand of JARPZY010000017.1, from coordinate 989,279 downwards.
TAATTTATTAATATTTTTAAAATTCTACAATTTTATTATTGGAAATAAACTAAAAATTTCAGATTAATTTATTAATATTTTTAAAATTCTACAATTTTATTATTGGAAATAAACTAAAAATTTCAGATTAATTTATTAATATTTTTAAAATTCTACAATTTTATTATTGGAAATAAACTAAAAATTTCAGATTAATTTATTAATATTTTTAAAATTCTACAATTTTATTATTGGAAATAAACTAAAAATTTCAGATTAATTTATTAATATTTTTAAAATTCTACAATTTTATTATTGGAAATAAACTAAAAATTTCAGATTAATTTATTAATATTTTTAAAATTCTACAATTTTATTATTGGAAATAAACTAAAAATTTCAGATTAATTTATTAATATTTTTACAATTTTACAATTTTATTATTGGAAATAAACTAAAAATTTCAGATTAATTTATTAATATTTTTAAAATTCTACAATTTTATTATTGGAAATAAACTAAAAATTTCAGATTAATTTATTAATATTTTTAAAATTCTACAATTTTATTATTGGAAATAAACTAAAAATTTCAGATTAATTTATTAATATTTTTAAAATTCTACAATTTTATTATTGGAAATAAACTAAAAATTTCAGATTAATTTATTAATATTTTTAAAATTCTACAATTTTATTATTGGAAATAAACTAAAAATTTCAGATTAATTTATTAATATTTTAAAATTCTACAATTTTATTATTGGAAATAAACTAAAAATTTCAGATTAATTTATTAATATTTTTAAAATTCTACAATTTTATTATTGGAAATAAACTAAAAATTTCAGATTAATTTATTAATATTTTTAAAATTCTACAATTTTATTATTGGAAATAAACTAAAAATTTCAGATTAATTTATTAATATTTTAAAATTCTACAATTTTATTATTGGAAATAAACTAAAAATTTCAGATTAATTTATTAATATTTTTAAAATTCTACAATTTTATTATTGGAAATAAACTAAAAATTTCAGATTAATTTATTAATATTTTTAAAATTCTACAATTTTATTATTGGAAATAAACTAAAAATTTCAGATTAATTTATTAATATTTTTAAAATTCTACAATTTTATTATTGGAAATAAACTAAAAATTTCAGATTAATTTATTAATATTTTTAAAATTCTACAATTTTATTATTGGAAATAAACTAAAAATTTCAGATTAATTTATTAATATTTTTAAAATTCTACAATTTTATTATTGGAAATAAACTAAAAATTTCAGATTAATTTATTAATATTTTTAAAATTCTACAATTTTATTATTGGAAATAAACTAAAAATTTCAGATTAATTTATTAATATTTTTAAAATTCTACAATTTTATTATTGGAAATAAACTAAAAATTTCAGATTAATTTATTAATATTTTTAAAATTCTACAATTTTATTATTGGAAATAAACTAAAAATTTCAGATTAATTTATTAATATTTTTAAAATTCTACAATTTTATTATTGGAAATAAACTAAAAATTTCAGATTAATTTATTAATATTTTTAAAATTCTACAATTTTATTATTGGAAATAAACTAAAAATTTCAGATTAATTTATTAATATTTTTAAAATTTTACAATTTTATTATTGGAAATAAACTAAAAAATTTCAGATTAATTTATTAATATTTTTACAATTTTACAATTTTATTATTGGAAATAAACTAAAAATTTCAGATTAATTTATTAATATTTTTAAAATTCTACAATTTTATTATTGGAAATAAACTAAAAATTTCAGATTAATTTATTAATATTTTTAAAATTCTACAATTTTATTATTGGAAATAAACTAAAAATTTCAGATTAATTTATTAATATTTTTAAAATTCTACAATTTTATTATTGGAAATAAACTAAAAATTTCAGATTAATTTATTAATATTTTTAAAATTCTACAATTTTATTATTGGAAATAAACTAAAAATTTCAGATTAATTTATTAATATTTTTAAAATTCTACAATTTTATTATTGGAATAAACTAAAAATTTCAGATTAATTTATTAATATTTTTAAAATTCTACAATTTTATTATTGGAAATAAACTAAAAATTTCAGATTAATTTATTAATATTTTTAAAATTCTACAATTTTATTATTGGAAATAAACTAAAAATTTCAGATTAATTTATTAATATTTTTAAAATTCTACAATTTTATTATTGGAAATAAACTAAAAATTTCAGATTAATTTATTAATATTTTTAAAATTCTACAATTTTATTATTGGAAATAAACTAAAAATTTCAGATTAATTTATTAATATTTTTAAAATTCTACAATTTTATTATTGGAAATAAACTAAAAATTTCAGATTAATTTATTAATATTTTTAAAATTCTACAATTTTATTATTGGAAATAAACTAAAAATTTCAGATTAATTTATTAATATTTTTAAAATTCTACAATTTTATTATTGGAAATAAACTAAAAATTTCAGATTAATTTATTAATATTTTAAAATTCTACAATTTTATTATTGGAAATAAACTAAAAATTTCAGATTAATTTATTAATATTTTTAAAATTCTACAATTTTATTATTGGAAATAAACTAAAAATTTCAGATTAATTTATTAATATTTTTAAAATTCTACAATTTTATTATTGGAAATAAACTAAAAATTTCAGATTAATTTATTAATATTTTTACAATTTTACAATTTTATTATTGGAAATAAACTAAAAATTTCAGATTAATTTATAATATTTTTAAAATTCTACAATTTTATTATTGGAAATAAACTAAAAATTTCAGATTAATTTATTAATATTTTTAAAATTCTACAATTTTATTATTGGAAATAAACTAAAAATTTCAGATTAATTTATTAATATTTTTAAAATTCTACAATTTTATTATTGGAAATAAACTAAAAATTTCAGATTAATTTATTAATATTTTTAAAATTCTACAATTTTATTATTGGAAATAAACTAAAAATTTCAGATTAATTTATTAATATTTTTAAAATTCTACAATTTTATTATTGGAAATAAACTAAAAATTTCAGATTAATTTATTAATATTTTTAAAATTCTACAATTTTATTATTGGAAATAAACTAAAAATTTCAGATTAATTTATTAATATTTTTACAATTTTACAATTTTATTATTGGAAATAAACTAAAAATTTCAGATTAATTTATTAATATTTTTACAATTTTACAATTTTATTATTGGAAATAAACTAAAAATTTCAGATTAATTTATTAATATTTTTACAATTTTACAATTTTATTATTGGAAATAAACTAAAAATTTCAGATTAATTTATTAATATTTTTACAATTTTACAATTTTATTATTGGAAATAAACTAAAAATTTCAGATTAATTTATTAATATTTTTAAAATTCTACAATTTTATTATTGGAAATAAACTAAAAATTTCAGATTAATTTATTAATATTTTTACAATTTTACAATTTTATTATTGGAAATAAACTAAAAATTTCAGATTAATTTATTAATATTTTTACAATTTTACAATTTTATTATTGGAAATAAACTAAAAATTTCAGATTAATTTATTAATATTTTTACAATTTTACAATTTTATTATTGGAAATAAACTAAAAATTTCAGATTAATTTATTAATATTTTTACAATTTTACAATTTTATTATTGGAAATAAACTAAAAATTTCAGATTAATTTATTAATATTTTTAAAATTCTACAATTTTATTATTGGAAATAAACTAAAAATTTCAGATTAATTTATTAATATTTTTACAATTTTACAATTTTATTATTGGAAATAAACTAAAAATTTCAGATTAATTTATTAATATTTTTACAATTTTACAATTTTATTATTGGAAATAAACTAAAAATTTCAGATTAATTTATTAATATTTTTACAATTTTACAATTTTATTATTGGAAATAAACTAAAAATTTCAGATTAATTTATTAATATTTTTACAATTTTACAATTTTATTATTGGAAATAAACTAAAAATTTCAGATTAATTTATTAATATTTTTAAAATTCTACAATTTTATTATTGGAAATAAACTAAAAATTTCAGATTAATTTATTAATATTTTTACAATTTTACAATTTTATTATTGGAAATAAACTAAAAATTTCAGATTAATTTATTAATATTTTTACAATTTTACAATTTTATTATTGGAAATAAACTAAAAATTTCAGATTAATTTATTAATATTTTTAAAATTCTACAATTTTATTATTGGAAATAAACTAAAAATTTCAGATTAATTTATTAATATTTTTAAAATTCTACAATTTTATTATTGGAAATAAACTAAAAATTTCAGATTAATTTATTAATATTTTTAAAATTTTACAATTTTATTATTGGAAATAAACTAAAAATTTCAGATTAATTTATTAATATTTTTACAATTTTACAATTTTATTATTGGAAATAAACTAAAAATTTCAGATTAATTTATTAATATTTTAAAATTCTACAATTTTATTATTGGAAATAAACTAAAAATTTCAGATTAATTTTAATATATTTTAAAATTCTACAATTTTATTATTGGAAATAAACTAAAAATTTCAGATTAATTTATTAATATTTTTAAAATTCTACAATTTTATTATTGGAAATAAACTAAAAATTTCAGATTAATTTATTAATATTTTTACAATTTTACAATTTTATTATTGGAAATAAACTAAAAATTTCAGATTAATTTATTAATATTTTTAAAATTCTACAATTTTATTATTGGAAATAAACTAAAAATTTCAGATTAATTTATTAATATTTTTAAAATTTTACAATTTTATTATTGGAAATAAACTAAAAATTTCAGATTAATTTATTAATATTTTTACAATTTTACAATTTTATTATTGGAAATAAACTAAAAATTTCAGATTAATTTATTAATATTTTTAAAATTCTACAATTTTATTATTGGAAATAAACTAAAAATTTCAGATTAATTTATTAATATTTTTAAAATTCTACAATTTTATTATTGGAAATAAACTAAAAATTTCAGATTAATTTATTAATATTTTTAAAATTCTACAATTTTATTATTGGAAATAAACTAAAAATTTCAGATTAATTTATTAATATTTTTAAAATTCTACAATTTTATTATTGGAAATAAACTAAAAATTTCAGATTAATTTATTAATATTTTTAAAATTTTACAATTTTATTATTGGAAATAAACTAAAAATTTCAGATTAATTTATTAATATTTTTAAAATTCTACAATTTTATTATTGGAAATAAACTAAAAATTTCAGATTAATTTATTAATATTTTTAAAATTCTACAATTTTATTATTGGAAATAAACTAAAAATTTCAGATTAATTTATTAATATTTTTACAATTTTACAATTTTATTATTGGAAATAAACTAAAAATTTCAGATTAATTTATTAATATTTTTAAAATTCTACAATTTTATTATTGGAAATAAACTAAAAATTTCAGATTAATTTATTAATATTTTTAAAATTTTACAATTTTATTATTGGAAATAAACTAAAAATTTCAGATTAATTTATTAATATTTTTACAATTTTACAATTTTATTATTGGAAATAAACTAAAAATTTCAGATTAATTTATTAATATTTTTACAATTTTACAATTTTATTATTGGAAATAAACTAAAAATTTCAGATTAATTTATTAATATTTTTAAAATTCTACAATTTTATTATTGGAAATAAACTAAAAAATTTCAGATTAATTTATTAATATTTTTACAATTTTACAATTTTATTATTGGAAATAAACTAAAAATTTCAGATTAATTTATTAATATTTTTAAAATTCTACAATTTTATTATTGGAAATAAACTAAAAATTTCAGATTAATTTATTAATATTTTTAAAATTCTACAATTTTATTATTGGAAATAAACTAAAAATTTCAGATTAATTTATTAATATTTTTAAAATTTTACAATTTTATTATTGGAAATAAACTAAAAATTTCAGATTAATTTATTAATATTTTTAAAATTCTACAATTTTATTATTGGAAATAAACTAAAAATTTCAGATTAATTTATTAATATTTTTACAATTTTACAATTTTATTATTGGAAATAAACTAAAAATTTCAGATTAATTTATTAATATTTTTAAAATTCTACAATTTTATTATTGGAAATAAACTAAAAATTTCAGATTAATTTATTAATATTTTTACAATTTTACAATTTTATTATTGGAAATAAACTAAAAATTTCAGATTAATTTATTAATATTTTTAAAATTCTACAATTTTATTATTGGAAATAAACTAAAAATTTCAGATTAATTTATTAATATTTTTACAATTTTACAATTTTATTATTGGAAATAAACTAAAAATTTCAGATTAATTTATTAATATTTTTAAAATTCTACAATTTTTATTATTGGAAATAAACTAAAAATTTCAGATTAATTTATTAATATTTTTAAAATTTTACAATTTTATTATTGGAAATAAACTAAAAATTTCAGATTAATTTATTAATATTTTTAAAATTCTACAATTTTATTATTGGAAATAAACTAAAAATTTCAGATTAATTTATTAATATTTTTACAATTTTACAATTTTATTATTGGAAATAAACTAAAAATTTCAGATTAATTTATTAATATTTTTACAATTTTACAATTTTATTATTGGAAATAAACTAAAAATTTCAGATTAATTTATTAATATTTTTAAAATTCTACAATTTTATTATTGGAAATAAACTAAAAATTTCAGATTAATTTATTAATATTTTTACAATTTTACAATTTTTATTATTGGAAATAAACTAAAAATTTCAGATTAATTTATTAATATTTTTAAAATTCTACAATTTTATTATTGGAAATAAACTAAAAATTTCAGATTAATTTATTAATATTTTTAAAATTTTACAATTTTATTATTGGAAATAAACTAAAAATTTCAGATTAATTTATTAATATTTTTACAATTTTACAATTTTATTATTGGAAATAAACTAAAAATTTCAGATTAATTTATTAATATTTTTAAAATTCTACAATTTTATTATTGGAAATAAACTAAAAATTTCAGATTAATTTATTAATATTTTTAAAATTCTACAATTTTATTATTGGAAATAAACTAAAAATTTCAGATTAATTTATTAATATTTTTAAAATTCTACAATTTTATTATTGGAAATAAACTAAAAATTTCAGATTAATTTATTAATATTTTTAAAATTCTACAATTTTATTATTGGAAATAAACTAAAAATTTCAGATTAATTTATTAATATTTTTAAAATTCTACAATTTTATTATTGGAAATAAACTAAAAATTTCAGATTAATTTATTAATATTTTTAAAATTTTACAATTTTATTATTGGAAATAAACTAAAAATTTCAGATTAATTTATTAATATTTTTACAATTTTACAATTTTATTATTGGAAATAAACTAAAATTTCAGATTAATTTATTAATATTTTTAAAATTTTACAATTTTATTATTGGAAATAAACTAAAAATTTCAGATTAATTTATTAATATTTTTAAAATTTTACAATTTTATTATTGGAAATAAACTAAAAATTTCAGATTAATTTATTAATATTTTTAAAATTCTACAATTTTATTATTGGAAATAAACTAAAAATTTCAGATTAATTTATTAATATTTTTAAAATTCTACAATTTTATTATTGGAAATAAACTAAAAATTTCAGATTAATTTATTAATATTTTTAAAATTTTACAATTTTATTATTGGAAATAAACTAAAAATTTCAGATTAATTTATTAATATTTTTAAAATTTTACAATTTTATTATTGGAAATAAACTAAAAATTTCAGATTAATTTATTAATATTTTAAAATTCTACAATTTTATTATTGGAAATAAACTAAAAATTTCAGATTAATTTATTAATATTTTTACAATTTTACAATTTTATTATTGAAATAAACTAAAAATTTCAGATTAATTTATTAATATTTTTACAATTTTACAATTTTATTATTGGAAATAAACTAAAAATTTCAGATTAATTTATTAATATTTTTAAAATTCTACAATTTTATTATTGGAAATAAACTAAAAATTTCAGATTAATTTATTAATATTTTTACAATTTTACAATTTTATTATTGGAAATAAACTAAAAATTTCAGATTAATTTATTAATATTTTTACAATTTTACAATTTTATTATTGGAAATAAACTAAAAATTTCAGATTAATTTATTAATATTTTTACAATTTTACAATTTTATTATTGGAAATAAACTAAAAATTTCAGATTAATTTATTAATATTTTTAAAATTCTACAATTTTATTATTGGAAATAAACTAAAAATTTCAGATTAATTTATTAATATTTTTACAATTTTACAATTTTATTATTGGAAATAAACTAAAAATTTCAGATTAATTTATTAATATTTTTACAATTTTACAATTTTATTATTGGAAATAAACTAAAAATTTCAGATTAATTTATTAATATTTTTACAATTTTACAATTTTATTATTGGAAATAAACTAAAAATTTCAGATTAATTTATTAATATTTTTACAATTTTACAATTTTATTATTGGAAATAAACTAAAAATTTCAGATTAATTTATTAATATTTTTACAATTTTACAATTTTATTATTGGAAATAAACTAAAAATTTCAGATTAATTTATTAATATTTTTACAATTTTACAATTTTATTATTGGAAATAAACTAAAATTTTAGATTAATTTATTAATATTTTTAAAATTCTACAATTTTATTATTGGAAATAAACTAAAAATTTCAGATTAATTTATTAATATTTTTACAATTTTACAATTTTATTATTGGAAATAAACTAAAAATTTCAGATTAATTTATTAATATTTTTAAAATTCTACAATTTTATTATTGGAAATAAACTAAAAATTTCAGATTAATTTATTAATATTTTTACAATTTTACAATTTTATTATTGGAAATAAACTAAAAATTTCAGATTAATTTATTAATATTTTTACAATTTTACAATTTTATTATTGGAAATAAACTAAAAATTTCAGATTAATTTATTAATATTTTTAAAATTCTACAATTTTATTATTGGAAATAAACTAAAAATTTCAGATTAATTTATTAATATTTTTAAAATTCTACAATTTTATTATTGGAAATAAACTAAAAATTTCAGATTAATTTATTAATATTTTTACAATTTTACAATTTTATTATTGGAAATAAACTAAAAATTTCAGATTAATTTATTAATATTTTTAAAATTCTACAATTTTATTATTGGAAATAAACTAAAAATTCAGATTAATTTATTAATATTTTTAAAATTCTACAATTTTATTATTGGAAATAAACTAAAAATTTCAGATTAATTTATTAATATTTTTACAATTTTACAATTTTATTATTGGAAATAAACTAAAAATTTCAGATTAATTTATTAATATTTTTAAAATTCTACAATTTTATTATTGGAAATAAACTAAAAATTTCAGATTAATTTATTAATATTTTTAAAATTCTACAATTTTATTATTGGAAATAAACTAAAAATTTCAGATTAATTTATTAATATTTTTAAAATTCTACAATTTTATTATTGGAAATAAACTAAAAATTTCAGATTAATTTATTAATATTTTTAAAATTCTACAATTTTATTATTGGAAATAAACTAAAAATTTCAGATTAATTTATTAATATTTTTACAATTTTATTATTGGAAATAAACTAAAAATTTCAGATTAATTTATTAATATTTTTAAAATTCTACAATTTTATTATTGGAAATAAACTAAAAATTTCAGATTAATTTATTAATATTTTTACAATTTTACAATTTTATTATTGGAAATAAACTAAAAATTTCAGATTAATTTATTAATATTTTTAAAATTCTACAATTTTATTATTGGAAATAAACTAAAAATTTCAGATTAATTTATTAATATTTTTACAATTTTACAATTTTATTATTGGAAATAAACTAAAAATTTCAGATTAATTTATTAATATTTTTAAAATTCTACAATTTTATTATTGGAAATAAACTAAAAATTTCAGATTAATTTATTAATATTTTTACAATTTTACAATTTTATTATTGGAAATAAACTAAAAAAATTTCAGATTAATTTATTAATATTTTTAAAATTCTACAATTTTATTATTGGAAATAAACTAAAAATTTCAGATTAATTTATTAATATTTTTACAATTTTACAATTTTATTATTGGAAATAAACTAAAAATTTCAGATTAATTTATTAATATTTTTAAAATTCTACAATTTTATTATTGGAAATAAACTAAAAATTTCAGATTAATTTATTAATATTTTTAAAATTCTACAATTTTATTATTGGAAATAAACTAAAAATTTCAGATTAATTTATTAATATTTTTAAAATTCTACAATTTTATTATTGGAAATAAACTAAAAATTTCAGATTAATTTATTAATATTTTTAAAATTCTACAATTTTATTATTGGAAATAAACTAAAAATTTCAGATTAATTTATTAATATTTTTAAAATTCTACAATTTTATTATTGGAAATAAACTAAAAATTTCAGATTAATTTATTAATATTTTTAAAATTTTACAATTTTATTATTGGAAATAAACTAAAAATTTCAGATTAATTTATTAATATTTTTACAATTTTACAATTTTATTATTGGAAATAAACTAAAAATTTCAGATTAATTTATTAATATTTTTACAATTTTACAATTTTATTATTGGAAATAAACTAAAAATTTCAGATTAATTTATTAATATTTTTAAAATTCTACAATTTTATTATTGGAAATAAACTAAAAATTTCAGATTAATTTATTAATATTTTTAAAATTCTACAATTTTATTATTGGAAATAAACTAAAAATTTCAGATTAATTTATTAATATTTTTACAATTTTACAATTTTATTATTGGAAATAAACTAAAAATTTCAGATTAATTTATTAATATTTTTAAAATTCTACAATTTTATTATTGGAAATAAACTAAAAATTTCAGATTAATTTATTAATATTTTTACAATTTTACAATTTTATTATTGGAAATAAACTAATAATTTAAGATTAATTTATTAATATTTTTAAAATTCTACAATTTTATTATTGGAAATAAACTAAAAATTTTAGATTAATTTATTAATATTTTTTAAAATTCTACAATTTTATTATTGGAAATAAACTAAAAATTTCAGATTAATTTATTAATATTTTTAAAATTCTACAATTTTATTATTGGAAATAAACTAAAAATTTCAGATTAATTTATTAATATTTTTAAAATTCTACAATTTTATTATTTGAAATAAACTAAAAATTTCAGATTAAATTATTAATATTTTTAAAATTCTACAATTTTATTATTGGAAATAAACTAAAAATTTCAGATTAATTTATTAATATTTTTAAAATTCTACAATTTTATTATTGGAAATAAACTAAAAATTTCAGATTAATTTATTAATATTTTTAAAATTCTACAATTTTATTATTGGAAATAAACTAAAAATTTCAGATTAATTTATTAATATTTTTAAAATTCTACAATTTTATTATTGGAAATAAACTAAAAATTTCAGATTAATTATTAATATTTTTACAATTTTACAATTTTATTATTGGAAATAAACTAAAAATTTCAGATTAATTTATTAATATTTTTAAAATTCTACAATTTTATTATTGGAAATAAACTAAAAATTTCAGATTAATTTATTAATATTTTTACAATTTTACAATTTTATTATTGGAAATAAACTAAAAATTTCAGATTAATTTATTAATATTTTTAAAATTCTACAATTTTATTATTGGAAATAAACTAAAAATTTCAGATTAATTTATTAATATTTTTACAATTTTACAATTTTATTATTGGAAATAAACTAAAAATTTCAGATTAATTTATTAATATTTTTACAATTTTACAATTTTATTATTGGAAATAAACTAAAATTTCAGATTAATTTATTAATATTTTTAAAATTTTACAATTTTATTATTGGAAATAAACTAAAAATTTCAGATTAATTTATTAATATTTTTAAAATTTTACAATTTTATTATTGGAAATAAACTAAAAATTTCAGATTAATTTATTAATATTTTTAAAATTCTACAATTTTATTATTGGAAATAAACTAAAAATTTCAGATTAATTTATTAATATTTTTAAAATTCTACAATTTTATTATTGGAAATAAACTAAAAATTTCAGATTAATTTATTAATATTTTTAAAATTTTACAATTTTATTATTGGAAATAAACTAAAAATTTCAGATTAATTTATTAATATTTTTAAAATTTTACAATTTTATTATTGGAAATAAACTAAAAATTTCAGATTAATTTATTAATATTTTTAAAATTCTACAATTTTATTATTGGAAATAAACTAAAAATTTCAGATTAATTTATTAATATTTTTACAATTTTACAATTTTATTATTGGAAATAAACTAAAAATTTCAGATTAATTTATTAATATTTTTACAATTTTACAATTTTATTATTGGAAATAAACTAAAAATTTCAGATTAATTTATTAATATTTTTAAATTTCTACAATTTTATTATTGGAAATAAACTAAAAATTTCAGATTAATTTATTAATATTTTTACAATTTTACAATTTTATTATTGGAAATAAACTAAAAATTTCAGATTAATTTATTAATATTTTTACAATTTTACAATTTTATTATTGGAAATAAACTAAAAATTTCAGATTAATTTATTAATATTTTTACAATTTTACAATTTTATTATTGGAAATAAACTAAAAATTTCAGATTAATTTATTAATATTTTTAAATTCTACAATTTTATTATTGGAAATAAACTAAAAATTTCAGATTAATTTATTAATATTTTTACAATTTTACAATTTTATTATTGGAAATAAACTAAAAATTTCAGATTAATTTATTAATATTTTTACAATTTTACAATTTTATTATTGGAAATAAACTAAAAATTTCAGATTAATTTATTAATATTTTTTACAATTTTACAATTTTATTATTGGAAATAAACTAAAAATTTCAGATTAATTTATTAATATTTTTACAATTTTACAATTTTATTATTGGAAATAAACTAAAAATTTCAGATTAATTTATTAATATTTTTACAATTTTACAATTTTATTATTGGAAATAAACTAAAAATTTCAGATTAATTTATTAATATTTTTAAAATTTTACAATTTTATTATTGGAAATAAACTAAAAATTTCAGATTAATTTATTAATATTTTTAAAATTCTACAATTTTATTATTGGAAATAAACTAAAAATTTCAGATTAATTTATTAATATTTTTACAATTTTACAATTTTATTATTGGAAATAAACTAAAAATTTCAGATTAATTTATTAATATTTTTAAAATTCTACAATTTTATTATTGGAAATAAACTAAAAATTTCAGATTAATTTATTAATATTTTTACAATTTTACAATTTTATTATTGGAAATAAACTAAAAATTTCAGATTAATTTATTAATATTTTTACAATTTTACAATTTTATTATTGGAAATAAACTAAAAATTTCAGATTAATTTATTAATATTTTTAAAATTCTACAATTTTATTATTGGAAATAAACTAAAAATTTCAGATTAATTTATTAATATTTTTAAAATTCTACAATTTTATTATTGGAAATAAACTAAAAATTTCAGATTAATTTATTAATATTTTTACAATTTTACAATTTTATTATTGGAAATAAACTAAAAAATTTCAGATTAATTTATTAATATTTTTAAAATTCTACAATTTTATTATTGGAAATAAACTAAAAATTTCAGATTAATTTATTAATATTTTTAAAATTCTACAATTTTATTATTGGAAATAAACTAAAAATTTCAGATTAATTTATTAATATTTTTACAATTTTACAATTTTATTATTGGAAATAAACTAAAAATTTCAGATTAATTTATTAATATTTTTAAAATTCTACAATTTTATTATTGGAAATAAACTAAAAATTTCAGATTAATTTATTAATATTTTTAAAATTCTACAATTTTATTATTGGAAATAAACTAAAAATTTCAGATTAATTTATTAATTTTTAAAATTCTACAATTTTATTATTGGAAATAAACTAAAAATTTCAGATTAATTTATTAATATTTTTAAAATTTTACAATTTTATTATTGGAAATAAACTAAAAATTTCAGATTAATTTATTAATATTTTTAAAATTCTACAATTTTATTATTGGAAATAAACTAAAAATTTCAGATTAATTTATTAATATTTTTACAATTTTATTATTGGAAATAAACTAAAAATTTCAGATTAATTTATTAATATTTTTAAAATTCTACAATTTTATTATTGGAAATAAACTAAAAATTTCAGATTAATTTATTAATATTTTTACAATTTTACAATTTTATTATTGGAAATAAACTAAAAATTTCAGATTAATTTATTAATATTTTTAAAATTCTACAATTTTATTATTGGAAATAAACTAAAAATTTCAGATTAATTTATTAATATTTTTACAATTTTACAATTTTATTATTGGAAATAAACTAAAAATTTCAGATTAATTTATTAATATTTTTACAATTTTACAATTTTATTATTGGAAATAAACTAAAAATTTCAGATTAATTTATTAATATTTTTAAAATTCTACAATTTTATTATTGGAAATAAACTAAAAATTTCAGATTAATTTATTAATATTTTTAAAATTTACAATTTTATTATTGGAAATAAACTAAAAATTTCAGATTAATTTATTAATATTTTTAAATTCTACAATTTTATTATTGGAAATAAACTAAAAATTTCAGATTAATTTATTAATATTTTTAAAATTTTACAATTTTATTATTGGAAATAAACTAAAAATTTCAGATTAATTTATTAATATTTTTAAAATTCTACAATTTTATTATTGGAAATAAACTAAAAATTTCAGATTAATTTATTAATATTTTTAAAATTCTACAATTTTATTATTGGAAATAAACTAAAAATTTCAGATTAATTTATTAATATTTTTAAAATTCTACAATTTTATTATTGGAAATAAACTAAAAATTTCAGATTAATTTATTAATATTTTTAAAATTCTACAATTTTATTATTGGAAATAAACTAAAAATTTCAGATTAATTTATTAATATTTTTAAAATTCTACAATTTTATTATTGGAAATAAACTAAAAATTTCAGATTAATTTATTAATATTTTTAAAATTTTACAATTTTATTATTGGAAATAAACTAAAAATTTCAGATTAATTTATTAATATTTTTAAAATTCTACAATTTTATTATTGGAAATAAACTAAAAATTTCAGATTAATTTATTAATATTTTAAATTCTACAATTTTATTATTGGAAATAAACTAAAAATTTCAGATTAATTTATTAATATTTTTAAAATTCTACAATTTTATTATTGGAAATAAACTAAAAATTTCAGATTAATTTATTAATATTTTTAAAATTCTACAATTTTATTATTGGAAATAAACTAAAAATTTCAGATTAATTTATTAATATTTTAAAATTCTACAATTTTATTATTGGAAATAAACTAAAAATTTCAGATTAATTTATTAATATTTTTAAAATTTACAATTTTATTATTGGAAATAAACTAAAAATTTCAGATTAATTTATTAATATTTTTAAAATTCTACAATTTTATTATTGGAAATAAACTAAAAATTTCAGATTAATTTATTAATATTTTTAAAATTCTACAATTTTATTATTGGAAATAAACTAAAAATTTCAGATTAATTTATTAATATTTTTAAAATTCTACAATTTTATTATTGGAAATAAACTAAAAATTTCAGATTAATTTATTAATATTTTTAAAATTCTACAATTTTATTATTGGAAATAAACTAAAAATTTCAGATTAATTTATTAATATTTTAAATTCTACAATTTTATTATTGGAATAAACTAAAAATTTCAGATTAATTTATTAATATTTTTAAAATTCTACAATTTTATTATTGGAAATAAACTAAAAATTTCAGATTAATTTATTAATATTTTTACAATTTTACAATTTTATTATTGGAAATAAACTAAAAATTTCAGATTAATTTATTAATATTTTTAAAATTCTACAATTTTATTATTGGAAATAAACTAAAAATTTCAGATTAATTTATTAATATTTTTACAATTTCTACAATTTTATTATTGGAATAAACTAAAAATTTCAGATTAATTTATTAATATTTTTAAAATTCTACAATTTTATTATTGGAAATAAACTAAAAATTTCAGATTAATTTATTAATATTTTTACAATTTTACAATTTTATTATTGGAAATAAACTAAAAATTTCAGATTAATTTATTAATATTTTTTAAATTCTACAATTTTATTATTGGAAATAAACTAAAAATTTCAGATTAATTTATTAATATTTTTACAATTTTACATTTTATTATTTTTAAAATTCTACAATTTTATTATTGGAAATAAACTAAAAATTTCAGATTAATTTATTAATATTTTTAAATTCTACAATTTTATTATTGGAAATAAACTAAAAATTTCAGATTAATTTATTAATATTTTTAAAATTCTACAATTTTATTATTGGAAATAAACTAAAAATTTCAGATTAATTTATTAATATTTTTAAAATTCTACAATTTTATTATTGGAAATAAACTAAAAATTTCAGATTAATTTATTAATATTTTAACAATTTTACAATTTTATTATTGGAAATAAACTAAAAATTTCAGATTAATTTATTAATATTTTTAAAATTTTAACAATTTTATTATTGGAAATAAACTAAACATTTCAGATTAATTTATTAATATTTTTAAAATTCTACAATTTTATTATTGGAAATAAACTAAAAATTTCAGATTAATTTATTAATATTTTTAAAATTTTACAATTTTATATTGGAAATAAACTAAAAATTTCAGATTAATTTATTAATATTTTAAATTCTACAATTTTATTATTGGAAATAAACTAAAAATTTCAGATTAATTTATTAATATTTTTAAAATTTACAATTTTATTATTGGAAATAAACTAAAAATTTCAGATTAATTTATTAATATTTTTAAAATTCTACAATTTTATTATTGGAAATAAACTAAAAAATTTCAGATTAATTTATTAATATTTTTACAATTTTACAATTTTATTATTGGAAATAAACTAAAAATTTCAGATTAATTATTAATTAATATTTTAAAATTTCATTTTATTATTGGAAATAAACTAAAAATTTCAGATTAATTTATTAATATTTTTAAAATTTACAATTTTATTATTGGAAATAAACTAAAAATTTCAGATTAATTTATTAATATTTTAAATTTACAATTTTATTATTGGAAATAAACTAAAAATTTCAGATTAATTTATTAATATTTTTAAAATTCTACAATTTTATTATTGGAAATAAACTAAAATTTCAGATTAATTTATTAATATTTTTACAATTCTACAATTTTATTATTGGAAATAAACTAAAAATTTCAGATTAATTTATAAATTTTTAAAATTCTACAATTTTATTATTGAAATAAACTAAAAATTTCAGATTAATTTATTAATATTTTTAAAATTCTACAATTTTATTATTGGAAATAAACTAAAAATTTCAGATTAATTTATTAATATTTTTTAAAATTCTACAATTTTATTATTGGAAATAAACTAAAAATTTCAGATTAATTTATTAATATTTTTAAAATTCTACAATTTTATATTGGAAATAAACTAAAAATTTCAGATTAATTTTAATATTTTTAAAATTCTACAATTTTATTGGAAATAAACTAAAAATTTCAGATTAATTTATTAATATTTTTAAAATTCTACAATTTTATTATTGGAAATAAACTAAAAATTTCAGATTATTATTATATTTTTAAATTTACAATTTATTATTGGAAATAAACTAAAATTTCAGATTATTTTATTAATATTTTACAATTTTATTTTATTATTGGAAATAAACTAAAAATTTCAGATTAATTTATTAATATTTTTAAAATTCTACAATTTATTATTGGAAATAAACTAAAAATTTCAGATTAATTTATTAATATTTTTACAATTTTACAATTTTATTATTGGAAATAAAACTAAAAATAAAAAATTTCAGATTAATTTATTAATATTTTTAAAATTCTTACAATTTTATTATTGGAAATAAACTAAAAATTTCAGATTAATTTATTAATATTTTTAAATTCTACAATTTTATTATTGGAAATAAACTAAAAATTTCAGATTAATTTATTAATATTTTTAAAATTTTACAATTTTATTATTGGAAATAAACTAAAAATTTCAGATTAATTTATTAATTTTAATTACAATTTTATTATTGGAAATAAACTAAAAATTTCAGATTAATTTATTAATATTTTTAAAATTCTACAATTTTATTATTGGAAATAAACTAAAAATTTCAGATTAATTTATTAATATTTTTAAAATTCTACAATTTTATTATTGGAAATAAACTAAAAATTTCAGATTAATTTATTAATATTTTTTAAAATTTTACAATTTTATTATTGGAAATAAACTAAAAAATTTCAGATTAATTTATTAATATTTTAAAATTCTACAATTTTATTATTGGAAATAAACTAAAAATTTCAGATTAATTTATTAATATTTTACAATTTTACAATTTTATTATTGGAAATAAACTAAAAATTTCAGATTAATTTATTAATATTTTTAAATTATACAATTTTATTATTGGAAATAAACTAAAAATTTCAGATTAATTTATTAATATTTTTAAAATTCTACAATTTTATTATTGGAAATAAACTAAAAATTTCAGATTAATTTATTAATTTTTAAAATTCAAATAAACTAAAAATTTCAGATTAATTATTAATATTTTTAAAATTCTACAATTTTATTATTGGAAATAAACTAAAAATTTCAGATTAATTTATTAATATTTTTAAATTCTACAATTTTATTATTGGAAATAAACTAAAAATTTCAGATTAATTTATTAATATTTTTAAATTCTACAATTTATTATGGAAATAAACTAAAAATTTCAGATTAATTTATTAATATTTTTAAAATTCTACAATTTTATTATTGGAAATAAACTAAAAATTTCAGATTAATTTATTAATATTTTTAAAAATTCTACAATTTTATTATGGAAATAAACTAAAAATTTCAGATTATTTATTAATATTTTTAAATTCTACAATTTATTATTGGAAATAAACTAAAAATTTCAGATTAATTTATTAATATTTTTACAAATTCTACAATTTTATTATTGGAAATAAACTAAAAATTTCAGATTAATTTATTAATATTTTTAAAATTCTACAATTTTATTATTGGAAATAAACTAAAAATTTCAGATTAATTTTATTAATATTTTTTAAAATTCTTTTTATTATTGGAAATAAACTAAAAATTTCAGATTAATTTATTAATATTTTTAAAATTCTACAATTTTATTATTGGAAATAAACTAAAAATTTCAGATTAATTTATTAATATTTTTAAAATTCTACAATTTTATTATTGGAAATAAACTAAAAAATTATTATTTTTTTTAAAATTCTACAATTTATTATTGGAAATAAACTAAAAATTTCAGATTAATTTATTAATATTTTTAAAATTCTACAATTTTATTATTGGAATAAACTAAAAATAATAAACTAAAAATTTCAGATAATTTATTAATATTTTTAAAATTCTACAATTTTATTATTGGAAATAAACTAAAAATCAGATTAATTTATTAATATTTTTTAAAATTTACAATTTTATTATTGGAAATAAACTAAAAATTTCAGATTAATTTATTAATATTTTTAAAATTCTACAATTTTATTATTGAAATAAACTAAAAATTTTCAGATTAATTTATTAATATTTTTAAAAATTCTACAATTTTATTATTGGAAATAAACTAAAAATTTCAGATTAATTTATTAATATTTTTAAATTCTACAATTTTATTATTGGAAATAAACTAAAAATTTCAGATTTAATTTATTAATATTTTTAAAATTCTACAATTTTATTATTGGAAATAAACTAAAATTCAGATTATTTATTAATTTTTAAAATTCTACAATTTATTATTGGAAATAAACTAAAAATTTCAGATTAATTTATTAATATTTTTAAATTCTACAATTTTTATTATTGGAAATAAACTAAAAATTTCAGATTAATTTATTATTTTTAAAATTCTACAATTTTATTATTGGAAATAAACTAAAAATTTCAGATTAATTTATTAATATTTTTAAAATTCTACAATTTTATTATTGGAAATAAACTAAAAATTTCAGATTAATTTATTAATATTTTTAAAATTCTACAATTTTATTATTGGAAATAAACTAAAAATTTCAGATTAATTTATTAATATTTTTAAAATTCTACAATTTTATTATTGGAAATAAACTAAAAATTTCAGATTAATTTATTAATATTTTTAAAATTCTACAATTTTATTATTGGAAATAAACTAAAAATTTCAGATTAATTTATAATATTTTTAAATTCTACAATTTTATTATTGGAAATAAACTAAAAATTTCAGATTAATTTATTAATATTTTAAAATTCTACAATTTTATTATTGGAAATAAACTAAAAATTTCAGATTAATTTATTAATATTTTTAAAATTCTACAATTTTATTATTGGAAATAAACTAAAAATTTCAGATTAATTTATTAATATTTTTAAAATTCTACAATTTTATTATTGGAAATAAACTAAAAATTTCAGATTAATTTATTAATATTTTTAAAATTCTACAATTTTATTATTGGAAATAAACTAAAAATTTCAGATTAATTTATTAATATTTTTAAAATTCTACAATTTTATTATTGGAAATAAACTAAAATTTTCAGATTAAATTTATTAATATTTTTAAAATTCTACAATTTTATTATTGGAAATAAACTAAAAATTTCAGATTAATTTATTAATATTTTTAAAATTCTACAATTTTATTATTGGAAATAAACTAAAAATTTCAGATTAATTTATTAATATTTTTAAAATTCTACAATTTTATTATTGGAAATAAACTAAAAATTTCAGATTAATTTATTAATATTTTTAAAATTCTACAATTTTATTATTGGAAATAAACTAAAAATTTCAGATTAATTTATTAATATTTTTAAAATTCTACAATTTTATTATTGGAAATAAACTAAAAATTTCAGATTAATTTATTAATATTTTTAAAATTCTACAATTTTATTATTGGAAATAAACTAAAAATTTCAGATTAATTTATTTATTAATATTTTAAAATTCTACAATTTTATTATTGGAAATAAACTAAAAATTTCAGATTAATTTATTAATATTTTTAAAATTCTACAATTTTATTATTGGAAATAAACTAAAAATTTCAGATTAATTTATTAATTATTTTAAAATTCTACAATTTTATTATTGGAAATAAACTAAAAATTTCAGATTAATTTATTAATATTTTAAAATTCTACAATTTTATTATTGGAATAAACTAAAAATTTAGATTAATTTATTAATATTTTTAAAATTCTACAATTTTATTATTGGAAATAACTAAAAATTTTCAGATTAATTTATTAATATTTTTAAAATTCTACAATTTTATTATTGGAAATAAACTAAAAATTTCAGATTAATTTATTAATATTTTTAAAATTCTACAATTTTATTATTGGAAATAAACTAAAAATTTCAGATTAATTTATTAATATTTTTAAAATTCTACAATTTTATTATTGGAAATAAACTAAAAATTTCAGATTAATTTATTAATATTTTTAAATTCTCAATTTTATTATTGGAAATAAACTAAAATTAATATTTTAAAATTCTACAATTTTATTATTGGAAATAAACTAAAAATTTCAGATTAATTTATTAATATTTTTAAAATTCTACAATTTTATTATTGGAAATAAACTAAAAATTTCAGATTAATTTATTAATATTTTTAAAATTCTACAATTTTATTATTGGAAATAAACTAAAAATTTCAGATTAATTTATTAATATTTTTAAAATTCTACAATTTTATTATTGAAATAAACTAAAATTCAGATTAATTTATTAATATTTTTAAATTCTACAATTTTTATTTGGAAATAAACTAAAAATTTCAGATTAATTTATTAATATTTTTAAAATTCTACAATTTTATTATTGGAAATAAACTAAAAATTTCAGATTAATTTATTAATATTTTTAAAATTCTACAATTTTATTATTGGAAATAAACTAAAAATTTCAGATTAATTTATTAATATTTTAAATTCTACAATTTTATTATTGGAAATAAACTAAAAATTTCAGATTAATTTATTAATATTTTTAAAATTCTACAATTTTATTATTGGAAAAATAAACTAAATTTCAGATTAATTTATTAATATTTTTAAAATTCTACAATTTTATTATTGGAAATAAACTAAAAATTTCAGATTAATTTATTAATATTTTTAAAATTCTACAATTTTATTATTGGAAATAAACTAAAAATTTCAGATTAATTTATTAATATTTTTAAAATTCTACAATTTTATTATTGGAAATAAACTAAAAATTTTCAGATTAATTTATTAATATTTTTAAAATTCTACAATTTTATTATTGGAAAAACTAAAAATTTCAGATTAATTTATTAATATTTTTAAAATTCTACAATTTTATTATTGGAAATAAACTAAAAATTTCAGATTAATTTATTAATATTTTTAAAATTCTACAATTTTTATTATTGGAAATAAACTAAAAATTCAGATTAATTTATTAATATTTTTAAAATTCTACAATTTTATTATTGGAAATAAACTAAAATTTCAGATTAATTATTAAATTTTAAAATTCTACAATTTTATTATTGGAAATAAACTAAAAATTTCAGATTAATTTATTAATATTTTAAAATTCTACAATTTTATTATTGGAAATAAACTAAAAATTTCAGATTAATTTATTAATATTTTTAAAATTCTACAATTTATTATTGGAAATAAACTAAAATTCAGATTAATTTATAATATTTTAAAATTCTACAATTTTATTATTGGAAATAAACTAAAAATTTCAGATTAATTTATTAATATTTTTTAAAATTCTACAATTATTATATTGGAAAATAAACTAAAAAATTTCAGATTAATTTATTAATATTTTTAAAATTCTACAATTTTGATTATTGGAAATACAAAACTAAAAATTCAGATCTAATTTCGAGTAAATAATATTTTTCAAAATTCTACAATTTTATTATTGGAAATAAACTAAAAATTTCAGATTAATTTATTAATATTTTTAAAATTCTACAATTTATTTTATTGGAAAATAAACTAAAAATTTCAGATTAATTTATTAATATTTTTAAAATTCTACAATTTTAGATTATTGGAAATAAACTAAAAAAATTTCAGATTAATTTATTAATATTTTTAAAATTCTACAATTTTATTATTGGAAATAAACTAAAAATTTCAGATTAATTTATTAAACTTTTTTTTTTTTTAAAAATTCTACAATTTTATTATTGGAAATAACTAAAAATTTCAGATTAATTTATTTAATATTTTTAAAATTCTATTTTTCAATTTTTTTTATTAATTGGAAATACTAAAAATTTCAGATTAATTTATTAATATTTTTAAAAATTCTACAATTTTATTATTGGAAATAAACTAATTTCAGATTAATTGTATTAATATTTTTAAAATTTTATACAATTTTATTAATTGGAAATAAACTAAAAATTTCAGATTAATTTATTACTATTAATATTTCTTCAAAACTTCTACAATTTTATTATTGGAAATAAACTAAAAAATTTCAGATAATTTATTAAATATTATTGAAAAATATCTACAATTTTATTATTGAAATAAACTAAAAATTTTCAGACAATTTCAATTTTTTAATATTTTTAAAATTCTACAATTTTATTATTGGAAATAAACTAAAAATTTCAGATTAATTTAATTAACTCTTTTTACAAAATTCTACAATTTTATTATTTGGAAATAAACTAAACAAAAATTTTCAGATTAATTTATTAATATTTTTAAAATCTCTACAATTTTATTATTGGAAAATAAACTAAAAATTTCCAGATTAATTTATTAATATTTTTAAAATTCTACATTTTATTATGGAAATAAACTAAAAATTTCAGATTAATTATATTAATATTTTTTAAAAATTGCTACAATTTTTATTATGTTGGAAATAAAACTAAAAAATTACTTCAGATTAATTTATTAATATTTTTAAAAATTCTTTTTTTTTTTTTTTTTTTTTTTATACAATTTTTTATTATTGGAATAAACTAAAAATTTCAGATTAATTTATTAATATTTTTAAAATTCTACAATTTTATTATATAGCCGAAATAAAAACTAAAAATTTCAGATTAATTTATTAATATTTTTAAAATTCTACAATTTTATTATTGGGAAATAAACTAAAAATTTCAGATTAATTATTAATATTTTTAAAATTCTACAATTTTTATTATTGGAAATAAACTAAAATTTTTCGAGATTAATTTATTAATATTTTTTTTTTTTAAAATTCTACAATTTTATTATTGGAAATAAAACTAAAAAATTTCAGAGTAATTTATTAATATTTTTAAAATTCTACAATTTTATTAATTGGAAATAAACTAAAAATTTTCAGATTAATTTATTAATATTTTCAAAATTCTACAATTTTATTATTGGAAATAAACTAAAAATTTCAGATTAATTTATTAAGATTTTTAAAATTCTACAATTTTCATTATTGGACAATCAAAACTAAAAATTTCAGATTAATTTATTAATATTTTTAAAATTCTACCCCCCCCCCCAAATTTTTTTGTGTTATTATTGGGCAACTAAACTAAAAATTTTCAGATTAATTTACTTAATATTTTTATAATTCTACAATTTTATTATTGGAAATAAACTAAAATTTCAGATTAATTTATTAATATTTTTAAAATTCTACAATTTTATTATTGCGAAATAAACTAAAAATTTCAGATTAATTTATTAATATTTTTTAAAATTCTACAATTTTATTATTCGCGAAATAAAACTAAAATTTCAGATTAATTTATTAATATTTTTAAAATTCATACAATTTTATTATTGGAAATAAACTAAAAATTTCAGATTAATTTATTAATATTTTTAAAATTCTACAATTTTATTATTGGAAATAAACTAAAAATTTCAGAATTAATTTATGTAATATTTTTAAAATTCTACAATTTTATTATTGGAAAATAAACTAAAAATTTCAGATAATTTAATTAATATTTTTAAAAATTCTACAATTTTATTATTGGAAATAAACTAAAAATTTCAGATTAATTTATTAATATTTTTTAAAATTCTACAATTTTATTATTGGAAATAAACTAAAAATTTCAGATTTAATGTATTAATATTTTTTAAAATTCTACAATTTATTATTGCCGAAATAAACTAAAACATTTCAGATTAATTTATTAATATTTTTAAAATTCTACAATTTTATTATATGGAAATAAACTAAAAATTTTCAGATTAATTTATTAAGTAATTTTTTAAAATTCTACAATTTTTATTATTGGAAATAACTAAAAATTTCAGATTAATTTATTAATATTTTTAAAATTCTACAATTTTATTTATGGAAATAAACTAAAAAATTTCAGATTAATTTATTAATATTTTTAGAAATTCTACAATTTTTATGATATGGAAATAAAACTAAAAATTTCCAAGATTAATTTATTAATATTTTAAAAATTCTACATTTTAATTATTAGGAAATATAAACTAAAAATTTCAGATTAATTTATTAATATTTTTAAAATTCTACAATGGTTTATTATTGGAAATAAACTAAAAAATTTCAGATTAAATTTATTAATATTTTTAAAATTCTACAATTTTATTATTGGAAATAAACTAAAAAATTTCAGATTAATTTATTAATAGTTTTAAAATTCTACAAGTTTTAATTATTGCCGAAATAAACTAAATAATTCAGATTAATTTATTAATATTTTTTAAAATTCTACAATTTATTATTGCGAACTTAACTAAAATTTCAGATTAATTTTATTAATATTTATTTAAAATTCTACTACTAATTTATTATCAGGTATTAAAATTCTACACATATTCTATAAAAATTCAGATTAAGTATTGAACTAATTTCAGATAAAATAGTTTTAAAATTCTAGCAATTTTATTATTGGAAATAAAATATTATTTCGTTAATTTTTATTTTTAAATAATTTACACTAATAGTGCAACTTGTACTTTCTTATTACCGTATTTACTCGATTAATTACCCTCCCTCTATTAATTGCCCTAATTACCCCCTCCAGAGATAGGTTGAAACAATAATTACCAAGAGTAATTATTCGAGTAAATACGGTACTTAAATCCAGGCCAAGATATATGCTTCCTGAAATTTATACTGATTTTATTAGTAACTGAAAAAATCATGAACGTGAGGGGAATTAGAATTAATATAGGAGGACATAATAAAATCCAATAATCCTTAAAAACCATTTATTCTCAACAAATTTCTCATTTTTTGAAAACAAAATCAAATTAACTCGAATAAATCATATAACAAAGCATTAACACCTTTTTCCTATTACATCTTGTTTGGAATAATACCATCCTTCTGAGCCAAGCGTAGAATACAGTCATCGGATTCACCCTGAATTAAAGTGATGAGTTTATTATTTTTAGATTTTATCATCTGAATTCAAAATTTTTAATCTAATTTTTAAAGACAATTTCCAATAATCAAACCATAAAACGAAGCTTCCCGCATATGGCGTAACGAGTAACTTCTCCCTCAATCATACGTCCAGTAACAGGATCAACACGAACAATATCCAATTGAATTGAAGCATGGTCCTTTGCCGATATGATCCTAGACGAAGAAGAACTAAAAAATAAAGCAAAAAATTATAATCTAAAGATTTGCAATAAACAAACCACTTCCTCGGTATGTATAAATCAGCAAGTATACCAGCGTCGTTTTGCATAATTTCCTTTTTAGACTAATAAAAAAATAATAAATTAAACAAAAAATAAAAAGAAATAAAATGATTATTGATTGTTTAAAACAATGAAAATTAAGAAAAATATTTTAAAAAAATTAATCATAAAACGAACAAAATAATAAAAAAATTAAACAATCATCCCTCAAAATTTAAAATTCCAAAAATTTCCCCTTTCGTTATATTTCACTACTTTCTACGTCTATCTGGGTCTTCATTTCGTGTTGGCGGAGGTGGAGGTCCTTTCCGATCGAGTAAATCCAAGTATTCATCCAATATGCGTTCACGTTCATTCGGACGATCTTTCAAAACCAAATAACGCGTGTCATTCTAAAATAGTTGTAAAATTAAGAAATAAATTACATTAAATTATTACATGTATTTATTCATTTTTATTAAAAATTACCTCCAAAACAGCCAAAATATCACGTAAATGCTGTTCATTCTCTGTAATCATTTGTTTAGACTTGTAGGTAATAATTTTTGTTTCACGAAGAAGAGCTTCAAAATCATCAAGTGCTTGGCGATGACGACGATCCATCCAATCACGATATTCATTTTCAAGTTTCTATATTAATAAATTAAAATAATTTAATGAAAAAATTACTCGTTCATCAATTTTAAGTTTAGAAAATCGTTCATCTTCAACAATTGTCTTCTTTGCGTTGTGCCATTTTGTGGTAAAAGTTATATGTTGGTGTTCATCAAGAAGCTATTTTAAATAATTAATTTATAGTTATTTAGGTAAATAAAGTTAAAAAAAAAAACCTGAAAAAATACATCACGTTTTTTTCTTTCCAAATCTCTAATATGTTCACGAAAATGCCTTTCTTTAGATTCTTTATCAAGAAATTCACAATTTTGATAGCGAGAATCTTTTTTCAATATTTTACGTCCATCATGCCAGCCAATATCAGTGTTTTTGATCTAAAAATTATTTAAACTATTTTTTGAGAATATATTTTTTATACCAAATCCAAAAGAAGAGCCTTAAAATTTTGTTCATGTTCAAGCAATTTATGTCGTTCATGTTCACGATTTCGTTCCTTTAAATGTTCGCCTAATTCTTCTTCAACCTGACGTTTTCTATCTTCTAAAGCTTTTTCCTCTGCAGTCTTCTCAACAATTTTTTCAGCCTTTTCTTTTTCTTTATCACGTCTTCGACTACTACTAGAAGAATTATTATTAGTGCTGCTTTTCCTTCTTTCTTTATCACGTTCCTCATTAGCTTGTTGTTCAATCAAAGCCTTTTCCTTTGCAGCATTTGCTGCTTCTAAAGCTTCATTTTCTAATCTTTTTGCCTCAGCTTCCTCCTCCTATTATTTTTTAAAAACATTAAAAAATATTTGAAAAAACCTCAGTTGGTTCAGGGCAAGTTTTGATGTGTTCATCAAATAATTTTTGCCTTGTCTCGCTATCTAAATTTTTATTTCGATAACGTTCATCTTTATCTAATTTCTTCTTTACAATAGCCCAATTAGAATTACGTCTTAAATCCTCTTGCTCTTTCAAAAAAGAAACAAAAGCTTCCTTGGCCTAAAAGTTAAATTTTAATAAATCAAGATTTAAAAAAAGAATAAAAACCTTTTCACGTTCTTTTCGCTTTTCTTCCTTTTCTTTTTTGTAGAGCTGTTCAACGTAATCTTTGAAAAAGCCTTCACGATCACGTGCTTTATCAACGCCCTTAAATCTCGTATCTTTTGACCATTTTGTAGAGAAAGATGAAAAAGTTGACCTTAGAATTAAAACAATTTAAAAAAATAATTAATTGTATTCATACTTCCCATGCAAATTTGCTTCTTCCAAAAGTTTAGTAAATTCTGCTTTAGCTTCTTTTGCACGCTTCCTCTTTTCTTCCTTTTCAATTTCCGCACGTTCTTTGCAAAAAGCATCGAAAGCTGCCTTCCTTTCAACAGCACTTAATAATAAGTAACGTTGATCAAAAACAATCTGTTATAAAAAAAAAAATAAATAATTCAAATTTAATTAAAATTACCTTAGAAAGTTCCTTTTCCCATGTGCTTGTTGCACTCACTTTTTTATCCTCTAGCAATTGACGAAATTGTTTAATACGCTCTTCAAGAGGAATCTAAAATGTAAGTTACTTTTGAATAAACGTTGTAATTTTAAACCTTTTCACGCTCCCTTTGTGCTTCCAATTCGGCCTGAATTGCTGGATCGATAGGCTTTTCTTGTTGTAAAACAGGCAATGCTAATTTTGGTTGCTTATGATTATCAGATTGTGTTTTTAATTCAGCCCCAGACCTGAGTAAATTATTAGCAATTTTAAATATTTAAATACCTCTTCTCTTTACGAGATTTCTTTTTCGGCGATTTGGCCGATATTTTCTGTTGCTGTTCCTCATCAGAATTAGAAGTATCTGAATCCTGGCCTTCAACATCATCATCTTCCTCAACTTCTTCCTCTTCACTTTCTTCTTTTTGTAAACGTTTTTGTGCACGATTGCTTAACTGTTCTTCTAAAATTGAAGTTTTATTTGAAAAAGAAAAAAAACAAACTTGCTGGGGGTGGTTTTGAGACTAATAAATCAACATCAGGACGATTATAAAGTTCAGGAGGACGCTCCCATACAGAAGTCCGAGTACTAGGATTGAAGAAAAATACCTAAAAATTTAAATTTATTCAAATAATTAAACATATTATAATATTTAAAAAATGATAAACTTACGCGATTATCACCAGTCCAAACAACACACCATGGAGTTCCAGCAACAGCATTACTTGTTACCGGCCGTGATTTATCTTTTTGTCCGGCCTGTGGATTAGCTAAAGCAGCTTGAGGACCACCAGTTGCAGTAGAAGGACGAAAACCTGCATAACCTATTCCAATCGGAGACATTCCACCCATCATACCAGGGAAGCCACCCATATTAGGAGGAGGTACTCCGCCATTTTCACGAATAGCAGCTAAATAACATTTTTAACAAATTTTAGAAAATAATTAAATAACCTTCTTTATCAATCAATGCTTTTGGTTTTGTCCATGTATTTTCCCGCGTTAAAAAATTGTAGTAATACTTTTTGCCATCTTGAGCAGTAAATTCTTGCCAAGCTTCATTAGGATTAGTAGGACCACCAGGAAAACCAGGAGGCATCATAAATGGAGCTAAAGGTTTATAATTAAACAAACGATGCATTCCAACAGGTGAAGGACCACCACCATGTTGCTGTAACATTTGTTGCTGTTCTGAAAAAATGACAAAATTATAGAAAAAAATGAATATTAATTTTATTAGAGATCTAAAGGATCGTATCACAAAAAAGTAAATTTTTAAAATATTATACAATTTCCTAATTAAGAAATCTCTTTTATGATACGGAAAAATATAACTTAAAAAATTTTAAAGAAATAATAATAATATTAAGGGAAGTAAATAAGGACGAGAAATATTATAAAAAATAACTTCCAAAAGAGAGAATTTAATAAATTTTTAATTTTTAAATCTAAACCCCCTTAATAACACTAAAATCCCAAGAACAAAATTCTTAACAGTCTATATTACTGTGACTATGGAGAGAAAAGTAGCCGAATTTGTTGAGAATGTTAATGGGACAAAATGAGCAAGTTCCTCTTCCCCGCTTCTTTCTTATAAGTCGCTGCAATAAAGTTCATCCAAAATAAAATATAAGTAATTAATACCTAGTATACTTAAAAAGTTTTTTTTTTATTATCAGGATTGCCGCGATAATTTAGAAAATTTTTAGTCTAATTTATTAACTATAAAATAAATTTGAGGCAGCAATCCTGATTTATATATATTTAAAAGTTTTATTCTAATTAGCTTTAATGTAAAAATCCTTGTACTCTACAATATTTTTTAAGTAATTAATCATAGCATAAAAATACCAATAATTGCTAAAAAATAATTTAGAAAATTGAAGAAAAATGTCAATTGTAAGATTAAAGTTAAAATAGCCTTATTATATACACATTTTAAAAAAACTTACATTGAAAACCTATAATTTATTTAAATTTTAATATTAAATTGTCTCATGTATATTATTTAATTAAACTTTTCACCCCTAACCTTATTTACAACAGAAATTATTAAAAAATTTAAGAGGAATTATTGAAGTTAAATAAAAAATAGTAAAAGGATAACAGTAAAATTTAATATGTCAAAAAGCAGACTACAGTAATATTTATTCATTTAAAGTTTTCGTTTCAATAATTTTTAAGCTACAGTAATCTTTATATAATAAAATTAGAATTATTTTTAAAAAATTCTGTTTTTAATTTAAGGTCTCCAGAGATGATAAATAGATGTTATTCCACAAATTTCTTTAAATAAATATTCTTTCATTGTAGGCTTTTCCCAATATATAATTTAATATTAATTTTGATTTAATTTAAAAATTATAAATAATATTATTTTATTCAATTTATATTTATATTTAAATAATATATTTATTTATAATTATTTATTTTATTTCATTCCTTTATTTTAATTTCACTTAAAATTAAATTAAATTAATTAAATTTAAATTAAATTACTTTTTTGCAGGCATGTTCACAAGCAGATTTACTATTAAATCTATTATTATTTCCCCCACATCCTTTATATTGAAATGACTAAAAATAATTAAATTAAAAATTAAATTTAAATATTTAATTAATTACCTTGCATTGTTTATCACTAGAAACATACCACCAACGTTTAAAAGTATTATGATTATTAGGATTACAAAAATGTCCTTCATCTTTTGGTAAAGCTTCTTCTTTTGGACATGCCTAAATAAATTAAATTTTTATTTATTTAAAAAATAATTAATTAATTAATTAATTAATACATTTGAACTACTACTTTGTCCATTATTTAAAGTAATAATATTAATTAATACAATTAATAATAATATTCATTTTTATTTAATTTATATTTAATTTAATTTATAATATTTAATAATTTAATTTTAATTTTCTTTTATTTTTTTTATAAATTTATTACTTTAAATATTTTTAAAATTAATCATAGTAAATAATATTTAAAATATTTTTAAAAATTTTATTTAAAAAAACTTTTAAAATAAATACTATAACATTTAATAAATAAATTTAACATTATATATATATATGTATATATTAAATATTTAAATGTTATTAAAATAAACTTTTTTTTAAAAAAAAAAACTTTTTTTTTTATTAATAATAAAAATTGTATAAAGGTTAAAATATATTAATTTTAAAACAAAATTTTTATTTTAACAAAAATTCTGTTTATTTTAATTTTTTAATAAAATAAAAAAAATATATTTAATTAATTTTTTTAAAATAAATTAAAAAAAAAAAATAATGAATAAATTAATTATTTTTTTAATTTTATTTTTTAATATTATTTTTATTATTTATGGTCAAGGAAGTTTAGTAAATATTTTTTTTTATTAAATTAAAATTAAAATTTAAAAAATTATTAGCCAGAGCTTTGTTTACAACCAAAAAAATCAGGAAATTTTTGTACAAAAAATAATAATAAATCTGTTATTCGTTGGGCATTTGTTGCTAAACAAAATGCTTGTCAGGTTATTATAATATTTTAATTTAAATTAATTTAATTTAATTTAAATTAAAGATAACATTAATTATAAATAAATAAATAATTTATTTTAAATAATTGTAATATTATTAATAAAAAAAAATTTTTCAAAAAATATTTAAGGAATATATAAATTAATTTTTTGTTTATATTGAATAAATATTTATTTAAAAAAAATTTTTTTTATTTAAAAAAAAAATTTTAAAATTTTTTTTTCTTTATCAAAGTAAAACTTTTTTTTTAAATTATATTTAATTAATTTTATAGAAATTTAAATTTAATGGATGTAATGGAAATTGTAATAATTTTAAAAGTCAAAAACATGTGAATTTGCTTGTAAGGTTATTTTCAATAAATTAAGTAAATTTTAATTAAAAATTTTAGGGAAAGCGTTAATTAATTATTTTAAGAAAAGAAGAAGAAAAGAAGAATTATTTTAATTTAAAAATATTTTAATTAATTATTAATTAATTAATTAATTAATTAAATAAATAAATTATTTGTTAAATAAAAAGGGGTTTATTTTAGATTATATTCTTTATTGTTTTTTAATTAATTTTTATTTAAATAATAACAGGGATGAAAGATTTCCCGTTCCCATTTCATGTATTTTGCTATATAAACATATAAAATCCCTAAAATGTTTAAATTATTTATTTATTTAGCAAAACATTTTGAAAGAATATTATATATATTCCTTTGTTATATATTAATAATTTAATTAATTGAGTGAATTAATTTAATTTTTATTTCTGTTCAGATTTAAATTGCAAAAAATATTTTATTTTTATTAATTTAAATAAAAACAAAAGTGTAAATAATAATTGTATTAAAAATGTCCAAAAACAAAACAAATTTTTTTTTTTTTGCATTTCCTAATCTTTTTGTAACATTTTATTGAATGGCTTTACTATATATTATAATCTCTATTATTTCATAACAAATAATATATTCCTAAAATATTTACTCTATAAAATTATATTATTTTTCAAATAAATTATTCCAAAACAAGAATGTTGTACAAGAAAATGTCAACAAGGTGGTGGTATACATCCACGAAGTGCTTGTTTATAATTAAATTAATTATTTTCCTTAATATAGATTTTCCAATTTATTTAATTTAAATAATTCGTAAAAATATATTCTCTATCCTTTTTTATTTAAATACTTTTCTTTATAAAACAAAATGAATATATTATTTAATTTAAAATTAATTTAATTTAATTTTATATTAATTTATAGTAATAATAAATAAATAATTAAATTATATTGTTTTTTTACAATTTTTTAAAATAATTTTTTAATTCAAATATAATAATAATAATTAAAAAAAAAAAAGTTCAGTTTAAAAAATAATAAATTGTCTTCTTATTTTACTTAAATGTAATTAATAACCTTTTTTAATTTTTATTAATATTTTAAAATAAAATTAATTAAAAATATATTTTTTATTTTTTTTTTATTTTATTAAATCTAAAATTCAACAAAATTTAATATTTTAAAAAATAATTTACTTATCTACCTTCAAACTTTTTTTTTATTTATTAAATAAAAATAGCGTAAAAAGTTTTATAATTAAAATAAAAAATATTTTAAGAAAATATTTATTTTAGTTTTTTTTTAATTAAAAATATTTAGATTTAATTGAAAAAAAAAAGATTTTTTTAAATAAATATATTTTTTATAAAATTAATTTTAAATAATAATACAAACAAATTTTTATTTAAATTCGCTAAAACTTTGGAATTTCTTCAACAAAAAAAAAATATATATATATATATATATTTATTTATTAATTAAAATTTTATTTATTTATTTATTGTTTTTTTTTAAACTTTTTAAATAATTTTATTTTTTTTTAATTTTTAACACATTTTTTTAAAATTAATTAAAACAGAATTAAATACTAAAATTAATTTTTAACATATTTTTAAATCTTTATTATTTTCAAATAAAAGTTTAATATTTTAATTATTTACTATTTTTAATAAATTTAAAATTTTTATTTAAAAATAAATGTTTTTTAAAATATATTTTTGTTTAATTTTATTTTGTAAAAATATTTAAAAAACTTTTTTTTTCATCAATTAAAATTTTATTTTTATTTTATTATTAATTAATTAATATATTATTATTATTTATTAACAATTAAACTATAATGTTTCAAAAGGAATGCCTTGTCAATTTTATAGAAATAATCCTAATGCTATGTAAATGCAAATATATTTCAGTATATAAGTAGGTAAATTAAATAGAAACATAGTTTAAACATATCAATAAAATTAAACAAAATTGTAAAATTTGCCTTAAAATTAATAGAAATAATTTTTATTTAAATTTATAAAAAATATTAATTAATTAATTAATTATTATTTTTATATAAAAGATTTTTTAAATTATTTATTTATTTAAATAAAAGAAATTATATATAATTAATTATTTAGTTAACATTTTTATTTGTTTATTTTTATTATCTCTCACAGGAAATTATTTGTATTTATTATTTTATTAAATATTTATGTAGATTTATTATGTATTTATTTAATGTTTTATTAACATCCATTACTGAAATATTTAAAAATATTAATAAAATTTAATAATTTAATTATTTTTTAATTAATTGAGAGAATTAATTTAATTTTTAAATTTTAAAATGATTTTTTAGTTTATTTTTTGAATTAATTTAATATACCACGAGCCATCCTTGGGGCCGGAGCAGGACAATTCGCCGTAGAAAACTCGCCGCAGACGACTCGCCGCAGCCGATTCGCCGCAGGAAAACTCGCCGCAAAGACAATTCGCCGCAGGACAATTCGCCGCCCAATTAAATTGGCTAAAAGTTCCTTTTCAATTTTTTTAAACAAATAATTCAAAAATTCAATTTTATCACCAAAGTAAATATTAAACCGAGTAGAGTAAAAAATATTTAAGGAACAAAAAGTAAAGAAGCAAACATGTAACTAAGGGTTCATCTGGTAATTTCTTGAAATTCCTTTTAAGTATTCAATTATTTGACGATTTTGATTGTAATTGTGATCATCCTCGTTCAGACGATAATTTTGAACCTTGACAAGAATCCTAGCATCAGCGTCACGGTATTTTTTTCTCTTTTTAGGGGGCTCATGTCCAGCAATAAAATGGGAAAAATCAACATCCGTAGACTATAAAAATTAAAAATAAAGGGAAAATAAGTTAAAAACCTTTTGTACTTTCTGTAGAATTGATATAAAATGCCAAAGGGAGGGATGAGAACAATTGAAGTAAGACTGCAGTTTCTTGTGAGCCGCTTCACTGAAATTATTTGTACGATCATCATTGGCGAGAGTTCGTTCGTAGACACTCCAGCTCGAAGGATCAAATCTTTGTTGAGTACGTGACCCATCAAGACGCGGACGTCCAGTATAGTTGGCCATTAACCTAGAATATGATAGATTACAAAGTTAAAAAATTTTAAAATACCATTCTAACATAGGCTCCATTTCTGGCACATTTCTGAATTCCAGGTCCAAGGCATTGACAGCAGCTGTAAGGTCACCCACTGGCACAAATGCAATGGAAGTTAACATGTTTGCATATTCAGCGAAAACTGGATCCATATGATACCGCTAAAGTAATAAGAATGCAATAATAAATTTAACAAACATACCTGAATTAGATTCTGTTCTTCTAATTTTCTACGCATGCTGCGAACGAAGTGGAAAAAACAGTATCTGATCGAACATTGTCCATTAAAAACATTTTGAATGGCATTAGACATGGCATACTCAAAGTCAATAGAAAATGTTGTTGGATTGAATGCTGGAAAACTAGCACGTACCATGTTCAACATGCGCTCATACGTCGATTGGCTTTTAGACGTCAAAAGAATATGACAACATGGAAACACCCAACGATCTCGCCTATATTTTAAATGTAAAGCAATTAAATAAATAAACCTTGCACTAAACGTTCCATCACCATAACAATGACTCATCATATGCGCCCAATCACGATTTGACGAAGGTGCAAAAATAAGTATTCTATAATAAGATTAAAAAAAAAATAAAATAAAATAACCTTTGAGGTTTGTCATTTCCTGCTTCAAAATACACGCTGATAGGCAGGTGGAATGACAAGTTGTTGAAGGTTAGAAGGTATTACAGGT
This sequence comes from Meloidogyne graminicola, assembly GCA_036172905.1. NCBI lineage: Eukaryota > Metazoa > Nematoda > Chromadorea > Rhabditida > Meloidogynidae > Meloidogyne > Meloidogyne graminicola. The sequence goes on along the minus strand of JARPZY010000017.1, from coordinate 952,428 downwards.
GCAGCATTTAGTTCACCTCTTATACGTTGAATCATCTTTAAAAAATTATATTCACTTCACTAGAAACTTAAGAAACCTTATTTGTGGACAATTTTGAAGGAACTTCAGCTAGTGCTGGAGAGCTTGTGTTTTGTAGTACAACAGCTCGAATCATTGCCGGAGCCTCCATTGTTTCAACAGCTCTTCGCTTCATACTAGTTTTTACTTCATGCGCTACAATACGAGCTGTAAAAATAAGTGTCATTTTTACTTTTGAACAACAATACCCCCAAGTTTTGTCTAATAATTAAATGACTTATAGATACTTATACAAACTTAGTGAAAGAAAAAGAATGCCTTTATAATGTTGCGGACAAAACTTACGGACATTGATACCGATGAGAAAAAATCCCATATTTGAAATTACAAACCTGGATTCTGTTCACAAGTATGCTGCGTAACAATTCGGATAAAGACATCCTCCAAATCTGTCCAAATACGGCCTTTACATTTGTCACTTCCAGTCCTATATTCACATCTCCAAAATTTGACAGTTTCATTGGTATTTAACCTGTCAAAGACGTAGAGACGACCATCGTACTTTAATTTTCGCTTCCTCCTCTCAGTTTCAATTTCATTATGCAACATTTTCTACATAAAAGCAAAAAAATAAAAGGAATTAGATACAGAAAATAGGAGAAGAAGAATAATTTTCCTCTGTTTAAAATTATAAATAAGGGCGGCGAATTGTCCTGCGGCGAATTGTCCTTGCGGCGAGTTGTCCAGCGGCGAATCGGCTGCGGCGAGTTTTCTGCGGCGAGTTTTCTGCGGCGAATCGTCGTGTACCGCCTTGGGGCCATCATCCACTAAATAATAAATTTATTTTGGACAGTTCAGAAATTACCGAACAGTCTTTGATATTGGAAAAATTTTTAAATTATTAATTGTTAAATAAATAAAAACAATCAGTTAAAATAAAATTATTCCAAGATTTAGACCTTCAAATAATTTAAATTAACCTGCATGTACCGCCAGTACCACAACCTGTTTTTCCTGGACAACAACTTAATTGAAATTAATTTTTAAAAAAATTATAAATTTAAATTAAATAAAGAATTATTTTTTTTATTTTATTTATTTAATTATTATAAAAATAAAATATATAATTAAAAAAATAAATATTAAATTCAAACACAATTACTAATAGTTTCCATATTTGCCACAACAAACATAACCCGAATTACAATTACTAAGATCTGCACATATTTTAATATTTTCTCCAAATTTATTAAAAAAAGAGAAAAATATAAAAATAATTATTGTAATTGTTATTTTAGAATTTTTAAACATTTTAAATTAAATTAAATTTTAATTAATTAATTATTTTTAAATATTTTTATTTGCTTTTTATATAGGCAAAATTTAGAAGGAGAGATAAAAATTAAATTATTTATATAGCTTTTAATTAATTACTAGAGACATTTCTTTATGGGTGATTTAAAGGTAAAATAAAAAATCATAAGGTAGGATTTTGAATAGTTTGTTAATTAACAGCTATATATATATATAAATATATAGCCACGTTTCATTTGATTTATTATAATTAATTAATTAATTAATTAATTTTTTGACAAATATATATTAATTATTTTTAATACTTTTTGTTTATATATTAAATAAAAAATAAATTTAAAATTTATTAATTTTTATTTTATATATATAAAATATTAAATACAACTATTATGTATCAGAGATGGAAATTACTTGTTTTTGTTTTTCGTATTTTTTCCGAGTTCACCAAATATTTTTCAAAACAAATAAATAATTAAATATATTTATCTATAATGACTTTATTAAATAAAACTAATAATTTAATTAATTAAAAATAAATTTAAATTTTTTTATTACTAAAGAAATTATACATAAGCAGAGAAAAGAAAAATAGTTTTAAAATTTAAATAAGAATATTATTTATACATAGAGTAAAAAATCTTAAAATTAAAACAATGATAAATGAACAGCTGCTGTATTTTCTTATAAGAGAAGGAAAAGAATAAAATTAAAAAAAAAAAAAAAAAATAAATAATTTATTTTTATTTAAAAAATCGAAATATTCTTTTTATTTTAAAATTAAAAATAATTTAATTTATTTTATTTTTATTTATTTTTAAAATTTATATTTAATTTATTTTAATAAAAAATATACAAACTTGTTACTTACTTTTTTTATTTTAAAAGTTTTTTTATTTCTTTACATATGTACATAAATTATTTACTTCTTTTGTGTGTGCTTTGATTTTAAGTAAAAAATCATCAAACATTTATATTTATCTCTTTTATTATTTTTCTCATTTATTGACTTTTATCCTTTTTATTTAAAATAAGTACTAAAAAATATATAAATTGGTGATTAAGTAAAATCGTAAAAAAATTTATTTTATTTATTTTATTAAAAATAATTAATTTTATAAATTTAATTTTTTAGAATTTTTTTTTGTAATAAAATGGGAAAAGAACTAATTTAATTAACAGTAATTTTAATTAAATATATTTAATAAATAATTTAATTAATTATTTATTTATAAATATATATGAAGTCATTTCTTTCTTCTGAACTTGAAAATGAAAAAAAAGAACAATTAAATGTTAATATAGAGAAAGAACAATTTAATAATCCACTTGAACAAATTGAACGACTTTTGACTTGTCCAATATGTTTAGATCGGTAAATAAATTAATTAAAATATTTTTTTTAAATTATATTGGAAGTTTTAATTAAAATTAATTTAATTTAATAAAATATATTTATATGTACATATATCCTCTTTCTAATTCTTTAAAATTATTTAAAGTATTTTCTTTTGTATAAATTAAATTTAAATTTAATTAAGCTATAAACAACCAAAACTTTTACAATGTCAACACACATTTTGTCTTTCATGTTTAGAAAATTATGTAGAATCTAATGGGGGTAGACCACAAGTTAAATGTCCAGAATGTCGTTTTGAACATTTATTACCTTTAGATGGTGGAGGTGTTCATTCATTACAAAATAATTTAACTTTATTATCTTTTCTTGAAATTCATATGGAAGCAAGTAGTGAAGTAAATGCTGAAGAAATAAATAAATATATACAACGGTTAAATAAATAATTAATTTAAATTAAATTAAATTTAATTTTCAAGTTTTAATATGGAAAGATGTCGTGTTTGTGAAGAAAAATCAGAATTAGAATTATGTGTTCATTGTGAACGTAAATGTTGTTCAGAATGTAGAAATTCACATTTAGATATGCTTAAAAGAGATTTAAATAGATTACTTGGACAAGTAAAAATTAAATAAATAAATAAATTAATTAAATTAATATAAAAGGTTCGTAGACTTTCTGCTCGTGTTAAAGAAGCAAGTAATGGAATAGGGAGAGGATTAGAAAATATATTAACAAATGGAGAACAAACAAAACAAGAAATAAGTGAATATTTTAATAGATATCAACGAGAACTTAAAATTAAAGAAGAAAATTTTATTGAACAAGTAAAAATTAATTTAATTAATTCTAATTAATTTAATTTATTTATTTTAATCAATTAAATTTAATTAATTATTATTTAATTAATTAATTCTAATTAATTAAATTAATATTTATTTAAAGGTTAATTTATTTATTCAAAATGAAGAAAGATTATTAAGAACATTACGTGATACTTTAGATGTAGAATGGAATAATTTACAAGATGCTTGTCTTTGGGTAGATTCTGTTTTAAATGGACAAAGATTCGCTAGAGATGATGAATTAGCAAGATTTAAAGTTATTCTAAATTTTAATTAAAATTAAATAAAAAATTAAATCTTTTAGTTAGAATTTCAACAAGGACTTGATTATCTTCGTTCATTTCAACCAGATTCTGATGAATTATTTGCAAAAAAGTTAAGATTCTCACCTGGAGATGATGCAGCAAAATTACCAACTGCTATTGCTAATTTTGGAGAAGTAAATAATTTAATTATTTTAATATATATAAATTAAGTTATCTATTTCATTACCACAATTTGCAAATAGATATTTACCTTTAGAACAACAATATTTACCTAAACCTTTTCGAATGGGACTTGAATCAGATAATTTTATGAAATTTCAAAAAAGAGGAGAAAATAGTAAATTGAATTATAGAGAAGAAAAAAATAATTTAGAAAATGAGAATATTGGAATAAATCGTTGGAGAATACGTAAAGAATTAGAAAATGAAGTAATTAAAATTAAAAATTAATTAATTAATTTTTAATAATAATAAATAGTCTTTAAATCGTTTATCTCCATTTCCTCATTGGTCTTCTAATTCTTCACATTCAACTTCTAATAGAGCATCTCCAATGCCTCAACTACAAATTGATATTGGGGGAATAAGCTCTTCTAAATTACAAACAAATATATCCCCAACATCAAATAAATTAAAAGAAAATGAAGGGAATGTTGACAATAAAACAATAAAAACATCAACAACTGAACAAAACATTATTTCCCCTAATCATTCACCAAAACATAATTCAACAACAACATTGGATATTTCCAAAACATTACCTAAACAACAACAACAACAATCCCAACAAAAACAACAAACTCAACAAAACAAACAATTAAGTGGAATACCTTCGTTAACAACAACAACAACAAACACAACAACAAATAAAAATATAAATACAACAACAACAACAAGAGGCCGTCTTCTAATGGTTACTGGACCTAATCGTGTTGGTAGTAATAGTAATTTAAATGATGGAAATACTTCACAAACACAAGGCAATGGGGTTAATATTTTAAATTAAATTTGTATATATATTTTAATTTTTAAATAATTTTCCCTTCTTAAAAATCAGAAAAGAATAAACAATACTCCAATAATTCAACAACAACAACAGAAAAAAACATCAACACAAAAACCTCCTCTTCCAACAACATCACGTCAAACTTCTAATGATGAATCAAAAAATAATAATAGTAGAAAAAATTCTTTAGAAAAATCTGAAGGTGAACAAAAATTGAAGAAAAATGAAAATAATAATAATAAACAAAAGGCAAGTAAATAGAAAAAAATAATTATTAATAAATATTTTTTAAATTTCCCGGTTTTTAAAATTTTTTAATTTACTTCCCCGGTATTTTTTTTTAAATAAATCATTAAATTTTAAAAATTATTTTCTTATTCATTTTAATTAATTTTTACTAATAAATAAATAAACTTATTCTACAAACAAATTATTATATTTTAATAATTAATTAATTTAATTACAAACAAACAAAAATTCTCTAATAAAATATATTTTAATTTTTTTAAAGAAATATAAATTTTTAAATTTGTTTGTAAAATAAGGAGAATATCCAATATTTTGTATTTTTTGTATTAAATGAATAAATATATAGAGAATTTATTTGTTTGTTTGTTTATTATTATTTAATTATTTTTTTTTTATTAAATTATTTTAAAGGGAGGAAAAATTCAATGTCGTTCATCATCACATGGTAGACCAGCATCTTCCCAATCTCGTCGTTCTTCTATTGAACAAGGTGGACAACCAATTCCTGTAGTTAGTTTTTTATAATTAATTTAAATAAAATAAAGTTTGAATTTATGTGTTTTTGTTTGAATGTTTAAATAAAATTCTGATTTCAAATTCTGATTTTTATTTAAAGTTTTAATAAAACAAATATTATTTTTAAAATATATTATTTTATTTTAATTTGTTGGCTTTCTTTCCAACAAAAAGTACTGGTGAATGGTCTACAGAACAACAACGATGTGGATTATTTTTAAGTCGTTCACGTTCTAATCCACAATTATTTAGTAGTGGAATTGCTCCAAAATTTATTTCTATTTCTCAAAATGATAAATTATTAGAAAATATTAAATTAAGGGTAAATTAATTAATTTTAATTAAATAAAATAATTTAAATTAAATTAAAATTAATTAATCTTTAGTCATCACGTATTGATGATTCAATAAATAATAAAATAAAAAAAGAAGAAATTATTGAAGAAGAAAATTATTACAAAAATTTAAAGTCAAGACCTCAATTAGTTTTGGGTGGAAGAGGAGCTTTAGGACTGTTAGTTATATTAAATTTAATAAATATTTAATTTTATTTAAGTTTAAATTGGCCAAGAGGTGTTTGTACTATTAAAAGAGAACTTTTTGAAGAAGAAGATGATTTTGGAACAATTCTTGCTGTTGCTGATAGTAGTAATCATCGAATACAACTTTTTAGTTCAACAGATGGTCTTTTAATACGTTCATTTGGTAGTTTTGGTAAAGAAGATGGACAATTTGATGGTTAAAATTAATTAATTTAATTAATTAATTATTTAAAATAAATAAATAAAGGTTGTTGTTCTGTATGTGTACATAATAAACGTAAAGAACTTTTTGTAGCTGACAGATATAATCATAGGTTAATTAATTATTTAATTAATTAATTAATACAAATAATTATTTATTTATTTTTTTAGAATTCAAGTTTTTGATCTTAAAGGCCGGTTAATTAAAATTTTATTTTTAAAAATTAAATTTAATTTTTTTAAAGTTTTCTTCGAAAATTTGGCATTAGAGGTTCTGGTCCTTCCCAATTTCAACATTGTTGGGGAATTACAATTGATGAATATTCAGGTATTGTATATATAGCAGATAAAGATAATCATCGTGTACAAATGTTTAATGAAGATGGAACATTTATTTCAAAATTTGGATCAATGGGTGATGGACAAAAACAATTAAATCATCGTTAGAAATTATTTAATTTTTAAATAAAAAAAAATAATTCTCTTTACTAAAATATTTAATTTATAAAATGCTTTATCCTTTATAAATTATTATCCTTTTTTTTAATTTTTAAAAAGTCTCCATAACCGTAAAATTTGTTAACTAACAATAAGAATATAATGAAAATAATTTTTTAATTTCTTTTCTCTTTTAAATAAAATTATTATTTATTATTTATTTAGCTTTATATTTAACATTTGATTCAAATCAACGTCTTCTTTATATTTCTGATTCAGCTAATAATAGATTATGTATTTATTCTTCAGATGGAATACCTATATATCAATTTCAAGGAAGTGAAGATAATTCTGAACAATTAAAATTACCTAGAGGAATTAATTTAGATAAAAATGTTTTTTTATTTTATTAAAATAAAATAATTTTTATTTTTTTTAAGGGATGCCTTCTAGTTGCAGATAGTGGAAATAGTCGTATTCAAATATTTTCTCCTTATTCAGGAGGACATAAATTTATAAAAAAATTTGGAAGTTGGGGACCTTCTCCAGGACAATTTAAAGGTGTTGAAGGTATTTGTTGTTTATCAAATGATTTAAATAATGAAGAAATTTTGTTGGCAATTGCTGATCGTGAAAATAATAGAATTCAAATTTTTGGATAATAAAATAATTTTTTTGTTTTTATAAATTAATTTAAGATGGATAAAAATAAATATAATAATTAAATAAATATTAAAAATTGAATTTTAAATTAATTTAAATATTAAATTCCCATAAATTTATTTAAAACACAATAAAATAATATATTTGCATGAGATATATAATATGTGGAATGTGCGGATAATTTTAAAATAACAATTAAAAGGGGAAATTTAAATAATATATAATAATTCAAAATAAATTTTAAAAGATAAATTAAATTGCACAAAAAATGGTTGAGGAAAATTGTAGTGAAAAAAAAAAATTGAAAGCAACAAAAAAATAAATGGAAGAGGATGTTTTAATAATTTTTAAAATAAAAAAAAAGTTTTTGTTTTTATTTTTAAAAACATTAATTTTTTTTTCTTCAAAACATCCTCTTTCTCTCTTAAAATTAAATTAAAATATACAATAAATAATTAAATAATATTAATAATATCATTTTAATTAAAATATTTTTAATAAATAAATAAATTTAATTCTTTTTTAATTTTATTATTCATCACTAGACAATTTTTCCAATTCTTTGTTTAAGTCATTTAAAAATAAAGCAATAACACCAAAAAAATTTTCAGATAAATTATTATTTAAATATTTATTTCCAAATAATTTATCTTCATTTTTATAATTTTCTTCTTCATTAATTTCACCAAAAAAGCAGAAAGTATTAATTAATTGATTCTATAAACAAAAAATAATTTTTAAATATTTTAAGATTAATTAAAAAATATTTTTTAATTCAAAAATTAATTAATTTAAAAACCTTTAAACTTTGTAAAGATTCTTTTAATTGAACAATTTCAATAGTAGAATTTGCAGAAAAATTATTTAATTGTTGTTTTTGTTGATTATTTCCATTATTAATATTTGTATTTTCTTCTGTTAAATAAATTAATTCTTCTTCAACTAAAGACTGTCCTTTTTCTAATAAATTTAATTCTTTAACAAGTTGAATAAAATTAACTAAAAATTAATTAAAATTAATTATTTAGAATAAAATACTTTTAGAAGCTTCTTCAACAATTTTTGATTTTTTAATAAATATAATTAATTCTGGATAATATTTAATTACAATTTTAGCCAAAATTTGTAATAAATTAAAACCATTTGGAAAATTAAAAGAACAAATTTTTTGTAAATTTAATAAACTAAATGCTTTAATTAATTTAATAGTAAAATCTCCATTAATTAAATTAATTGCAATTAATAATAAATGTAAAAGAATATGAAAATGAGGAGAATTATTAAGTAAAGTAGCTGCAGAAGAAATACATTGAATTTTCTTTTTAAAAAAAAATTAATTAATTTAAATTTAAATATTTATTACTTTATTTAATTGTATAGAACGATCATTAAATTCTCCAATAAAAGCCATTAAAGCAAGTTTTTCACGTAAACGTTCAATTTTTGATAACTAAAAATTAATTAATTAATTAATTAATTTAATTTAAATACTTCAATAATAAATTGTTCATCTTTATCAAATAAATAATTTCCATTATTAGAATTATTTAAATATTGTTGTTCAAATAAAGAAAAACGACGAATATCACATTTTGTTGGAGCAATTAATTGAACCAAATTAATATGTAAAGGTTTTAAAATATTTGAATCTAATCTTTAAATTTAAATTTAAATTAATTTTAATTAATTTATTTATTTATAACCTATGTAAAGCAAACATTATTTCAAAAGTTTGTAATCCAAGTTGAGAACGAATATCTCCAACACGTTTTTTTTGTGTTGGAGTTAATAAAGAATTTGAATTAATTGATTGTTGTTCTAAAAGAGTTTCAAATATTGAAAGATCAAATTTCTAAAAAAAAAATTAAAAATAATATTTAATTTAACAAAAGAATTCCTTTTGTATTTCAAGAATATTTTTTTTTTAAATTTAATAAATTTGTATTAATTAAAATAATTAATTTTCCCCTTATACCTCAATAATTTCATTAGAAGAAGAAAAGGTATTAAAAATAGTTTTATCTAATCCTGAACCTTCCAAAATTTTAAATAAATTATTATTTTGAGGAAAATATAGAGGATCTTCAGAATAAATATTATTATTTTTATATGTAGAAATTAAATTATTAAATGGTGAAGAAATTGTTGATGATAAAGAATGGTGATATATTGAACCTATAATATTTTAATTAAATTAATTAAATTTAATTAAATAACCATTATTATTATTATTTATTTGTTTTTCTTCTTCTTCTTCTTCATAATTTCCATTAATTTTCTTTTCATTAATTTGTTCATTATTATTTAAATTATTTTTTGAAGAATTATTTAATATCATTTCTTCATCATTAATTTCTTTTAAAAATTTTTGACTAATAGAAAGACATTCTTCTAATAACATTTCTTGTGGTTGTTGTTGTTTTTCATAAGAAGAATTATTATTATTATTATTAATTCCACAAAATAAATTTTCAATATGTTCTTTATTCTTTTTAATTTAAATTTAAATTAATTAATTTAAATTAAAATATATTATTAACCTTAAAATTAATTATTTCATTATTATTATCATTTGTTATATTTTTAATTGAAAGTTGTGATTGATTATTATTATTATTTAAAGATTGAGCATTATTATTATTTGAATTAAATGTTGGAAAAACACCATTTAATTGTTGTAAACAAATAAATGGATTAAATGCAAAACTTAAATAAATTAATTTAATTAAAATTATTATTATTACCCATTTGGCATTGAAGTAATTTTTTCTAAAACAGCTCCAATTAATTCATTAGTATTACAATTATTATTATTACCATTAGTAATTCCAATATTTCCACTATTATTAAATAAATTATTAGAAGAATTAAATATTGTTTGTTGTTGTGTATTTGTTGTTGCTGATTGTTCTTCAATTAAAATTGTTTGTTTTTGTTGATTTAATGGAGAAATACAACGACGTTTATTATTATTACGATTAAATAAACGATTATTAGTAGAAGTATTTATTACATTAGAAGATTGTTGAATATTGGATTTATTACTGTTTATTTAAATTAATTAATTAATAAAAAAATATTAAAAATAAAATAATTTTCCAATAATTAAAATATATTTTTATTTATTTATATAATATTTTTTTTATATAAAAAAATATACCTTTGACCGTTAGCACTAATTCTATTACGATAATTATTTTGTTGTTTATGTTGAATATTATTATTAATAGATTGTTTTGTATTAGTCAAAGCAGAAGAAGTACTAGTCATTTGACGTCGTCGAGAAGAAGAAGAAGTATTTTTATTATTAGATGGAGGAGAAGAAGCATCCAAATTTAGACTGAAAAAGAATTAAATATTTTAATAAAATAACTATTTAATTCTCACCCATCTCCTAACGCCCAAAACTCATTTGTTGATGAAGAATCACAAAAACTTGCTGCCTCCTCAGAAGACACTACAGTATCGCCGCCTGGACTTCCCAAAATTTGCTGTTTAACCGCTTGTTGTTTCTTTTGATTTCCAAAAGTTTTAATAGGTGTTTGTTGGTCATTACCTCCACCGCCAAAACGCCCATGAACAGGACGACCACGTCCTTAAGTATTTTTTACATGAAAATAAATAAATAAATAATAATTACCCCGAACATTTGGAAAACATTTTTTCATAAATTCCTCAACTTGAGAAGCATATTGATCCATAAAACTAATTGGATCACCCTAAATTTAATCATTAAAAAACAATAAATAAATGAATAAATAATACAGCCATTCCATGCAAAGAAACCATATGACTTTTAACATTATTTTTTGAATATGTTGAAGTAAAATCACAAACTGGACATTGAAACATTGGTTTACCAACATGACATTGTCGAATATGGCAAGGCAATTTACCTATTTTATTAAATTTTTAATTATAAAAAGTTAAAGTAAAGTTAAAGATTTATCAAAATTTAAAAGTAATAATAATTCATTACCCAAAAGAATATTTAAAAATTAAATTAATTGTTAATTTAAAAACCCCAATTCATTTTAAGGTTTTAGAGTAAACGTTAATTAACTCACTGCTATGCACATTCTTTTGACAAAGCACACAAAACTGGAATGTATATGGATAGGTCTAAAAAAATATATGAAAATATAATTAAAATTCAAAACCAATAAAATAATACCCTTTTTCTATCTGAAGATCCAATTAAATTTCCATTATTTTCAACGTCCTCCTGTCTTCCAGAATTATTTCCCTTTTTACCCATAATATTAGAAGTAATATTACAATTATTATTTAATTGTTTTTGTTGTTTAGAAATAATATTTTCACCAAAAATCTGTCTGGAAATTTGTAAAAGTTGATCAATTGGGGAAGTTGTATTAAATGCTGAAGCATTTTGGGGAATACCAAAAATCGAATTATCTTCATTACTATTATTATTAGCTAAGCTAATAATATTATTGGCATTATTATTAGAAAAAATATTTTCAAAGCTTTCATTATTGTTATTAAAAATAAAATCAGATTCGTTTCTTTCTCTAACATCAAAAGAATTAATACTATTTATATTTTCATTTGTCGTTGTGTTTTCTTCTTCTCCATTTGGCGTTTTTTCAAATCCATTCTCTAATAACCCAAATAAATTCGCTGCCGAAAATTGAGAAAAAAGTGCTGCTGTAGGGTTAGTAGATGATATTGATATTGGAAATTGGGCAAAATAAGGATTAAATAATTGTTGTTGTGTTTGTTCATTTTCTAGTTTAATTTGTGAATTTGGAGAGGCTAAAATTAGGTAAAAATAAATTATTTAAAGACATTAGTAATATTTATATAATAAATTAACCAATAATTTAAAATATATTTATTTATTTTACCTTCTCTATCAATTAAATATCCATTATCATTATTATTTTTATCATCCTCATCAAAATGTGATTCTTCTTTAATAAATTGTGTTGATGAAGAGGATGAAGGTATAGGTTCTATTGTATTATCATTTCCAATCATTTTTTAAATTTTATGTTGTTTTTAATTATAATTTATTTATAATAATAATAATTGTTTAATTAAAGTATATATAATATAATAATTATCTAAACACAAATAATTTTAAATTTTGTAAAAAAAAATTAATTAATTAATTAACAATTTAAATTTTAACCAAAAAATAAATTAAAAAAATTCATAAGAAAATAAAACTTTTTCTAAAATTTAATAATTCTTTCAATAAATTTAAATAAAAAATAATTAATTTAAATTATTTTAATTAACTTTTTTATTATTATGTATTATATATACAGGTAAATAATAATATATTTAATTATTATATAAATAAATAAATATTATTTAATACTTTTAAGCATTTCCTACTAATTTCCTTTTAAAATATTTTGTTAAATACCCAACAAAATTGAGTTATTAGTTTTCCATAATATTTTGCTAATATTTTCCGGCATCCTTAAAAAACCATCAAACAATTTTTGCCATTTCCTCCTTCTTTTTTTTTCTGTGAAATTTTCCGACTCTACCACTTAATAACATATAAATACAAACAGTAGTGAAGATACCCCCTTCTCTAAAAGCTTGGTGCGGGCCTAATCCCCTCCCCTTCTCCTCCCTTCTCCTTTTTTTTTATTTTTACATACTGGCCAATTTACCAACCTAACTTTTTTTTTTTCTTCAATTTCTTTTTCTTCTTCTTCTTCAATTTATTTTTCTTATTATTTTATTCTTCCTTTCACGGCCAAATAACCATTTCCCGCCAGAGGAGGATTAAACCGGGGCCAGCAAGCTCTCCCATCTCCATTTTCTTCTTTATCTTTCCTCCTCCCCTCCTCCCACTATTTTAAATGCCATCTCTCTTCCCCCTTTTACTTAAAATAAAAATTTCTAAAAACAAAATAAAAAAGAAGAGAAGAAAAAAAGGCGGTTTTTGGAAGGGATTTTTAACAAAAATGATAAATAAATTTTTTGTGCCTTTTTGTTTAGTAAATCTTTCCCCCCCACAGTTTGCCGACCGATTGCCTTTTTATTTTTCTTTTCCTGCTTGCCTTAAGGCTTAATCTTGCCTAGCAGGCGTTCATCAAAACTAGGCAATAATGTATTACTAAAAATCGAAAAAAAAAAGTGCCAAGTTAATCCTTCCAATTTTTATTCTTTTTAAAAATAATAGCCGGCACATTCATTGTTGAGGAGTGGGGAGAAAGATGAGGTTTTTTATTGGGGTTTTTTAATAAAGATAAAGGGTTTTTTTGTTAAAAATAATAATTATTTTTAAATTTTTGTTAAAAATAATTTTAATTTATCCAAAACTTTAATTATTTTTAATTTTTAAAATTGGGCAACATATTTCCAAAATATTTTTAAAATATATAATTAAATATTAATAAATTGTGAGAAAATGTTTAAAAAGTTGAAAAAATAAAATAAATAATTTAAATAAATAAAAATATTTTAATTTTTTTTTTTTAAATTTATTTTATATAAAATTAATTAAATTTTAAAGATAAATAAAAATAAAATAATTTTTATTTAATTTAAATATTCTATAATGGAAAAATAGGGAATGTTGTTGTTTTTACTTTAAAAAATAAGCGGGTGAATAAAGTTAAATAAATAAATAATATATTTTATGTTAATATATATGAGTAATTATAAATAAATAAATATGTTTATTAAATTGCTTTTTAATGTATTATAAAAAAATTTTTTTTTTTAAAAAGTTTAGAAATAAAAATATTTTAATTAAATTGATTTAAAAAAAAATAATTTTTTTTTTACTTAATATTAAATAATTAATTAAATTAATAATTATAAAATTTAAAAAAAATTAAATAAAAAGAATTAAAGGAATAGAAAATAATGGAGAGATATAGAAGAGAGAGAGAGAAAATATATTTTCTAATATAAATAAATATAAAGTTTTTTTTTTATTATTATTGCTATCCAGAAAATGCTTAAAAAAAAAAGAGGCGGGTATAAAGAACATATGGATATTACTGTGTTTATTGTAGAAATAAATAAATATAAATTAATTTAAATTAATTTTATTAAAAATATTTATTTTAAAAATTGTTTATAGAATTTTAAAATAAATTAAAAAAATTAATTTATTTGAATTAAAATGCTTATAAAATTATTTTTATTTAAAACTAATGCTTATCTCTAAAATAATATCATTGAAATGCCTTAAATAATAAAATATATTATAAATATATAGTCAAAGTTTTGTTTAATATAAATAAATAAATATTTATTTTCTCTTTTCGGGAATTAAATATATTTTATTTATTCAAGTCCATCAGGCGGACTGATAAGAAAATTATTTAGAATTTGTGAAAAGGTAAATATAAAAAAAAATGTCAAAAAGTTTGATTAGAAATAATTAGAAAATAATAATAATGATTATGAAGATTTAATTATTAAATTAATAAATTTATTATAAAATATTTGAAATTTTATTTTATATAAATTCTAATATTTTTATTAATAATTATTTAATTAATTAAAAAATTATTGAGGTAAAGAAATTTTATATTAATTAAATATATTTTTAAGCATTAAATAATATTAATAAATATATTCTCGTTCATTATTAAATAATTGTTATCAGTTTCTGTGCCTAATAAATATATTAAAGAAAAAAAATAAAATATTAAAAAGGTTTGATGAGTTAGCAAAAAAAAAGAAAAAAAAAAAAGTTTATATGGAAATATATAAAAATTTAAAGGAAAATAATTTTTTAATTAAATAAAAAAATAAAAATAATAAAATTGTTTAAATAAAATTTAAATTACTAATTATTTTTTTTTATTTTTTACTAAACAAACTTTAATTAAATACAAAAAAGAAATATACATATATTAATTAAAGCTTTAAATAAAATATTTATTAAAAGAAGGTTTAATTTTTATTTAAGAAGCCAAATAATTATTTAAATAAAAAGGTAATCAATTTAATACAAAATAATATAACAAAGCTTTGAAAAAAAAAATACAAACTTAAGTTGGTAAATAAAAAAAAAAAGAGAAAATTTAATAGGTTGTCAAGTTTATTTTATAAAAGAAAATAAAATAAAATTAAAACTTAAGTTTGTAAAATAAATAAAAAGAATTCAAGTTTACAATTAAAGTTTATATAAATGTTTTCAAGTTTATTTTAATAAAATAAATAAAAAATAATTTTTTTCTTAATGAAAGGGGGAAATTAATGTTTTTATATTTAAATAATTAAATATTAATTTTAATTAATTATTATTTTTTTTTTATCAAAAAATTAAATCAATTATTTTTTATTTAATTTTTTTTCATACCTTTTACGTGAAATAAAAAAAGAGATAAAAAAGAAAAAATTTTTAAAAAAATAATATTTTTCTAAATATTTATTTATTTAAATATTAATAACTTCCAATCAGACTAATTGTGTGCCTATATTAATTCCTTTTATTTCACCCTTTCTTATGTTTATCCTTATATCTAAATAATATATACATTTTTTCTTAAATAAAAATTGTTTGGATGAAAGGATTATGCCCTTAAAAATAAAATAAAATAAAATATTAAGAGCATTTTCTCTACAATTATTTTTAATTAATTTAAAAAAAAAATTTTTTTAACGTTAAAAGGGCTTCTTCTTTTCTATTTAATTTTTAAAAAGTTGATAGCTTTAATAAAAATTAATAAATTCCCAAGAAAGAAAAAAAAAATAAAATAAAAGAGGCGGGAAATCCACCAAAATAAATCTAAAGAAATTTTTAAGCTTTAATACATTTAAATAAATTAATTTTTATATAAATAAATAAATAAATATTATTTTTTTTTTTGGCTTCATTACTTTGTTAAATTAAATTTAAAATTAAAAATTATTATTTTTTATTTATTAACATTTGTTAATATTAATGCTTTTTTTTTGTAGGAAATAAATTTAAATTATTAATTGAATAAATTTAAATAAGGAGAGAAATATATTAATTAAATTAAAAAAAAATTTTTTTTTTAATATTATTTGTTAAAAAAAAATAATAAATAATTTTTAATTAAAAAAAAAATTAATTAATTAAATAATTAAAATAAATTATTAAATAAATTAAATTATTTAATTAATTAAATAATTAAAATAAAAATTTTTAAACAATTTATATATAACAAGTTATTTTTGTTAAAAAATAAATAAAAAGCTTTTTTTTTCTTCATCATTAATTTTTTTCTAAAATATTTATATAAACTGACCAATGCTTAAAAATAAATTACTTTTATTTTTAACTGGCCAGTCAGTCAATTACTTTTTTCTTTTTTCTCTTTTTTAAATAAAAATGTTCGCGCACAAATCTTTTAAAAATAAATTTTTAACTAAAAAATTTATTTTCTAAATAAACATACACAACAACTTTTTATATATTTATTTACTCAATTATTAACTATTTATGTGTATTACTTTTAAAACCTTCAAATATATATATATCGCTTAAAGATTTAAAGCGCTTAAATAATTATTTTTTTTCCTTAATTTTCGTCCTCCCTCCTTCCCTCCTTTCCTTTCCCTTTATTTTCTTTTCTTTAAAAATATATTTTCAATTGTCCGAAGAATTTTACTTTTTTACTAAAAATATATAAATTATATATATTAAATAATCAAGAGTTTTAAAGCTTTGTATTATAAATAAAAAAGAATTTCTACGAAAATTAAAATTATTTTATTAAAAAAACTTTTAAATAATTAATTAATTAATTAATTTTATATATATATTTTTATTTTCAATTTTTTAAAAATTCAGAAAATGTTAAATACTAAAAGTGCTTTTTTTAAAAAATAAGATTATTTAAAAAATAAAATTTTTAGAAAATCATAAAAAAAATTTTGGGACAAAAAAAAAAAAAAGACTTAAAAAAATATTGCAATTTATTTTTTGATTATAAAACTTTTTTTTATTCTTCTAAAAATTCTTATTTTTGTGTTATTAAAAATAAAAAAAAGTACCTAATCTTTATTAAAATTATTTTAAATTTAAATTATTTTTTTTTAAATTAAAAATAAATAAATAATAATTTTAATATATTTATTTAAATTAATATTAATAAAAATAAATTCTTAGGATTTACTAAATAAAAAATTAGTAAAAGGAATAAATACTGTATATACACTTTGTGGTGAGAAATGTTTATATTTATTGAGGAAAAAAAAAAGAATTTTTTTTTTTTGGAAAAAAAAATTATTTGACCAATAAATTTGTGGTTGATGGTGGTTATTGTGTGAAGAATAATTATTAAAATAATTTATTTTTTTTTTTTTTAATTATTTTTTATTTTAATTAAAAATAAATAAATAAATATTTTTTTTAAAAAATTATTGGTTTAATTTAAAAAAATTTTAAATAATTGTTATTTTTACAAAAATTAATTTTTTAGGAATAATAAAATTGATTTGGCATTTATTTTTACCAAAAAGTATTAGTACTAAAATTATTAAAAAAAAAAGTCCCAAAATTTATTCAGCACAGGTCGTAGTGTTTATTTTGGCTTGCGATCTAAAAATTTAAGAAAGAATTGTTATTTTATTTTTTTTTTTAAAAATTTATTTATGAATATATATATAATATATAATATATAAATTAACTAAAAATACTTCTCCCAACTTTGGCCGTTAATTTTTTTTTTATTTATTTGAGAAAAAAAAAATGGGAAAGAAAATAATTTATTTTTTTACTTATTTAAGGCCTGAATTTTTGTATAACCAAAAAAGGATTGAAAAAATAAAAACAAAATTGAATAAAAATAAATAGAAAATAGTAAGGGAATTTTAAGGGTAAAAATTAAATAAAAATAAATTAAAATTCATTTATAAAAGGTATAAAATTGTTAACAATGAAAAATTAGCATTTAAGGGGGGTATTACTTAATTTTATTTAAAAATTAAAAAAAAAGTTAAATAAAATGATTTTTTGGGAAATTTTATTTAAATTATATTTTTTTGAAAATGTGAAAAATAAATAAATTAAAAAAAAAAAAACATTTTTTTTTATTTAAATTAATAAATAAAAATTAATTTAAATATTATAATTATTTAAATAATTAATAAAAATTATTTAATTAATTAATTTTAATTGTTTTATAAATTAAAAATATTTTGTATAAATATTTAATTATAAAATAAATATATAAAATTAATTTTCTAAAAAAATTTTTTTTTTTAAAAATGGCCTTGAGTAAATTAAAATATATTTACAGCATTTTTAAAATAAATATATAAATTATATATTGTCTGTAGCGGTACGTGAAAATAATAAAAAAAAAAAATAAATAATCAAATCCAATTTAAAAAATGATCAGAGGAAGATTGAAAAAAGTTAAAAAAAAAAAAGGTGTTTTGTCCGCCTTTAATTATTTTCATTATTTCCTTTCCCCCCTTCTCCCTCCAACCTTATCCATCTTCAATTCCCCGCCTCCTCCTCTCGATAGTTGCGCGCATTTTTTAGCAGCGATTGGCAGGAGTGTATATATAAATACAAATTGGGTCATCAATTGAGAAAAAAAAGGGGGGTATATTAAAAAATAATTTGTTTTGTCGGCCGAAAGGCAAAAGACAACAAAAATAAAATAATAAAATATTTAATTAATTAATTAGAACTAAATAAATATATTTATGTAGGTAATATATATATTTATTTAAAAAAATATATTATATAATTTTTATTTAATCGGTAGGCGTAATGAAAAGCTTTTATTTTTTATTTCCTAATTTTTTTTTTAATTTAATTTACAATTAATACAAAACTATCTTAATTTTATTTTCGCCGTAAATCGCGCCTTATCGCGCAATCATCGATATACGCATGTTTGTTATTGAGAGTATTTATTTATGTAGGTGATGAAGGTTGGGAATAGTTTGGAAAAAAAGGGTAAAAAAAAAAGGATATTAAGCAATAAATATAGAACAATAAAAATTAATATTTTAATTAAAAAAAAAAAAAAAGAATATATTTATTTATTTATTAGAATATATAAAAGTTTTAAAAAAATGTTTAAGTTTATTTTTATTTAATGTCATTTCTTCAATTTTATTTGCTTAAGTTTTAAAGTTTATTTTTTCTTTCTAATACTCTCTATTTTATTTATTCTATTTCAAGTTTATTTTCAAGTCTTTAAGTTTATTTGTTTAGTTGTTAAGTCTCAAGTTCCTTCAAGTTTATTTATTTGCCTATATATATATATATATGTATGTATGTATGTACATATCTTCAAGTTTATTTTTTTTTTCAAGTATATTTAATTTATTTTTAAGTTTATTTTTTAAATTTTATTCTTAAGTTTATTTAAAATGTTTTTAATAATTAAAGAATAAAAATGTTTTTAATAAAATATTAAATAAGTTATATTTATATTATTAATTATATATATATACCTATAAAAATTTAACATTAGTAAATCCTTTACTCTTTTTTATTTTATTTAATTTTGTTCATTATTAACTATTATTATTATTATTATTCTTTTGTAGAATTAATTACTTGTTTTTCTTTCCATTATCTTTTCCTGTAAGTAATCCTTTCATATTTATAAGCTTTTGCCCATAACTACTATTTTATTAAAAAGGTTAATCCCTCCTCTCCCCTCCACCCCTTTTTTTTTTAAAACTAATTTTGCGCTGCTTAAGCTTAAAATAGGCGGTGGATCCACGTTCACTAAACTATTACATAGAAGAAATATATTAAAAGTAATTATTAAATCTATAATTATTTAACTCATTTTTTGTTCAACTTATTTTGATATATTTATTAGAAGTAGAAAATATAAATGTTATTTTTTTAATTTTATGCTTAAAATTTATAAAAAAAAAAATAATTATTTAAAAAAAAAGGTACTAAATATTTCTCATACTTTTATTTAACTAAAAAAATCTTTTTTTTGAATATATGACCTTTAATAAAATAATAAAGTGTAAATATATATATACTAATAATATAAAGCAAAATTAGCCTATATGAGAAAATTATTAGAATATAATAAAAACTCATTAATAACGGTAAATAAAAAAAGTTAATTTCGGGAAAAGATTTTTGAGTTAATAAAAGAAAGCAAATAATATATTCTAAAATTAATAATACATATGTATTTACTAATAATTCCCAAATAAATTATCCTTGAAATAATAATAATATTTTTTTTTTTAATTTTATTTTTTTTTTATGAGTTTTAACGAATTCTTCAAATCTTTTATTTTTAGGTTAAATTAAATTTTACAATAAGAAGTATATTGTATTTTTATTTAAATAAATATTTGATTTAAAAATAGATTTTAGTGTGGAGTATTATTAAGCAAATTAAAAGTTAAGATAATTATAATAATATAAAACAAAATTTTAAAATCTGAAAGCACAATATTTAAATATTTATAAATTATATTATTAAAGCTTTCTTTATATAATATTTATATTTATTATTACGATTTTGGATGAAAAAATTAATTTTATAATTTTAGATTTCAAATTATAATTTAATTAATATATTTTTCAAATTTTTTCTTAAAATTTCTAATCTTTTTAAAATATTAAAATTTAAGCTGAGATTTAAAAAAGATTTCAAAGTTGATATTTTTAGTAGAAAGAGTGTGGAAATTAAGAGCATGGGAAAAGAAAAAGAGAACAGAGAATGATGAACTATTTTTTTTATTTGCTAGACAGTTAGAAATCTTTTAATTTCTTTAAATTTTTAGATTTGAGCATTAATATTTTATTTCGATTCTTTAAATGGTAAATATTTAAGAAATTATTTCTTAAAAAAGTAATTTATTATAGCCCGGAATCAGTAAAATAAAAGCAGGTCATCTTGAGAAAAGAAAGGAATGGATACGACGCACTCGAGATTATAAACAAAAGGCTGATGCAATAAAAAATTTAAAAGTTAAGGCTCGAGAACGAAATTCTGATGAATTTAATTTTCATATGTTACGTAGCCAAGTTGGGGTAAATTTTTAAAATTATTTATTTTTATTATTAATTTTTTGTTTAAGCTTGATGGTGTCCATCGTGATATGGAATCAGATGATGAAGAACAAACAGAAGTTCAACATCTTTTAAGTGAAATTACTGATATTAATTATGTGAAATTTCAGTTACAGAAGGAAAGAAAGGTTTTTCTTATTTTTTTTAAATTTAAGCTTTAAAAGCATTTATTGACTTTAGTTAATTTCTATATCTTTAGAAAATCGAAAGGCTTAAGTCCGTTCTTCATTTTTGCACTGAACTAGGAATCAAGAGTAGTGCTGGCAATTCAAGATCAAAATCCCTTACTCCAGTCAATAAACATATAATTTTTGTTAATAACAAAGAACAAGGTTATTTTTGATTTAAATTTTTATGTACTCTTTTAGTAAAAAAATTTGATTTGGCCAAACATTTTGATACATCTGATCAATTTATCTCACGAACATTTAATCGGCCAAGAATATCTTCAAATAATTCTCAAAATTCATTAATAAATGAAGATGCAGTCTACAAGCTTGAGGTTATTCTTTAGAATTTATACTTTATATTCTCAAAATTAAATATTACTGTTACAAAAATAATAGAACATTTTTTGAAAATATTATAGAAATTTTAGGAAACAGAAAAAGAACGTCGTTCACTCTATACCGAACTTGGAAAACGAATTGAACGTGAGAAAGAATTAAGTGTTGTCTTGGCAAAATTAGAACTTAAACGTGATTTACAGCTTTCAAAAGGATCAGAATTAAAGCCTAAACGAATCAGGAAGGGAAATGCACAAAGGGCAGCTGTTTACAAATGGACATATGAACGAAAGAAATGAGAAAATCAAAAATGGTTGTTCTTTTTGTTTATTAAAGATTTTAAAAATTTTTGTTCAATTTTTTGTAAAATTATAAAATAATGAACATTTATTGAAATAATCTTTCATTTTAATTAATGGCAAGTTAAATTACTAATTAGGATAGAATTTGACCAATTTAGAAGTATTATTTATAAATATTACATTTTTATGCGGAGTTAGGTCTATTTAATTATGAATGATGTGATTAAATAAAATTTTGAACAGCTAGAATTTCCAAAAATTAATCACATCAAAAAGTTAAATTTTAACATTTTCACGGTTGTCGTCTTGGCAAATTTGTCGCTCTATAATGATAAAAGTCCATAAATGTTTGTGTAATATTCCAACCAGCACTTATTGTTGCGACAAAAAATATAAATAAAAATGTAATTGGATAAAGAAAGAAATGTGTATTTTTCAAAATTGGAAGTGCTGAAAATTAGAAGAATAAAATAAGAAAGAATTTTTAAATTATTAAAAATTAACCTGTGTATCCAAGAAAAGTAATATAAATATAATAAATTACTGCAATGCACCAAATTGAATTTCCCAATGCTCGGGCAGCAAAGTTTTGGTAATCAATCAGACCTAAATAAAATTATTTAAACAAAATATCTTCAAATTGATAAATAACCATAAAATAGCAAAGGCAAAATCACGTGAAGACAAATCAATAATGGGAAGAAAGCATTCAAATGTACATCAAAACAATATCCCCATTCAACGTCTTGATCTTTAACTCGACGTAAATAACGGTTTGAAATATACCTTTAAGTTAATACTTTTTTGGTATTTTTAAGTTTAAAATTACCAAAGAATAGTTGCAATAACTAATCCAACACCAATACAATCAATAAAAACTGCCCATAAAAAGAATGTTACGAATGCAGAAATTGATAATCCAAGAGCAAAGGCAAAGAGGACGCTCGACCAAAAAAGAGAAAATGCCAAAAGAACTAGGAATGCAGGATCATCACGTGCCCATTGGTCTTTTGTTTCTAAGAAAAAAATAATAGTAAAATTTGATACAAAAATAATTTAATAGATGTTGTACAACGTCAACATAAGTCCTAATCCTCGATATACACTAATTAAATTTTTAAATAAAAAACTAACTTTTCCTATACATAAAATTTCTGTAAACTTTCTGTGGATTAATCATCAAATAAAGCATTTGCCAAGCAGCAAATTCAAAATCCATTTGTCTAGCATGCAAAAGTCGACGTAAATAACGACCAAGTTTAGCAGTTGCAGTCATTCTCACAGATGAGAAACAACCAACTTCTTCACCAGCTGTATTTGTCGAACTGATGGATTTTAAAATAAAAATGTTATAAAGTAAAAATTACAATCTTGAAGTAAACGAAGCCGGCGTAGAATATCCACTAGAATTCCAATAATCTCTGCTGGTTCTAAAGGCTCCTGCTGAAGTAGAAGGTGATTGAATGTTATTAACTAAAGTCGTGAAAAAATTAGAAAAAATAATAATTAAAAACCTTTAGAATAACCAAAGTTTTTATCCTTAACAAAGGAGGTTGTACTCATCTAATTTATTCCTCTTAAAAAAATATTAAAAAGCAAATATTTAAAATAAATATATTGATAGAATAATAACTTAAATTTAAAGAATTTAAATAGATTAATTAAACATTTATTAGAACATTAATTGTGAAAATATCACTCAAAACATATTTAACACATTTTGTCCAATATAATATTCCAATTATTGCTGAGCAGTACTTGTTTTCTTTTGATTAGCAACAATATAGTGGTAGAGAATAACAAGTATAAAGATACTAACACCAAGAACATTCTAAATAAATTTATTTTTAATTAACCATAAAAAAATAAAACCGCCATAACACCAAGTTGCACGTCTGTAATCATATTTCTTAATTTTATTCTTTGTAATAAGTTGATCCTCTGAAAATAATCACAGCTTATAAATTTTAAAAAATGAGAATATTTAAATATTTTAGTAAAAAATACAATGACACGAATTAATAAACAATTACAAAAAGTTTTTTGTGGTTAAAACAAAAGTTGACATTTTGAAAAAATTTTTAAAAATTCAAAATATATTCCTCAGACGCTTAGGCGCGAAACCAAGTTGGATATTAATTTCGTGAGAATTTCTCAAAATTTATTAAATGATAAAAATAACATTGAGCCATCTTGGAAGAATAACTGAAAATAAAAAAGTATATTTATTAAAAATTTTGAAACAGCTAACAATCGCGTCTAATTGGCACTCAGGCTAATCCATAAAACAAATAAATATTACTTCCAAATCATTTTAAGAAATTTAAGTAAAAAAGAAGTCTCATTTTTATTAAATCTAAATTATTATTTAAGAATTAAAGTTTATCAATTTCTTACAATATGGATGATATTCCAATGGTTGATGATGGTATTGAAATTTAAAATTAAATAAACTTAATATTATATTTAGAAAAACAACCTAACCAACTTGAAAAAGTAAAAAGTGCAAAGCCTGCTTTACCTTTACCAGAGCAAGAAGACCGAGAAGAAAAGGCACGACTTATTTCTCAAATTTTAGAATTGCAAAACACACTTCAAGGTTTGATTTTAATTTAAAAAAAAAACTATTAGAATCATTACGGAGTTCACTATTAGTACTGGATTATATTAAAATATTTCTAGGAAATTTATAGTGAATGAGCGCAAATTTTTAATTTTGATTGATTTTTAGTTATTTTTTACTTTAATTTTAGATCTTAGTCAACGCGTAGAAAGTGTTCGTGAAGAAAGCTTAAAATTAAGCTCTGAAAATATTGTACTTGGAAAATATATCCGTAATTTAATTGGTTCAAGTTCATTATTTCAACCAACAAATTCCAATGCAACAAAAGAACAAAACGAGTAAAAAATGTTTGAAAATTTGTGAAAAGCTTTAAATAATAATTTAAATTCTTGCCATTACTGCTTTATATTAATTGATCTCTATTAACTTGTGTAATTCTTGGGATTGATTAACTAACCTTTTTTTATTTTGATAAATATGTATCTTTTAAGATGAACTGTGAATCTTTAATAAATTTTAGAATAATATGTAATTATCCATAACCTAAAGAAATTCTTTGTCTGACTGTTCTTTTCAATTATTTATGCAATGTAATTAGTTTACATATAACTGGCTCGTTTAACAACAATTTTGATGAGTGGAACTAGTTGAGAAAAGAGGACTCTTTTGTAATGAAATTAACTTCAAAAAAAAAAATATACTTTGTTAAAAGAATAAAAATAAGATTTTTAAGTTTAATTCTTCGATAAAAAATTTCAAATCTTAGGAAAACATACGTTGATCATAAATACAAAGATTAAATTAAATCCTGATGAATGCAAAAATATATGTATACAACACAATAAGATATTTCAAGATAAAGATCCCCGATGTATTTCGCTTTTAAACGACCAAAAAAGCTAACTGTCTTTTTTTCTCATTATAACATTCTATTTCTTATTTTTTAAATAAAAGTTTTGGCTTTCATTCCATTAAAATTTTGAGTAAATTAACCAACTTTAATCCTTATTTATTTCTTTAAAGTTAAATTTGTTAGTAATGCAAATTGATCGTGAGGACTCAGATCTTTCTTCAGATGAATCATTTATTGAAGAACAAGTTGTAAAACAATCGTCATCTTCGAATTCAATGTTTCTTTATTTGTTTTAAATTTTAATTATTTTTCAGATGTATTCGCTTAGATCTTGAAGAGAAATGGAAAGCCGATATTGGTATTTTTGTAAAAATTCCGTTAATATTTATTTTCTATAAGTTTATAATACGTTAATTGTTGATAAATTACCTAAACGAAGTCAATCAAAACTTGAAATAAAATTGGATGGAAATTACTTGGTTATGTATGTTTTTAATATTTTAAATCCTTTATTATTTTTTAAGTAATATTACTTCATGTGATCAAAAGTCCTTAATGAAGTCGGCAAATAATGTGTTCGATATGTGCCAATTATCTAAAAGTTGTATTGAGACCATTGGTGCATACAATTTTGAATCAATAAATAATTCAAATAAGAAAGATAAAGGAAACATAAATGCAAAAAGGAAAGATGAATTCTCAAGTTGAGATTTTTATCCAATTATTTATTTTAACTTGTTTTATTTTCTTTTTTAAATTTTATTTCTTGTATTAATATTTAATTTTTTTTTACTAAATATAAAGCGTTAAATGCGCTGAATTATTACATTTCAGATTGTTTTAATTATTAAATTAATATTTAAAAGCTAAACGATGTTTAAAGGATTACGTTCTAAATTAGAAGATGAAGCAAAAAGGATCCAGTCTAATGTGACACATTATGGAGAGAACCTTGCTAACCAAGTACGATCAAGTGCGGTAATTTTAATGTTTTTAACTTTTTAATTTATTCTTAAGAGTGAGGCTGGAAGTGATATTAGTTTTAGAGCACGCAAATTATTGGATACCTCACAACAACAGGACAAGGATGTTGGACATGCAAGTAATTCTGTAAGAACAATTTAATAGTGTCTTTTGTATCTAACAAATTTTTTAATTAGAACGCTTTGTCGGCTGATGATTCTGAACAAAAATTATTTGAAAAAAAGCTAGAAGAAGAGAAACAACGAATTGTTAATGAGAACTCTGAAAAAATTGCTTTAATTGAAAAGCAATATCTCGAAGACAAGCAAATTGCTCTTACCGAACAACAAAAAATTTTGGAAGAAAATTATTCTGAAGAAAAAAAGAAGATTATTGATGAATATGAAGAGAGGATGGGTCTTTTTGAGAAGGAGAAGTCAAACAACTTTGAGTCGGAGAAAAAGCATATTATTGATGAACTAATGATTCAACATCTCGAAGACAAACAAATAGCTCTTTCTGTTCTACAAAAAAAATTCGAAGAAAAATTTGCGGAAGAAAAGAAGATACTCATTGATAATTATGAAGAAAGGATTGGTCTTATAGAGAAAGGAAATAAAGAAGCCAAAGATAATTCATTTTCTGAACAGAAAACAGAAGACAATATTAAAGATGAGAAACAACGAATTGTTGATGAATATTTGGAGAAAATTAAATTAATTGAAAAGCAATTTAATGAAGATAAGAATATTGTTATTTCAGAATTAGAACAAAAATTTGCTGGAGAAAAAGAAGAAATTATTAATAAATATGAGGAGAAAATAGGTATTTTTGAAAAAGAAAATAAAGAAGCTAGGGATTCTGCATTTTCTGAAAAAAAATTATTGGAAGAACAATTTGAGTCAGAAAAACAACGAATTATTAATGAGAGCTCTGAAAAGATTGTTTTACTTGAAAAGCAATATCTCGAAGACAAGCAAATTGCTCTTACTGAACAACAAAAAATTTTGGAAGAAAATTATTCTGAAGAAAAAAAGAAGATTATTGATGAATATGAAGAAAAGATTGGTATTTTTCAGAAGGAAAAGTCAAACAACTTTGAGACGGAGAAAAAGCATATTATTGATGAACTAATGATTCAACATCTCGAAGACAAACAAATAGCTCTTTCTGTTCTACAAAAAAAATTAGAGGAAAAATTTGAAGAAGGAAGGAAGGCAATTATTGATGAATATGAAGAAAAGATGGGTATTTTTGAGAAGGAAAATAAAGAAGCTAAAGATTATTCTCTTTCTGAACAAAAATTATTTGAAGAAAAGATTGAAGCAGAGAAACAAAGAATTGTTAATGAACATTTGGAGAAAATTAAATTAATTGAAAAGCAATTTAACGAAAGTAATCAGATTGCTATTTCAGAATTGAAACAAAAATTTGATGAAGAAAAGAAGGAAATTATTAATAAATATGAGGAAAGAATTTCTATTCTCGAGAGGGAAAACAAAGAAGTTAAAGATAATGCACTTTCTGAACATGAAAAATTAGAGGAAAAACTAAATAAAGATTTGAATGAACTTAAAAATTGTTTAAAAGAGGGTGATAAAAAATCTGAACTTTTAGCTACTGAACTTGCTGATGAACGATCTAAAATGGATATTCAAGTTTTTTTTGTAATATTATTAAATTTATATTATTTTAGATGAATGAAATGAAAGAAGCTCTTACTTCAAGTGAACAATTTAAATCACAACTTCAATTAGAACTTAAAAATTCAAAACTTGAACTTAAAAGGTTACAACAAATTGAGAATTCATTAAACGGTTTATTAAATAAATTATTTTCTTTTAATAAATATTTTAGATAAAAAAACTGAACTTGAAGAAATTAACAAAGAATTTCTTTCGTTTAAATCGGCAAAAAGTGAGGAAATTCAAAAACTTCAAAATAGCATAGTTGAGACTAAAGAAATTAATTTAAAAGAAATTGCTGTTATTAAAAGTATTTTTATATAATTAAAAATATATTTTTTATTTTATTAGAAGAGTCAGAAAAAGCAAAACAAAAAGCAATAGCTGATATGAAATCTGAAATTAAACATCTTTATGATAGTATTAATGAAAAGGATTGTGAACTAGCTTCAACACATGCTAATATTTCTGTATGTTTTTTAAAGTTTTAAGAATTTTTTTGATTTTATATAAATATTTTTAGAAACTTAAAGAAGAATTAGATAATTTGAGGGGAGAAATTGATAAACAAAATAATTCTGAACAATTAAAACAAAATTCAAAAGGATCTTATGACGATGATGGAGTTGTTGACCTTGATGAATTTATTGACTTAAAACGACGTTTTATTGAACAAGAAGAAGAATTGTTAAAACTTAGAGCTTTAGTTCAGAATGGTGTTAAGGTTAAATTAAAATAATAACTAATATTTTAAATTTTTTTTAGAAAGACTCTCCTCCAACTATTCGACGTGACAGTAATCGTTCATTTCATATGGGTGGTAATGACCTTTTAAATTTTGCTGAACCAACTGAGGCTGAATATTTACGTAATGTTCTTTACCGATACATGATTGAACGTGAATATTTGGGTAGAGAAAGTGTGGTTAGTTTTAAATTATTTTTTAATTTAAATTTTATGAATTATTTTTAATTATCTAGACTTTGGCTAAAGTTATTTGTACTGTTTGCAAATTCCCTCCAGAACAACGAAATTTAGTTCTTAGACGTGAAGAAGCTCGTTGTCAGCGTTGGCTTCCAGGTTCGATACATGCACTCAATTTACATCAAAATCAAAATAATCAGCGTAATAACCGTCAAAATAATTTAAATAATTGGAATATTAGTAGTTCTGCTCTTTTACAAACAAATAATTCTAATAGACCATTAGCTAATATTAATGCACTTCCATATTCTTAAAAAAATATATTTTTAATTAATTTTTTGTTTTTTTTTGTGTGAAATAATTGTATTTGTATTCTATTGACTTTTTTTTTAGACTTTAGTGATTGTATGTTTTAATATTTTTATATGTAAAAAGAAATATTTTCTTTTTTTTTTATTTTAATTTAAATTGACTTGTATTTCACTTAAAAATTCAGCTTTTTTAGTATTTTTATAGTTAAAATTATTTTAATATATGTCAAATACTAAATTTAAAAATTAATTAATTACTGCTTCTATATCTGTGATTGTTTAATCTAAATTGAAACCTTTTTTTATTTAAAAAAATAAATTAATTAATTATATTTTATATGTTTAATAATAAAATAATTATTAATAAATGTTTTTTGTATTTGTTTTAATTTAATATTTAAATTATTTTTTAATTTTATTTTATTTTAGGTAATATAACGAATTCTGCTACAGAATTGGCCCGTCGTTATTCCCCTGGAAGACGTTCAGATTATGATAAATTGTAAAAACATTTATATGTATTTTATTGTTGTAAATAATAAATTAATTTTAAAAATTTAAATAATTTAATTATTTAAATAATTTATAGATTATTTTTTAGTGAATAAATTTTTATTTAAACAATTTTTTTATATTTAAATTAGATAACAAAATAATTAAAGTTTTTAATTAAATATATATATATTAATACATACTAAATATAATTAAACTAATAAAATTACAAAATAAAAGGAACTATATAATTTAAAAAATAAATAAAGCTATTTAAAAATAAATTCTTAATTAATTTAAAATATTTTTAAAAAATTAATTAACAAAAATTCTTTTTTTTTTAAATATTTATATAATTTTAAATAATTATTTTTCTAAATTTTCTTTTTCTTCAGTCATTTCTTTAATTTTATTTAAAATTTTTATACTTTAAAAACGCATTGAACTACCTTTTAATTCATTTGTTTCAATATTTTCCATTTTTAAAGATAATTGAAAATAAATATATTTAAATAAATTATTTGGTATCTTTTTATTTTTAAAAATTAAATTTAATTAAATTAATTTACCTCAATAATTTTTAATTTATTTATTAATTCATCATAATTTTTTTCTTTTTCTTCTTTATTTAATATTATATAATTTTCTATTTTTATTATATTTTTAATATTAACAATAATTAATAAAGTTTTAGTAATATTAAATAATATATTTAATTCCCAATTTTTTATTAAATAACGAGATAATTTAAAAATATTTTTTTTCATTTCTTTAATTTCTTCATCAAATGAAGGTATTTTATTATTATACCAAATATTTTTAATTAAATTAAAATAATTTTCCTTAAAAATAATTTTTTTAAATAAATAATTAATTTTAAAAATTAAATTACCTCTGTTATATCATTATTTTTATTATTATTTTTAATATTAATAATTAACAATAATTCATTTACTAATTTATTAATAATATAATAATTATTTAAATATTTTTTAATTAACTCTTCTTTTTCTTCTTTATTTATTTCTTTTAAATAAATATTATAAATTGAATTAATTAATTTATTTAATTGTTTATATATTTCTTTATTTATATTATTTAAAATTAAATAATTTTTAATTTTATTATATTCTTCATAACGTTGTAACTTAATTAAAATAAATAAATAAATATATTATTTTTAATTTATTAAATCTATTTAATAGTTTATTATATTTATTATTTTTTTTTTAATTTAAATATTAATTAATTAATTTTCGGAAAATTGTTTTTAATTAATTTTTATTTACCATAATATTTTTATTAAATTTATTTTTAATTCCCTCCAATATTTTATTTACTGATTTTCCAACCTTTTCATTAAAATCTTCAATAATATCCATATTTGATTTTTTAGAAAATTTTCTTATTAAAGAAAATGCTCTAGTTAATTTATTACTAGATGAATGTTTTAACTAAAATTAAAATTAAAATTAAAATTAAATAAAATTAAAATTAAAATT
Organism: Meloidogyne graminicola; assembly: GCA_036172905.1. Taxonomy (NCBI): domain Eukaryota; kingdom Metazoa; phylum Nematoda; class Chromadorea; order Rhabditida; family Meloidogynidae; genus Meloidogyne; species Meloidogyne graminicola. Next base: position 920,924 of record JARPZY010000017.1, on the reverse strand, counting down.
AAAATTAAAATTAAAATTAAAATTAAAATTAAAATTAAAATTAAAATTAAAATTAAAATTAAAATTAAAATTAAAATTAAAATTAAAATTAAAATTAAAATTAAAATTAAAATTAAAATTAAAATTAAAATTAAAATTAAAATTAAAATTAAAATTAAAATTAAAATTAAAATTAAAATTAAAATTAAAATTAAAAATTAAAATTAAAATTAAAATTAAAATTAAAATTAAAATTAAAATTAAAATTAAAATTAAAATTAAAATTAAAATTAAAATTAAAATTAAAATTAAAATTAAAATTAAAATTAAAATTAAAATTAAAATTAAAATTAAAATTAAAATTAAAATTAAAATTAAAATTAAAATTAAAATTAAAATTAAAATTAAAATTAAAATTAAAATTAAAATTAAAATTAAAATTAAAATTAAATTAAAATTAAAAATTAAAATTAAAATTAAAATTAAAATTAAAATTAAAATTAAAATTAAAATTAAAATTAAAATTAAATTAAAAAACCTTTTCATCTCCTTTTAAATTTTTATCAAAATATTCAATATTTAAAGCTAATTTCATAAATAATTTAATATTTGCTGATTTATTTATTTCATTAATTAATTTTGGATATTTTTCTGTATTTAAATTATTTTCATTTTTAATTTCTTTTTTTAAATTAATAAAATCTGGGCAAAGATTTTTTTGTTCCTAAAATTAAAAAAAAAATTTATAAAAATTAATTTATTAATTTTTACTTCAATAAAAATATTTTTTATTTTTTTATCATCTAATAAATTGAATGTTAAATATTCTTGCATTAAATTTTTAATTTGTTTTTCACTTTCTTCTAAAGAATTTTCAATTAAATTAAATTCATTAATTGGCATTTTATAAATTAATTCAATTATTATTTCTTCAATTTTTTCATTTACTAATAAACGAAAATCTAAAAATTCTTTTAATTTTTTATTAATTAATAATTCATTATCTTCATTATTTTCTAAAAATTAATTAATTAAAATTAATTAATTAATTAATTTTTTATTTACCATTTTCATTATTTTTTAATTCTTTAATTTGATTAATCTGTTTTTTTAAATATTTAATATTTTTTTCTTTTAATATTAAATTATTTAAATCTCCAATAATTTCATTAAAATTAACTTTTTCATTTTTAAAAAATTTTTCAATATTTTTATAAATTTTCATTTTATCAAAATAATTAAATAAACAATTAATTCTAATTTTAGAATTATTTAATATTTCATTCCAAAAATTAAATTCTTCTCCATTTTGTTTATTTATTTCTTCATCAATTTTATTTAAAATATTTATTAATTTATCAGAAAAATTTTCTTCTTCAATTTTTTCAGTTAAAATATTTTTAATTAATATAATTAATAAAAAAATATTTAAAATATTCATTTTTTAAATTAAATTAAATAAAAGAGAAAATAGAATTAATTGCTTTATATTAAAAATAATGCTTTAATTTTAAATGAAAGAAAAATTAGTAAAACACGTGCTTAATAGATTAACTAATTTAGAACAAGGAAATTAATTTAATTTTATAAAAAGAGAAAGAGATGAGAACAAAGAAAAGTTTTTTTTTTTAATTTTTAATTCTTTAATTTATTAAAAGTACAAATAAATTGTCTAAATAGTTTAAATATCGAAATAATAATATTTAATAAAATATTTCCTTAAAAATATTTATATTATTTAAATAAATAAATAATAAATATTTTCCCCAAATAGAAAAATAATAATATATAATATAATTAATTAATTAATTTTTTACAATTTCCTTTATTACATTCTAGTCCAGCACAGCAATCTCCCGGTTTACATTTTTCATTTTCAAGGAAACATTTTAGGCATTGATTGTTTCCTTTACATCTTAATTGATAACAACAACCATCATCATGTGAGTTACAATTAGAATTTATATTTAAACATTTTCCTGCAGAACATCTATAACTAGTTGATAAAATAAAAGTACTGCCTGGAGCATATTGTATTGTACTTTTGCAAGATAAATTTTTACAACATGATTTATTTGTTAAATTACATTCATTATTTTCTTTAATACATTGTTGACTATTAATTAATTTAAATAATAAAATAGTTGTTAAAATAAATATTATTTTAATTGAAAAAGATGACATTTTATTTTTATTTATTATAATAAATATTAAATTTTATTTTATTTTTAAAATAAAAAAAAAATTTTTTTTTTGTTTATTTTTCAAAAATATTACTTAATTTTTAAAATATTATAAAATTAAAAATTTTTGGAAAATTTAAAAAAAAAAATTATTTTTATTTCTTATCAAAAAAATATTTAAAAAATAAGGAAAAGTAAATATTATATTAATTAAAAGGTAAAAGATAAAATTAATTATATACAATGGATTCTTTGTGGGGGTTTTTTTAAATAATAAAAAATATTACAAATAAAAATAAAATAAAATTATTATGTAAATCCTTTCTTTTTATTAAATAAAAATAAGGCTGATGTAAATATAATATTAAATATTTAACAACTAAATAAATGAATTTAAAAATTAAAAAATAATTTTTTTATTTGAAAAATGTTATATTTTATTTAATAAAATAATAAATAATATTCCACGTATTAATTAAATTTTAAAAAAATTAAGCATTTTATTTAAATAAAAATTAATTAAATAAATGGCATAAAAAGGTTTTACAGTTTATTAGTCCAATTGTTTAAATAATAATACAACTAATTTAAATTCAAAAGAATATTTATTTAAAGTTTTATTAATTTTATTTTGAAAAAAAAATTTATTTTTTTAGAGTTAAATTAAAAAATATATGGGGAATGAAAAAATTATATCAAAATAATAAATTGAAATAATTGTTCTGAAATCTGCATCTTCCATTATTCTTTTGAATTAGGTAATTAACTGTAAAAATAAATAAAATTAAAGTTTAAAAAATATGTGTGTGTAAACATATAAATTAAAAATTAAGTTTATTAATTTTTAAATTAATTGAAAATATATTTCTGATAGATTTTTTAATAAATTAAATCGTAAAAAATTATTTAAAAAATTGATTTTTATTTCAATAATTTATTTACCCTCTTCCTTATATAATATTGAATAGTTATGAAAGAAAATTAATTTTTTTTAAATTTTTATAAAATAAATTAATTAAAGGTTAAAATGAATAAAAAAATTTAAAAATTTTAATTAATTTTTAAATAAATTAATTTTTAAAAATTTTTAGAATTTGTTGTATGTATTTATTATGAAAATTGCCTATTATTTATTTTATTTTCTATTAATTATTATTTTAATAGAAAATTGTTATTTAACAGGTTTATATTTTTAATTAAATATTAATTTTTTTTAATTAAAAATTTATTTATTTAAAAAAAAATATAAATTTTTTAATAATTAATTTAATTATAAATAGATGATGATAATAGCCAAGGTAATTTATTTAAAAAAAAAATAAATAAATAAATATTTATCTAATTAAAAACTAAATTTTAAAATAATATTTAGGAATTGAAAAATAAGAAAAATATTTTCCTAACACTTTTAGGGGGGAAATTTTGAAAAGTTTTTGAGGGGAATTATTTAAAAATAAAAATTAAATATTTTATTAAAAAAGAAAAGAATTTAATTAACAATGAGGTTAATGATGAATGGAATTTGGTAATTAATAAAAAAAATAAAAGTAATGAAAATGGAGAAGCAAAAAAGAATTGGAGAAAATTATCTAATGTAGTTCAAGTAGTTAAAACTGTTAAAGAAAAGAAAAGTAAAATAAAATAAAATTAATTAATTTTTTAAATATTTTTTAGATAAACAAATAAATTCTAAATTAAATCATTTAAATTCATTTGAAAAATTAAATGAATTAGGTAATACAGAATTACAAGAAATTGAAGAAATAATTAAAGAAGAAACATTTGAGAAAAAGAATAAGAAAATAGAATTTGCTGATATTGTAATACAACATAAAAATACAGAAAAATTTATATGTTTGTTTTATTTTTAAATTTTAATTAATTAATTTAAATTTATTTAGGTAAATTAACAAAAAAACAAATTGAAAAAAGATTAGAAAAATTAAAAGAAATATATGAATCTTATCCATTTTGGTATAAATGGTGGATTAATATAAAAGGAGATAAAAAAGTTTTTAGTGCTTTTGTTATTTTCTTTTTAGGAATTATGGAATTAACTGCTGATTTAATAGAAAAAAATAAAGTTAAAAAAATTTTATTTTTTATATAAGATTATTTAATTAATAATTTAAAGTATGACCCTGATTGGAATGATGAAATTATTGCTTCACAAATAAGTAAAAAATAATAATTATTTATTTTTTTTTTTTTAAATATTTTTTTAGTACTCCCTCAACCAAGTATTTATCGTAAAAAAAGAAATTCTGAAATTTTAAATAAAAAAATTAAAAATATGGACAATTATTTCAAATGTAAAATTGCTAAAACTGAAAAAAAATTGTTAAATGAAAAAATAGAAAAATTTTTAAATTATTTTAATTTAAAACATATTTGTAAAGAAATTATCGAAGAAAACATTTTTGAATATATTGAAGAAGGAAAGAAATTATTGAGGGAAGGAAAATGTGATTAAAATTAAAAAAAAAAAAGAAAGAAAGTTGTAAATATATATGTAAATATATCCACAAATGATTTTTTTTTGTAAATTTTTATGCACTTTTAAAGGTCTTGTAAAACAAAAGAGAATTATCTAGTTTTCGAAATTGAAAAGTTAAAGATCCCTAATGGCACATACCGCATTTATTCTGATATATTGAAACCTTTATTTCAAGTTCATTTTTATTTATTGTCCCATAGACCGAAACTTTTGAGTGTTTAAAAAATTTTTTAAAAGTTAATTCTACCGTATTTTATTAAAAATTATTTAATTTTTACTATTTTTCTTTTCCTTGTCTCTTAATTTCTACAATCCTTCGCTTTTAAGCAAAACCTAAAGGTTTAGGTTTCAAAAGGTTTTGAATATTTCAAAATGGTAAAAAAAATTCCTCAAAACCTTTAGGATTGAGACTATACTCATTTGAGTCTCAAAATTTGAAGTAAATATAATTTTTAATGGTATTATATTTGTTTATTTGTTCTGATTTTGATCTCATTCGATTCAGCTAGAAGAACTACTTTAAATAAAAAAATATCAGATAATGAATTTTAGTATAACATGAAACATTTCAAAGGATTTGAGACTCCAATTAATTTTCATCAATTTTGCAAACCCACGGGTATAGGATTTTTTCGAAGTGGTAACAAAGGTGAAAGACAAAATGGTCAACAGTGGAAATATGAACGAAATGATAATGTCAAAATTGAAATAGTATGTTAAAAAGGAGAATTAAAGATGCAGAGTAAAAAGTTGAAGACTATTACAGATGATTAAGAAAAAATCGGATTTGGAGTTGAGTCTAGACACTTGAGTACTCTCCTAATCTCCTAAATTTTCATTCTTTTAAATTTTAAAATATTATCGAATTTTGCAAAGAATCCTGTTTTTTCGATTTAATTTTTTTACATTAATTTTTTTCTTTCAACAAAAATTTTCAATAATTCTTTTTTTTAGATAGTTAATAATGAATTAAAAATGATGTATTAAATACTTTAAAATAATACATATTGTTTAATTAATTCAGTAATCTTCGACTGGAAAAGCGTTTGCAGATGCAGTTCTTAAATGTGATAAAGGGAAAATATGGATTAATGATCCAAATGAAAGGAAATTTCAAATTCTAATTCTCGGCAGAATATTCGTCGTCTCATTAAAGATGGATTCATCGTTCTCAAGCCTGAAAAGGTTCATTACGTTTTCTTGCTCGTAAATGTTTGGAGTCTCGTTTTTAATTAAAAAAGAAAAAAAAGTTTTAAATAATTTAATATTTTTTAATTAAAAATTTACCAAATAAATATTCAATTATAATTCTTTTACTACCAACAAACAACATTGAAATAAAAAATAAAATTCTAAGAAAAATCATAATTTTTATTAAAAAATTAATTATTTAAATAATTAATTATTTATTTAATTGATTAAACATTTAATTTTCTTTCATTAATTAAAAATGGTAAATATTAACATTTGCCAAAAGTTATTTTTCATTTTATCTAAATAACTTTTTATTAAAATGTCAGCAACAAATATGCTAAAATTAAAGAGTGGACGTAAACTTTGTTATTTAACTAATGAAGGAATTGAAAATGAATTAATTACTAAAGGTTTATCCAATAAATTAAATATTCCAACAGATTTGGAGACTGGAGTTTACGAAGGTTTTATTTAAATTAATTATTTTTTATTTTTTTTTTCAAAAGGTGGACTTAAAATTTGGGAATGTTCTATTGATTTAAGTAACTTTATTGATTCAATATCCTTTGAAGAGTTTAATGTCCTAGAGGTTTTTTTTAATTATTTTTATTAAATAAATAAAAATAGCTTGGTTGTGGTGCTGGATTACCTTCAATTGTTGCTGCTTTAAATGGTGCTACTTCATTAACATTACAAGATTTTGTATATAAATTTATTAAATATTATTTAAATTTTACAAGATTTATGACCTCAATTTTTTAAAATTAATTAAAAAAAAAAGAATTAATGCAATTTTTATCTTCAGAACGATTATGTTCTCGAAACGTGTACTAAACGGAATTTTCAATTAAATGGAATAGATTTGGAAAAATGTTTTTTTATAGCAAGTGATTGGACTAATTGTGAAGAATTAAAGAATTCTAAAAAGTAAATTAAATTGATTTTATTTAAATTAAATTAAAATTCTTACAGATTTGACATAATTCTTACATCTGAGACTATTTACAATGAAAATAATTATATTCCTTTGCTTAATTTAATGAACGAATTATTAGCAATTAATGGAGAAATGTTTGTTTTTATTTAATTATTTTTAAATTATTTAAAATTTTTAGTTATTTAGCGGCTAAAAGTTATTATTTTGGTGTAGGAGGAAGTATTGATTCTTTTAAAAAATTAATTCAATCAAAAGGAATTTTTAATTGTCAAGAAGTTTGGAAAACAACAAAAAGTTCAGTTGAAAGAAGAATTTTGAAAATGACAAGAGTTTAATTTTTTAATTAATTTTATTTAAAAATGAAAATTATTAAAATAAATAATAAAATAATATATTTAATTACTTTTTTATTTAATTTATTATTTACTCCATTACTTGTTAAACGACTTTGCCTTTCTTCTTCATTATAATGAATTTGATGTGAAAAGAAATCAAAACCATAATTATTTTCTTCTTCTCTTTCTTCTTCCTCTTCTTCTTTCACTTCTTTTTCTTCTTTTTCTTCGTTTTCAGTTATTTCTTTATCCCATTTTTCCCATTTTTTAAAATTATTTTCTTCATTATTTTCTTTTTCTTCAATTTCTTCAATTGTTTTCCATTGCTGATTTACTTCAGAATTTATTAAATAATTTTTTATTAATTCTTTTTTAATTGTTGAGGTAATAATATTTTCATAATCATTATTTTCTTCTTCATTTTCTTCTTCTGATCTATAATAATTATCAAAATTGCACATTGGCATTAAAATTCTACACAAATATATTTTAATTAAATATTTTTAATTACCTAGAGGTATCTTTTAATACACGATAAATAACATTCCAAGCATCATTTCCACAACTTTGTATAATTGGTAAACGAACACATTCAGAAAAATAATTTAAAGCACTAAGATAAATAAATAATTATTTAAAATTTATATTTATTTATTACCTGCACATTCTTTCTAATTTATTAACAACTGTTCCATTTTTTTCTTTATTTGCTTCTTCAATTTCTAAAAGTGTTTTATCATGGCATTGTTTAACGTTTGGTTTTTGATCTAATTCCATTAAACATTCTGCAGAACCAACAAAAGCTTAAGAGAAAAAATCAGAACATTTTTTTTATTTATTTTTCTAATGTTCTGATTATTAAATAATAAAATCAGAATTTCTGATTTTAATTTTAATTAGAAATTCTGAAAACATTCTGATTTGAATCAGAAAATAATCAGAATTAATAATTTAAAATCAGAACATTTATCTAATTTAAAAATTCTGATTTTAAAATCAGAATTATTTAAAAAAGAAAATGTACTAACTTGAATACCCTTCATTACATAGAAATCCATAAGAAGCTTCAATAAGACTAACAGTTATATGTTTTCTACATTTTGTTCTATATCCACTAACACAACGTTCAAAATGTCTAATTAATAAACATAATTCTTGAAAAACTTTTCCTCCAATAACTTTAGTTGGCCATTGAATTCCTTGAATTTCTTCAAAATTATTTTGTTGTTGTTGTTCTGATTTAATTTGTTGTTTATTATTATTATTATTATTAACTGCTTTAGCATAATCAGCTACTGGTTGAACACATTGTTGAATTCTTGTATTAATCCAATTTGGACAAAAATATTTTTGAGAAGAAGAAAAAGAAGAAGAAGATTGTTGTTGTTGTTCTTCTAATGATATTAAACATAAATTTAATAATAATAATAATGTTGTTAAAGGAAAAATAAATAATTTAATTTTAAATAATAATAAATACATTAAATTAATTTTTCTCATATTATTTATTTTCTGGAAAAGTTTAAATATTTAATTAATTTAAAAAAATATGTATTAGCAACATTTATTTTAAAAATATTTTAATAATTAGCTTCTTCAAAATTTAAATAATTTTTTTAATAAATTAAAAGTTAGATATAAATAATTAAATAAATAAATAAATATAGTATATGTGTTGGCTCACCTGCCCTTAAAATATTTTGCTTCATCAGGCATTCATTTTAAAAGAGTAAACATAAAAATTGGAAAAAGAATATATTTTTGGCAATATTTTTTAGTTTAATTTGAGGAAATGAACAAACATTTTAAATAAATATTAAATATATTTTATATTTTTAAATTTTTAAATTTAAAAAAAAATAATTAAAAATTTTAAACAAAAATAAATACTTGAATTAGTTAAAAAGAGAAAAGTGAATGTTTAGGAAATAAAAAAAAGAATTATGTACATATATGTATGTGTAAATAAGGGGTCAAGAGTATAAAAAGAGATCTCTTAATGCCAAATAAATTTTGAAGATTTTTGTTTCAGGATGGATTATTAAATAAATTAAATTAATAAAAATTATTATGTTTTTATTTATTACAAAATATTTTTGATGTAAGTAGAAATTTTAATTTAAAAAATTAGATTTATGCGAAATAGTGTATAATTGTTAAGGAAAAAGAAGAGAGACTTTGTATAACCTAACAGATTTTAATTTTTATAAATTTAAATTAAATAAATATATTAATTATTTATATTATAGCAATTCCAAACATTTAAAATATTTATAGTAATAAAAATATTATTTAATAAAAATATTTATTAAATTTTAACATATTAACAAATAATTTATTTATTTTTAAATTATTTTTATTTAAATAATAACAAAATCTTAACCAATTTTTATATTCAAGTAAATAATAAAATGAACAAAACAAGGGCAAAAGGTGTTTAAAATTGCTAAAATTTTTGTCCTTTTATTTATTCATTTTTTATATAAAATATTTTTTTCCTTTTATTTTCACACTGTTTGGTTCCTAAAAAATCACAGAAAATGTAGAAAAAAAAGGACATAAAAAACCCCCAAAAACCCCCCAATGCATTCATAAGAAAATTGCCTAATTATTTTCCCATTATTTTTGGAAGGAGAAATTATTTGCTTTGTAATATTTTTATTTGAATAAAGCCATCACCTCTATATATATATACATATGTATAGTACTAAAAAATAATTTATATTAGAATATTGGTGAATAAAAAAATAATAAAAAATTTTTTTTACAAAAAAAATTTAATATAAAATTTAATTTTGAATAAAAATTATTTAATTTTAAAAATATTTATTAATTAAATAAATAAATTTATAAAAATAAATAATTTAAAAAAAAAAATATTTTTTTTTTCTAGCGAAAACACTTAATTATTCAAAATATTTTATGTAAATTTTTATTTTTTAAAAATGGACAAATTAGAGAAGAAAATAATCAATTAGATATATTAAATAGATTTTTTAAATTAAATAATTAAAATTATTTTTTAATTAAAAAAATATTATTTAAGTTTTTAAATAATTAATTAATTAATTAATTTTTTTTTTTTTTAAATTTTGATGGACATTGACTTTTTTTTTCTTTTCTATTGTTCTTCTTATGGAGTAACATTGTATTAAAATAATAATACAATAGAAAGAAAACATTAATGATTATTTTATTATATAAAAAAAAAGGGAAAATAGAGAGAGAGGAAAAGGATTACAATAAATAAATAATAATTAATAATAATAAATAAGAGAAATAAAAAAGGAAATGCCCTTGCTTATTATTAATGCGTATTAAATTATTAAGGTGTTACAGAAAATAAAGAGAGTAAAAATTAAAGGATTTTTTAAAATAAAAAAAATTAATCTAATTTTTATTTAAAAAATAATTTATTTATTTATTTATTTTAATTAAATAAAAAAAAAATAATTTTATTATTTGTTTACAAATTATTTTTAATTTTTTTTTCTATGAAATAATTAATAAATTATTTCAAACAATTCTATATTATATATAAAGTACATAATTTTATAAAGGAAATGATTGGCGGATGTAAAATAGTGGTTATATATAATAATAATAATAATTTTCAACCAACAATTTTTGAGGTTATTCATTCATATAAAAAATAATGTATAAAGAAAATAATAAAATAAATACAATTGTTGAACTTATTAAAAGGAATAAAGAAGAGGGTAATGTTTTTTAGTTGAAAAATTTCAAACAAAATTTTGAATTATTTTTTTTAATATTAAAATTAATTAATTTTTTAAAAATTTATTTAAAATATATTTTTATTAAAATAAAGAGATTTATTTTTAAAAATAAAAATAATAATTGTATAATATTTTTAATATATACATAAAATACATTTAAATTTAAAAAAAAAAAGAAGTCTTTGTTAAGATAAAAATATTTATTTATTTTTAAAGTTCTTTTTTAATTAGGAATTTAAAATAATTAAATATAAATTAATAGTACATATTTTTAAAAATTATTTTATTTCATATAAAATTCCTAATATTTATATATAATTGTCGTTGTTAAATTGTAGAAATAAATGGAGAATAAAAAGGATGAATTTGAAAATAAAAGAAAGCTAATCTTCTCGAAAAGAATTTTTTAAATTAATTTATAGAGACAAGTAAATTAAATTAAAAAATTCATATATTTTATTTTATGAGGAAAATTAGCAAAATTTTAAAAATTAATATTTTATCATGCAAAGGCAGAGGAAGTTAATAAAAAAAAATCATTAAAATATATCTTAGCACCCACACCAATTTCCAGACCCGTAATCTGCATTCTTCAATTGAAGTCGTTTCCGCATTGCCAAATTTGATTCCCAAAGTCCAGGTGATTGAAGGATCTACAAAATAATTTTAAAATATAATTTAAACAATAATTTGGTTTTAAATTTTAATTAAATTTAAATATTATTCTAATTAAACAATATAACAAACCTTTTGAACAAGCTCTTCAAATGCACATACAACACCTTCTCGTGTTTTAGCACTTGCCTATAAAAATAGTTAATCTCATTGTTAAAATTTTAGTATTAAAGAGACCTCAATAAAAAGCATTCTGTGCCTTCGAGCAAATTGGGTACCTTCTTCACGTGTCACAACGCGCAAATCCTTTATATCTTTTAAAAAATATTTAAATAATTTAAAAAACCTCATCAATTTTATTTCCAACCAACATTTTAATAGCATCTGCTCTAGTGCAATAAGTGTCCACTTCTAACAGCCAATGATCAAGACTTTCAAAAGAAGCTCGACTAGATACATCATAAACCAAAATAATACCTTGGCCTATATAAATTCTTTTTTAAATATTTAAAACCTAATAATTTTATTTTGCATGATAAATATACCCATGAAATATAAATTTAATTTAATTAAAAATACAAACCTCCTCTATAATAGCTAGGTGTTAATGTCCTAAAACGTTCTTGTCCAGCAGTATCCCAAATTGCTAATTTAACAAGTTTATCGTCAATATTCATTGTACGGATACGAAAATCTACTCCAATTGTTGCAGCCATTTCTGGATCAAATTTATCGTCCACAAAACGTGATATTAAACTAAAATAAATAAAATAAAAAATAATTATAATTTTAAATAAAAGTTTAAAAAATAAACCTTGACTTCCCTACACCACTTTCACCTAAATATATAATTTAAATAATTTAAAAATAAATAAATATAAATATACCAATTGTCAATATCTTTAATGTTGTCAAAAAGTTCTCTTCTACCATTGTTTATTTTTGTTAATAATTTTGTTAAATAAATTGTCTGAAATTTAAAATAAAAGTGAATCAATATTTAAAAGGTAATAAAAATATGATAAGAAAGTCTGTTACATAAATAATTAAATGAGATGGTTGCCCTGTAACTGTAAATTATACAATGTTTTTGCTTTACTTCTTACTTACATATATTGACATTATTTTAGTGTTCTTTGCGTTATAAAATAATTTTTGGCGCACAACAAAGAATGAAAAAATTTTGCGTTATTTAACTAATAAAAATTATTTTTAGGTTTAATTTATATAAAAAATGGCTTCATTTGTTAAATCAAACAAAAATGCAGAAAAATTGGTTTACGATGGATATATTTATGTAAAATGTAAAAATGGAACAGATAATAAACGTTATTGGAGATGTGAATTTTGGAGAAGTCATAAATGTAATGGATTTGCAGTTACTGATGCAGAGAATATAGTTACTGTTACTAAACAACATGAACACGAACCATCGCCAAATCGTGTTGAATTAGCTAAGATCAGAGATCGTATTATTAAGGCTGCTGTTAATACAACACTTTCTCCAAAAGAAATAGTAAATGAACAATTAGCTGGAATTAGTGATCAAGCAAAGGTTTTTTTAATTTGTAAATTAATTATATTGAAATGAAAAATATTATTAAGGCCGAACTGCCAAAATTAGTCAATTTGCAAAAAACTGTAGGGAGAAAACGTTATGCTGATGGACAATGTGTCCCTCGTTTTCTTTCAGAAATTAATATCCCAGAACATTTGAGGCGGACAAAAACAGATATTAGTGAAGATTTTATTATGGCAGATACAGGACAGGATGATTGCAATAGAATAATTATTCTTGCCTCAACAACTGATGTTGCACGGTTATCAACCTGTGATGTTTGGCTTTGTGATGGAACATTCAAAAACGATCAACAACAATTTTATAACCTTTGGGTATTTTTTAGTTTAACAATTAATCTATCTAGTTAAAAAATAAATTTAAAAAAAATTACATAATTTAATACAATAGTTTTTATATTCAAGGTGATTTATGGCCAATTCTACCAGCCTGTTGTACTTCCCTTTGTTTATGTTTTACTCCCATCAAAAACATCCGAATCTTATTTACGAGCATTGGAACTTTTAATAACCAAAATTGATGGAATGAATCCTGGTTATAGACCTCATACCGTTATTTTTGATTTTGAGAAAGCAGAAGAACAGGCTTTACGGACAGCTTTACCATTTGCGACAATCCATGGTTGTTTTTTTCAATACAAGGTTTTAGATATATTTGCTTTTTATTTATTAATAAATTTAAAGCAAGCATTGTGGAGAAAAATTCAAGAACTTGGTTGGGGAAAAGGAGATGTTGAAGGACTTCATAATTACTTGAAAATGTTTGTTGCACTAACTTTTGTTGACATAGGTTGGCTATAAATTTAATCTTAATACAGTAACTTTTGTATACTTTAAGTGAATATCCCAGTTTGGTTTAATCAATTGGCTCAAGTATTTCTAGAACTTTTTGGTGACAACGACCCAGATGGCCCACATATTGCTTTTATAAATTATATGGAGAGGAATTGGATAGGCAAAGAATATATGCCTCCACGTTTTCCTTTGGAAATGTGGAATAGCAAAAACATTACTTATGACCAAATGCCAAGAGCCACAAATTCTATCGAATCTTGGCATTTTACTTTTTCTGGAATTGTTTACCGACACTATTCAAATTTATACAATCTTGTCAAAGCTATTTTGAATGAGCAGGTTTCTAGCTTTTAGTTTATGAAAATTTTATCTTTAATTAAGTTAAAAGCTAATGCAATTGCTGTCCGTATTACATCTGGTGAGGAAATCCGAACATTTAGTAGGCCTGAATATCGACGTACTAATGATTGCCTTTTGGATATTTTAAAAGGAGTTGGAGGACCTAAAGACCCAATTGATTATTTAACTGCATGTTCATATTATATTCCCTTATAAATTTTAATCTTTGATATTTTTTAATTAATAAATTTTAAACTATATTTAATATTGATTTTTAATTTAATGTTTGGTTTACTATTATTTTTTTAGAAATTATTTAATGTAATTTTTTGTCAAATTAATTCGTATTTTTAGATAATTTTTAGAAGTACTAAATGAACGAAACTAATAATGAAAGTGAACTTGTAGAATTATTAGATGAAGCTTTAAACGATTTTAAATTATCATCACCTCCAAAAACAACAGATGATGATTTGGATGATTTAATGCAAAAAGTGGATGATGAGGCAACAGAAAAGGCTGCTCAAAAATTCGAATGTTCGTTTTGTTTATTATTAAATATTAATTATTTTTTTAATTTAGTAATGCTTAATCAAATGGTTGATAAAATCCAAAATGAAAATCAAGGAAGTTCTGAAAACTTCCGCGCTTTTGACAATTCTACAAATTGGGAAAGTGCAAAATCAAATCTAAGTGATTTGTTCAAAGGAACAGAAACTGATGACAAAAAATTTGTTGAAGCTTTTGCAAATTTATCATTTAATCAGAAAAATGCAAATGATTTAATGGAATCTATAATTCAAACTGCTGTTTCAAAAGATGTTATGTACGCTCCTTTAATAGTTTTTTCTTTGTAAATTATTTAAATATTTTTAATTTTGAGGAACTTCATTCAAAGTTTGGTTCTTATTTGGAAGCAAAGAAAAATTCACTTGATAAAGAAACACTGGGAAATTACAATGAACAATTTAGAGTATTTTTTAAAATAATTTTATTCTAAAATTAAGTTTTCTAAATCTAAATTTTAAAATTTATTGATATTAACTCTTTACTATTTAATTTTTAGATTTTAACTCATCTTTTACAACTTTATTCGGAAGAAGATTCACTGCCGTCTAGCTCCAGTGAAGAATCAAAAAAATCAAAAGAAGAACGTTCTACTTTAATAGCTAATTTATGGATTGAAATGCAAAATTATGGCCTTCCTCCACCTGAAATTGCTCCTGAAAATACTAGTGCCTCCTCAAGCTTAAATGATTGCTCAATTATGTAATTTTTTGTTAGATTAATTATTCAAACTTATTTGGACACTAGAGTCTCGATTTACTAGAATTAAATTAATTTTACTGTTTTTTGAAATAAATTAAAAATTCTAGTGCATTTTCTTGTTAATTTATGTCACTTAAATATTTTATTAATTTTGCCTAATTATTTATAAAATTTTATTAAAAATATATTTTTGAATGAAATTTTAATTATCTTAAATATTTTTTGTTTTATATTTAATTATTATATTTAATTTTTTAAAGAAAAATTTAAATGAATCCTCCAATTTATCCTTCATATATTGAACGTACTTTTAATAGTTTTACTCTTGTTAATAATCCAGGTATTCGTTATTTAAAACATCCAACAGGAGTAATTATTTTAACACTTTCTTCTGATCATGAATTAATTAAAAATAAAGAAACATTAAAAATTGTTTCAATAAATTGGAATATTCCTGGAAAGAAAAAGAATGGAGAAAAAGATAGAAGCAAATTGGAAGTTAATGGAAAAGGGAAAAAGGTTAATAATTTTGAAATTATTTTGTTAAATAAATAACAAAAAAGTTATTTTTAGGGTGGACTTCAATTAATGCCTGATACAAGAATATGTATTATAAAGGATGATAATGGGTTAATTATTTAATTTTATTTATTTTTTAGAATCTATTCTATATAAGGAAACCATTTGAATGACCATATTAATGTTCAGAATTGACCCTTTAATTATTTTTTAATTTAGCTGTGAATATACAATCCGTGCGGGTCTTAAGGCTATTTTGCTGGAAGTAAACAGTGAAAGATTAAATAATAATCCTAATTTAATTGTTGATGCTGTAGACAATCATGGATTTGTTGCTATTTTGATTGTACCAAATTCTTCTTAATTAATTTGTTTGAATTTCTCTATTTTATTATTGAAAAAAATAAACAATTATTTTTTTTTTGGATTTTTTAAAGTTAAGAAAAAGAAGAATATTTTTAATCAATCAAGGTTTTTACTTTTTTTTATTTAAATTTCTCCCTTTTTTTGCTTATAAAAGACTTCTCTCTAGAACATTTTTTCCTTATTTTTTTTTCCTTTATCTGCTTTTCCCCGTTCCCCTCATTTTTTTTTCTGGAACGGAAGCGACGCCAATTTGCGCATTCAAAATCGAATGGTTTTTGTAATGTTTCTGAAGGACCCCCTACCAGGCAAACAACACTTTTTGTATTTAAATATATCCTCTTTTCCCTTTTCTTTTCCAATAAAGTCCTCCTCTCCTTTTCTCTTACAATAAAAATAGTCCTTACCCTCCTAAAACAGTTATAAGCCATTAACCACGCCAAAATTTATTTTTTCTTTTTTCCCTTTACCTAAACTACTACTAAATAAATAATATTAAAAGAATAGAAAATATAATTAATTAATTAAATATATTATATTTAATTTTAATTTACCTAATTATATTTATAAATTCAAAATATTTTTATTGTTTAATTCAGATCAAAATTTTTTTTTAAAAATTCTGTTTTAATTCCGAATTATTTTTTATTGTCTAAGGAAAAAAGAAGGGAAAAGGGGTTAAAAAATAAATAAGTAGGATGGTCAATTTATTGAGTAGAAAATAGAAAAAATTGATGGCACAAAAAATAGAGAAAGAAAGGATTGGAAGAGTTTTCCCCATTCTTTATAATATTATAATAATTTGATGTATTTTTTTTTGATAATAAAATGTAACAAATTTAATAGTAGTATGTTTATTAGCTATTTTTTTTTTTTGAATATTATTATTATTAATCAAAATAGATTATCTATTTAAATTTTTAATTTAATTCTTTTTATTAAATTCTAATTTAAACAATAATATTTTAAAGTTATTATTAAAAGTTTATTTTTAGTCCAATTGGTACAAGTGTATTTTGAGTCCTTAAATACAGACATTATTTAATTATTTGCCACGTTAATTATTTTTGTGTTTTTTTTTAATTAAATTATTTTGCATTAATTAATCTCTTTAACAACTTTATTTTATTACGAAATATTTAAATTTATTTTAGTTTTATTTTAGAAAAAATAATTTTAATTAAATGTTTACAAGTAATTCACAACAACAATCTATTGCAGCATTAGCAGATGCTCATGCTATGCAAATGGCTAATATGTAAATTAATTTAATTAATTAAATTATTTATTTTTTAAAGTATTCTTTCTGCTAATCAACAAAATCAATTACAATCTTCTAATAATAATAATAATTCATTATTTAATAATAATCAAACATTTGATTCTCATTCATCATTAAATGGACAGGGAATAAATGGAATAATACCTTTAAATAATCAAACAACAACAACAACAACACCAATTAATTCTTCAAACTCTACTACACTTGAAATGCAAAGAATACAACAATGGTTTAGACATAATAATACTAGTCCTTATACTAGTCCTTTACCTTCAAATGTAAATAATTTAAATAATATTTTATTTTCTAATTATTTTGTGTTTTGTTTTATTTAATTAATTTATTACTTTTTTCTTCTCTCAAAAATCACACATTAATTTCATAATTTTCTAATTATAGAATTTTTTTTTTCTAATTTTTACTTTTCACCTGTTCATTATTTATTTTTTTAGGCTCCATCAATTGGAGATATTTCTGGAATTAGTAGTTTATTCACAGAAAATAGCACACTCACATTAAACTCTCATTTAAGTAGCAGTTCAAAAATTATAAAAAATGATACAAATCCAAAAGATGCAATTTCTTTACTTATAAGTATTTATGAAGGTTCTTCACCTGTAAAAAAAATTTTTTTTTAATTTAAAAAATTGAATTTAATTTTTTTAAAGGATTTAATAGCTCATTCAAAAAATACATTAAAATTATATTTTGAAGCTATAAATAAACACAGAATACCAACAATGAATGATGATTCAAAGGATTTTAGAGATATAATTAGGTAAAAAAATAAATGATTTATTTTTTATTAAAAATTTTTATTTTTTAGTGTATTACTTAATAAATTATGTACATCTAAAGAAAATAAAGTAAAATTAAATAATTAAAATAAAATAAAAACTTTTTTAAGATGATTAATGCTTTACTTGATAATTTAGCTTCAATTTCTTCATCTTCTCATTATTTTACAGTAAAAATTAAATTTTATTTTCGTTTTAAAATAAATTTAATTTTTAAAGGTTGTAAAAGAACAGCCAATTCAAACTTTACGTATTTTTATTAATTTAATTAATCAAAATGCTTTAAATTTACAACAACAATATTCAATTAATAATAATAATAATTATTTAACATCATTTTCATCAAGTACAACACAAAGAATTACCCATTTATTAAGAATATTTTATAATACACTTTATGAAGTTTCTGATAAAAATGAAGCGAGAAATGAACAAATGATTAATTCTTTACTTTTATTTATGAGAATACCAAGTAGTAGTATTCGATTTTTTTCTATTGGAATTCTTCGTGTTTTAATACATTCAAATGAACAATTAAAGGTTAAAGATAAAAATATATTATTAAATATAATATTTTTTAAGAGATTTGTTCTTGATCAAAGAGGATTAGATTTAATTCTTGAATTAATTAGACAACATAACCATCATCGTTTTATACGACAAGCATTACGTACTTTAACAACTTTAATTGATACAGAACAACAAATATTTGCTGAACGTTTTGTTAATTTGGAAGGAATTGATGTAAAAAAATATTTAAATAATTAAATTATTCAAAAAAATAATTAATTTTTGGATTCTTTTAGAAAGAATTTTTTATAAAAATAAATTGAATAGAATATTAAATATTTTTATTTTTAATTTAATTTAATTTTTTTAAATAGTTAATAGTATCTAAAATGGATATTAATGGTATTCAACCTTCTATTGATGATCTATTTCCTGCATTATTAATTTTAAAATTAGTTAGCGATATTCCAAAATTAAGTTATTTGGATTTAAATAGAGCAGTTCGTTTAGCTCTTTTTGGAACACTTCCACCTTCAATTCCTCAAACAACAACAAAATCTGGGAATTGTGATGGAAGAATTACTGGAAATGCAGTAGATACTTATTGGGGAAATATTGTTAATGCTTTAGGTTTTTTACGTAATGTTTGTGCATTAAATGAAAAAGCAAGAGTAAGTAAATTTAATTTTTAAATAAAAAAATAAATAATATTTTTTAGATCTAAATTTATTTAAAAATAATAACAATTAAATATTTTATTTTTTAATTTTTTTGTTATTAGAAAAAAAAATATTTAAATTAATTTTTTTTATTTTAAAGAATTATTTGATAACATTTGATGAAGGAATGCCAATATCTTATTTAGTAGAATTGGGAACACAATGTTTTGATTTACTTTTTTGTTCTTCATCATCTCCTTCATCTTCTTCTTCCTCTCCTTCAACTATAACAACTACAACAACAAATATTTGTTCTTCTTTTACTCCTTCTAATGGTAAAATTAATTTAAAAAAATAAAGATATTTTTTTTTTAAATTAAAATATTTAATATAAATTAAAAAATTAAATTTAAATTATTTAAAGCTGAACAACTTTGTTCTATTAATGCTGAAGTAAATAAATCACATGTTGAAATTGGAAATAGAAGAAGACAAATGTTGGTTACAATATTAGGTGATTGCCTTTGTTTATTAGCTTTACTTAATAAAGAATGTATTGGAAATAATAAATCTAAAACTATTGGAAGGGAACAAATATTTGCATCAAAAAAGGTTTTTAAAAAATATTTTTTTTATTTTAATATTTTTTAAAATTTATTTTAATTAAATTTTATTTAACATTAATTAATTTAAGTTAGCAGAAGATGAACGTGCAATACTTCTTTATCAATTAATCTTAAGACTTGATCGAACAGAATTTCAAAAAAGTGTTTTAATTGTAATATTTAATTATTTAATTAATTAATTTTTTTTTAAAGAGTTTACGTCGAATAATTAATTGTAAAGTTCCTTTACCAATAGAAAGTCGTGGAATTAGATTAGCAGAAACTTTACTTAAATATTTATTTACTCATAATAATTCTGTTGTAAGTGTATTTATATTTAAATTAATTTAATTTATTTTTTTTAAGAACTTAACTAAAATTGCTGTAGAAGTTTTAATTGGATTAGTTTGTGAA
The DNA here is from genome assembly GCA_036172905.1 of Meloidogyne graminicola. Lineage (NCBI taxonomy): Eukaryota > Metazoa > Nematoda > Chromadorea > Rhabditida > Meloidogynidae > Meloidogyne > Meloidogyne graminicola. The sequence goes on along the minus strand of JARPZY010000017.1, from coordinate 900,314 downwards.
CAAAGTCGATTACATTTAACAGTTATAACACCTTTATTAAGGTTTTTATTTATTTTATATATTTATAATTATTTAAGTAATGATAATTATCAACCATTCAAGTTATTAGATGTATTTTCTAATTATAGTGATTTATATTTATCTATTTTAAAATTAACAAAAGAATTATGTCAAAGAGAGGTTTTTTTTAATAATTTATTTAATTACTTAATTTAATATTTTTCTAGTCAACTTTAAAAGCTCTTTGGTTTCAAAATGACAATAATTTGAGTGTTTTAAAATATTTAAAGACTACTTCAAATAATAGAGAAATTGGTAAAATTTAATAAAAATAAATTAATTTTTTTTTTAATTTTAAAGTTTATATTTGTTCAAAGATTTATGATTTACTTCAAATTGATATTGGGGAGGTAAAACAAAATAATTAATAATTAAATCATTAAATAATTATTTTATAATTAAGGATTCTTCTGAATCAGCATTTTATGACATTTTTACTCAGGGAATGGAATTGGATCAAAATGGAATGTCATAATGTTGATAAAAAAATTTTTTTTTATTTGTTTCAATTTTAATTTATTTATTAATTTCATAATTTAATTAAAATTTTATTTTGAATTATTTATTATTTTAATTTATCAAGTAAAAACAATATTTTCTAAAAACTTGATTTAATTAGGAAGGATTTTTTTTCTAATTCTACATACATAGTAGTTTGAAATTTTGTCGACTGATCTTTCAGCTTCATTATATAATGATTTCTCCAATTAAGACGTAACCTATGCGCGGTCAGTTGGGGGTGATATCCCATAAAGACGCGGCCACTATAACTCAATATTTCTTAAAACTTACAATTATGTAACAGAGCAATTTTAGTAGTAAAAATAAATATAATGAATCATTTGATTGTCTTAACTTTTATGTAATATGTAATTAATTTTTACAGAGAAAAGTGTAAAGATTATATATTTTTATTTATTGTATAGTAAATGCAAGAATCTTATCAACAGCAACAAGTAAATAATATTAATGTAGTTAATAATGGAGGAAATGCATCAAATTCCACAGATTCGAGTGGTGAATTACGTTCATTAGTAATTCGTTCAGAATGCAGAGTTGGAGATGTGATTTCGTTTGTTTTATTTTCAAAATAAAGTTAATAATTTTAGACCCCATCGAGCAGTTTTAACTCTTTCAAAAAGTATGTTCAATGCTGGTTGTTTTTCATTACCTTATGCATGGATGCTCGGTGGTAAATGGGTGATTTCAATTCTTTAGTCTATTTTAAACTTTCCCTATAATTTAGGTTTCTTTTATCCTCACTATCGTCATTGCTGGTTTTAACTGGTTTGGTAATCATATATTGGTTCGTTCTTCACAACATCTTGCAAAAAAGTAAAATTAACTAATTTTATTTTATTCTGTTTTTTAGGACTGGTGTTCCAAGTCTTGATTATGGCCATTTTGCAAAACGGGTTTGTGACAAGAGTGACATACCTTTTTTAAGGAGTAGTAGCAAACGAATAATGTTTGTTCAATTTTTTATTTTAAGTTTTTATTTTAAGGTATGTTGTTAACATAACTATCCTCTTTTATCAACTTGGTATTTCTTTATTTTTTATTATTTTTTTATATTTTATTTTAAGGAATGTGTTCAGTTGCTATTCTTTTTATTTCCGAAAATATGATTCATTTATTGGGATGGTTATTAGGATCTTCAACCACACTTATGGCAACAATAGGTTTAATTTTCTAAATTAGTCTTTAAATTTAAATAAATATTTTAGCAACAATATTTATAATGGCAACAAATATGTTCACCGAAATGAAAATGATAAGTCTCTTTGCAATGGTTTCTTCTGTTTTCTTTTTACTGGGAGCAGGAGTTATAATGAATTTTACTTTGCAACAGCCAAGTCACTGGAGTGAATTGCCTTCTTATACGAATTTTACTGATACGGTTTGTTATTTGAATCCTTAATTTGTAGTTTTCTAGATCAATTCTAATATTTTTGAATTCTGGATTTAAATATTAAGTAATTGATTTTTTAAATAATATTTATTTTAGTCATGTAAATTTTTTCATATAGATAATCTTTATTGGAATGTCAATGTACGCATTTGAGGGCCAAACAATGATTTTACCTATTGAAAATAAATTGGACAATCCTGACGATTTTCTCGATAATTTTGGTGTTCTTCCAACAACAATGTGCCTTTGTACACTTTTTATGACGGCAATTGGGTTTTTTGGTTATAATGCATTTGGTCAGAATGTTGCAGAAACTATTACCGTTAATGTACCACACACGGGGTAATTTATTAAATTATTTTATGTTTAACAATTTTTTCTTATTTACTTTTTTAGTCTTTATTCTGTCATAAATGTGTTTCTTTGTATCCAGTCAATTCTTGGTCATTCAATTGCTATGTATGTAGTTTTTGATATGTTCTATAAAGGATTTCGACGAAAGTTCAGTAATCGTTTTCCAAATGTTAATGATTTAGTAAGTAATATTTTCTTATTAATTATTTTATTTAAATTTAGGTAATAGACAAAGGATTTAGATTTTTTTGGGTATTTATTACCTATTTAATGGCTGTACTTATCCCTCGTTTGGCTGTATTGATTCCATTAGTTGGTGTTACTTCTGGAACACTTTGTGCTTTAGTATATCCACCATTATTTCAAATAATCACTTTTTGGGAGGATTGGAAGGTTAATTAAAAACTTTTTTCTTTTATTTTTTAAAATAATCCTTATATTTTTTTAGTTAAATTTTACTTCAAAAGAAAGATATTTTTACATTGGAAGAAATATTTTTGTCATTTTACTTGGCATTTTTGCAATTGGTGCTGGTATTACAGCCAACATAATTCAAATAATGAATTTACCATCAGTTTAATTTTATTATAAAATTTTTAAAGTGCCTTTTTTGTTTGTATTCGTGATGACTAACACAAGCGATTAATAACACAACGATTATTTGTTTATTTTTTGTTATTTTTTGAAAAACTTGAACCGAAATATTAACAATAAGATATATTATTCGTGTAGATAAAATATTAAAAATTGTTTTTTTAATAGAAGAAAGGAAATATCTTATTGTTATTTCTAAATTTTCATTCTCTTTTCTAATGCTTTTAAAATATTTATTTTCTCAAATAAACATTAATTTTAAATAATTATAATTTTATGGATTATTTTATTCCTTTGGATATTTTTAAATTAAAAATTCTGTTAATTTTTATAGATTCAAAGATGCAGAGATGAATAAAACAACAGATTCTGGTATTTGTTATTATCCTCCTAAATCAGAAAAAAATAAAAGAATTGTGAAAAGTCTAGATTCTGATTTATTAATTCGTTTAGTACAAGAATTGGATTCTTGTATTGACAAAGCCGTTGAATATTATTTTCGTGATATCTTGGAAAAGATAAAAATTTTGGTTGAACATCCTTGTGAAGGTTCTTATTCTTTTAAATTTTTCGATTATTAAAATATAATAACATTTTTAGATCAAATACCTTCTTTGGTACTTTCAGGTCATTGCATTGATTGGCCCAATTTTATTCATCTTATTAATAGATTAATTCCAAATATTTGTATAATTAAACAAAAGGCATGTTCTTTTAATATATCGAAGGTTTTGGATGAAATTACCGAGGAAAAGGCAATATTCTTTTTGGAACACGATGGTTCTGATTATTTATTTCTTAAAGAATTTATTAAGGAAATTAAACTTTCAAGGTTGTTTTTTAATTAATTTTGAATAATTTGTTATTTTTAGAGTTCAAGTTTTTTTAGTTTTTCACACTCCAATTTCATTTTCAACTGTTTATGATAGAATTCCCCGTAAATTAGCCATTCACTTACATATTTCAAATGCTTCATTCCAACCATTTGGAGCTTTTCTACGCATTCTTTTTGAACAAACTCTTCCACTCTGTTTTCTTCATTCAAATGGTATTTTAATTAAGTCACCAACCTATTTATACGAAATGGATAACAGATCATTAAATAGTGTGAGACGTTCTTTAATTTTGGCACTTTATTGTTATTCAACAACAAATAAAAAACTACCAGCCAAAGTAAGAATAGTTCCATTTCTAAATGTAATAAAAAATATTTTTATTTTTTAGCAAGAACTTATTTCTATTCAAAGTCAAATAAAGGTATATTCTGTTCTCCTCAATTGGTTCTCTACATTGCTTTCTTTCGATGGAGGAAAAACATCATTACATTTTAAGCTACAAAATAACTCTGAATTCTTCAAAATATTATTAGAGTATTAATTTTTTGTTTTTTAATTTATAATTTTAGAAAAATTAAATCCTCTTCTAAAGTTTGGAGTAAAGATAATTGGATAACAAAATTGCAATCATTACTTCCAGTTTTACACCATTTAGGGAAAGAACTTGAAAGAGAACATATCAATTGTAAACAACTTATTAACAAACTTGAAAATTATAATAAAATGAATGTTGAAGAACTTGAAAACAATTCTCCTGATATTCTTATTGGTAATATTTTTAAGTAGTTAAACTTTTAGTACCAATTATAAATAATTACAAAATTTATTAAATAATTAAAATATAATAGATCAATCTATCAAGAATTCCAACAATTCCCGTCTATTAAGAAGTCGTTTCAATATCAGGAAACCACAACTAAATACTACAACTTTTCTAGCTCAAAGAGATAAAGAATTTAAAAGATTATGCAATCCACTACCAGAGCTTTTGTATTCTGAATTATTAAACTATTTAAATACATTATTTTTGGATAGATGCGCGGTAATTTTTTAAATTATTTAATATTTTTAATTTTTGACTAGTTAAGTTTACAATCTTTTTTTTTTAGCAACAGAAATGGAAATTTATTGCCGAGTACAGCTTTACTGGTTTTGGTGATAACATTGTAACCTTTTTAAATCCAGCACTTTCTACAGAAATTGATTATCAATTGGGGGAAAATGCTAAAAAGGAAGACTTGGAAATTGGACAAGAACAACAACAACAATTAGATATTTGTTTAGTTTATAGCATTTTAATTCAATATGGAATAGATCAATCAGCAATCCAATTGTCTAAACTTTATGATACCTTTTATCAGTTTGCTCCAAAAATTGATGGAATTGATTTTAATGCACGTTTTATGGCTGCGATTGCACAGGTTATTTAATTATTATTTTTAATTTTTTTTTCATCTTAATTTAGTTGGAATATATTGGAGCAGTAAAACAAGTTAACGAAGGAATTGTGCGTCTGATTTATCTACCGGTAGCAACTTTTGCACAGGATATATTTAAATCAAATTAATTTATTTTTACTTAAATATTGCCTTATTTCAATCAAATTTTTAATTGATTTTAATTTTTGTCGCAATTTGCTCACTTGTGAATTATTTAATAAAATTTGAGAACTTTTTTTTTTTTATTTAATAATGATTGTTATTTTTATCATGTTTTATCTCTTAATTATTTTATTCTTAATTTTTTTTATATTTATAAAAGCAAAATAAATGAGTACTCATTCTCAAAGTAATGGAGAAAGTATTAGTATTGTTGATGGAGAAGAAGCTTTAAAGTCCCAAGATAGTGCAGATGTTATAGAAGACAAATTACTTTCAATTAGTTCTGTTAGTTCTTCAGTAGATGAACGAAGTGTTGGAAACAGTACTGATGAAGATGTTCAAGGTTTTTTTTATTTTAAAATGATTTTAGATCTTGTGGAGCTAATCGTTAATTTCAATATAATATTATTTTAATAATTTTATATTTAGATAATGCTGATATGGAAGAACGTGAGGAATTATTGGGTACTGGTGATGAACTTCAAGATACTGACGTGGAATTGATTAATCCTGGTGTTGAAGTTTTTGAAATAGATGAAAAACAAGAAGCAGCTCGTGGACGTGCTATTTCCCGACTTATTGGATTTAGTTTGGTTTTGATTATAGTTCCATTAGCTGCAATGTACATCACTTATCGATTCATTTTTACTGGTATTTATTTATTTAAAATATAGCTAATTAATAGTTAACTTTTTGGCAATTTTATAAATATATTTGTATAATTCTAATGTATTCATATAAAATTGGGTTTTAGGGTAGAACTAATTCTAACCTTAATTGCTTTAATTAATTCAGATCATTTTCATTTGCCTCGTGACAAAGCTGTTTTATATGGTGGTCTTGTTGCTGCTGCACTTGTTTATATTATTTTGGGATTATTTGCTTGGATTGCATATCGAGATGAACAACAAACAGCAATTGAATCTATTAAGACTAAAAATGTTATTGAAAGTAAAAAGATTGATTAAAAAGAAAATAAAATTTTAGGAGTTTGAAAATAATTTCTCCTTTTTCCCATTTTTTAATTCCAAAAATTTAATATAAATGAGAAATACGATCAACATTAAATATTTTGTTGATTTTATTCGTATTTTACATTTATTTTTTGCCTTAAGAACTTGAACCTTTAAAAATTGTATTCCTTAATAAATTTTTCCTTTTTTTATAGGCATATCTAAAAATAAAAAAGATAATTAGAAATTATAAAATTAATATTTTTTAGCTTTTTTTAGGTTAAATTTTATCTTTTTTATTTTGCCAAATTCTTTAAATAAATTTAAAAGATGGAAAACATTTTTTTTTCAATTTTTCTTCCAACATTAAAAAATTTTTATCATTAAATAATTTTTTAAATTCTCTTTAGTAAAAATAATTCGTTAACTCAATAAAAAACAAAATCTATTTACTAATTAATTAATTATTAAATGCATATAATTATTTAAAAATTTATTTTTTTTAAATTATAATTAATTAATTTAATTTTAGATATTTAAAGGAAAATGTCAGCCTCTGAAGTTATTCCAAACCTTCGAAATCCAATAGTTCAGAAAAGAATGAAAAGTTTATTTACTTATAGTTTTTTAATTTTATTACTTCCTTTGGGTTCAATGTTTTTACTTAAAAGTTTTTTGTTTGAAGGTTTTTTTAATTTTATTATAATTAATTTAGTTATTTAATTATTTTTAGGATATTTTGGATTACAAAGTCGTGATTCTATGCTTTATTCAGCAATTGTAGCTGTTTTAATGGTACATTTAGTTTTAGCTTTATGGATTTATACAGCCTGGGAAGAGCCTTCAGAATTTGAAAAAGAAGACTAAAAATAATTAAAAACAATTAAATCTCTTTTACAAATATATTTTGCAATAATAAAATAAAAAAAAATATATTTATTTTTCAATTTTAATTTTTTTAAATAATTTGAATATTTTTTTTATTTAATTTTTAATTATTTTATATATTTAATTTTTTTTAAATTTAAATGTCTTCAATTTCAACAGAAAAATCAAGTAGTGGATTAACTGGTAAAAATAATATAATAATTATTATATTATTTTTTTTAGCTCCAAAAGCAGCTAGTCGAAAGTTGGAAGAAGCTTTTGGAGGTGGAATAACTGAAAATGAAGATGAATTTGGTGCCCATGATTACCGAAATGAAATGCAACTTAAAAAAGATCATTTATCAAGACCACTTTGGGTAGCTCCTGATGGACATATTTTTTTAGAATCTTTTTCACCTGTTTATAAACATGCATCTGATTTTTTAATTGCTATTGCTGAGGTTATTATTTAAATTAATTTGATTTATTTAAAATTAAAAATAATTTTATATTTTTTTAGCCAATTTGCCGTCCTGAATTCATTCATGAATATCAATTAACGGCTTATTCACTCTACGCTGCTGTTTCTATTGGATTACAAACTAGTGACATTATTAAGTATTTGGACAGATTATGTAAGACTACATTACCTGAAGGAATTAAAAAGTTTATTGAAGTAAGAAATTTAAAGAAAAACAATTTTTGAAAAATATTTTTTAAGGCCTGTACTCTTAGTTATGGCAAAGTTAAATTAGTATTAAAAAAGAATAAATATTTTGTTGAATCAAGGCATTCTGATATTATTCAACGTTTATTAAAAGATTCAGTAATTCAAGATTGTTTAATAAATACTAGTGAAGAAATACAAACAATTAATAATAATAGTAGTAGTAATATTGGTGATAATATAAAACAAAAAATAATTAAAATAACAAATGAACAACAAAATCAAATTCAATTTCCAACAAGGTATTATTATAATGAAGTAATAATTAATTAAATAATATATTTTAGTTCTAAAATAATTGAAGAAAATAAAATAAATGAAAAAGAGAAAACAATATTACAAGATAAACAACAACAAAAAGAAGATATTATTGAGGAAGATGATAATTTCTTTGGTAAATTAACGGAGGAAGAAGATGATGAAGAATCTGAAGCTTTGAGAAGTTTGGAGATTTTGGCATTTGAAAGTATAATTTTAAAAATATTTTTTTGTTTCATTTTTTTTTCTTTTAAAGTTAAGCAAGAATGTATTGAAATAGTACAAAAACGTTGTATTGAATTAGAATATCCTTTACTTGCTGAATATGATTTTCGTAATGATACAAATAATCCTAATCTTAAAATTGATTTAAAGCCAGCAACAACATTAAGGTTAATAAAAAAAATAAAATATTTATTTTTTTAGACCTTATCAAGAAAAAAGTCTTAGAAAAATGTTTGGAAATAGTAGAGCTCGTTCTGGAGTTATTGTTTTGCCATGTGGGGCAGGAAAAACACTTGTAGGTGTAACTGCTGCAACTACAATAAATAAAAGATGGTAAAGGAAATAAATAATAATCTTTTTTTTTTAATATTTATTTATATATAAAGTTTGGTTCTAGCAACAAGTAATGTTAGTGTTGAACAATGGAGAGCACAATTTAGAGTAAAAAATATATTTATTTTTTTAATTATTTATTTAAATTTATAATAGCTTTGGTCAACAATTAATGATAACCAAATTATTCGGTTTGTTTTATTTTTAAAATTAATTTTATTATTAGATTTACACGTGATGCTCGTGATATGGTGCCAACTGGTGCAGATGCTCTTAAACCAACTATTTGTATTAGTACATATTCAATGGTTGCTTATACAGGAAAACGTGCTTATATGGCTGAAGAAGCAATGAGATATATTGAAGGAAATGAATGGGGATTATTACTTTTAGATGGTAAAAATTAAAAAAAAATATATTTCTTTATTTTTTCTAAATTAGAAGTTCATACAATTCCTGCAAAAATGTTTCGTCGTGTTTTAACAATAGTTAGAGCTCATTGTAAATTAGGATTAACAGCAACACTTGTTAGAGAAGATGATAAAATTACTGATTTAAATTTTTTGATTGGTCCAAAAATTTATGAAGCAAATTGGATGGAATTACAAAAAGCTGGACATATTGCTCGTGTTCAATGTGCTGAGGTTATAATTTTAAATTTAATTTTAAATTAATAATTCATTTAAAAGGTTTGGTGTCCTATGACTGCTGAATTTTTTGATTATTATTTAAAATCTTCAATAAATAGGAAATTATTATTGTCAGTTATGAATCCAAATAAATTTCGTGTATGTCAATATCTTATTAGATTTCATGAAAGAAGAAATGATAAGGTAAATAGGGGAGGTTTATTTTTAATATTAAATAAATGTTTAAAGATAATTGTCTTCTCTGATAATGTTTTTGCATTAAAAAAGTTTGCTATTCAAATGAATAAACCATTCCTTTTTGGTCAAACTTCACAACAAGAACGAATGAAAATTCTTCAAAATTTTCAATATAATCCACGTGTTAATACAATATTTGTTTCTAAGGTTATGCATAATATTATTTTAATTGATTTATATACATACACTAAATAATATAATTAATTTAAAAAATAAATTCTATAAAATCAAATATTCTTTTAATCTTCAAAAATTATTCAAAAACAATTTTTAATTTAATATTTATTTAATTAATTTATTTATTTTTAGGTTGCAGATACTTCATTTGACTTACCTGAAGCAAATGTTCTTATTCAAATTAGTGCACATGGTGGAAGTCGAAGACAAGAAGCTCAGAGGCTTGGAAGAATTTTACGTGCTAAAAAGCTTAGTGCTGATTTATTTAATGCTTATTTTTATTCTCTTGTATCACAAGATACAGTAGAAATGGCATATTCTCGTAAAAGACAACGATTTTTAGTTAATCAAGGATATGCTTATAAAGTTGTTAATGAATTTCCTGATATGGCAAAAGAACATTTAGATTTAGGACCAAAAGATGAACAATTAAAACTTTTAAGTCAAGTTTTACAAGCATCGGATATTGAAACTTTAGAAGAAGAAACAAAAGATGAACTGACGGATGGAATTCAGAATAAAGTTGTTATTTTTTTTTTTTGAGAACAATTAATTTAAAAAAATTTAATTTTTAAGGCAATTAGAAGAGATGTTGATATTTCTGCGTTTTCTGGTGCAAATTCAATAAGTTATTCAACACAACAAAGAACTGGAGGAAAAAGAAATGCTGATGAAAGACATCCACTTTTTAAACGATTTAGAAAATAATATATATTATATATGTATATTTAAATGTTTTCTTAATTAAGAAATAATTACTTATAGATAACTCTCGAATCCATGATCAAATAAAAGATTTCCGAGCTAAGATTACCACAAATATGGTGGTTAGTTATAATATCAGTTAAGTAAAGGAGCATTGGGCCTTGTTGAAGATTCTAGACAGGAAGGACCATGACAGTCCCTATTGCGTCTTGAATTACTGTCACTCTAACTGGCTTTTATACTAAAATTTGACCATTTGGCTTATATAGTGGTATAGTAAACAATTTATTTGATCTTTTTAAAAATTTAATAATAATCAAAAAGGTATAAAAGCAATACAAATATCTTATTAGATAACACAACAACTGTCAACAAATAGCTTCTGTCTACAACAACAACAAATTCTCTTCGTTCGTCAACTTGGCTGTGATGCGAAAGCGCTACTGCCACTCTGGAACCGGCGGAATGGTCTCTTCATCATCGTTATTCTTGGTCTCACGTGCTCTACTTCAGATGTTCATGATTTCTCTGTTGCTGTACGATGGCAGTGTCTGGTGCGCGATTGTCGGAAATGGCAAACACGAGATGGAAAATGAAAAAATTACAAAGCTGAAGATGGGAACGCCAACTAAGTGTAAAATCCAACAGACTGCTGATGGATTGTAAGCAATATTTAATTTTTAAATAAATACATTTTTAAATTCATTTCATTACAGTGAATTGCTCTACGATAAAGATGAAACAGCAAAGGAAACTTGCGCATTGGATCTTTTCATGAAAAAAATTGATACATTCATCATGATGAAGGTTGGTGTTCGTGCCAAAAGTGGAACATTAACCAGCTGCTTGACGGGTGATAAGAACCTCGAAGATAGGGTCAACGACAATATGTAAGTAATTAATTATTTTGGATTGTTTTTTTAAATTAATGATTTTTCTTTGTAGACTGCCATTCAGCTTCAGTCTCCATGAGTCCTCAGAGTTCACGCCTTCACAGGGTGGAGACGCCGATTGTAATCACTTGGCTCAATGCAAAAATAATGGTGGAAATTGTCTTAGCGAAGCTCACTACTCTGTTGGTTTTGGACGCAATGGCAATAAAGTTACCAACTATATCTCGCCAAGTAAAATATTTTTAAATTTTTAGCTATTAATCAACCTTTTTTAGTTGGTGATACACAACTTTGGAGTTGCGATTATCCTGAAAAATCAGCTGATGCTAATGATGCACACATCGAATTCAAGGTCCGTACCGACGGGCAGGCTGGTTGGGAGGTTAATGGTGGATGCAAAGATGATCTGGCTTTTGGGAAAAAATCTCCAAATTGTGTCATTCCAAAGAAACTCCAACAGGCTAAAAAGTGGGAGATCAAAGATAAATCGTTACCTGATCCCATCTTTGACCACCTCTTCACTCTTCACGTCTTCAAACAACAACGCGTACCGAAACACAAAAAAGGACCAGGACTTGGAGAAGATCTTACGGGCGGACAAACACCAAAATGTCAGTTGTACATCCATTTTGTAAGTTCATAAATATGTAAATTTGTTAATCGTTTTTACTTTAATTTAAGGACGGTAAATACTTCAAGCAATTGGGTGGCACAGCTCCTCCTCCTCCTTCAACAGAAACCGATACGAACAGTTCGAGTTCAAGTGGTGGAGCAACCAATCCACCTCTTATTAGTGAAGGGCCGGCTGCAGAATCTTCTAATATTGGTCTCATCATTGGCATTGTTGCTGTAGTTGTCGTATTGTAAGTTTTTTGCTTTTAATGCGATTCTTCTAATTGTATAAATTTAAACAAATTAAGGCTTCTTGTGGTTGGCGGTGCAGTCTGGTTCTTCGCTCTTCGCGGCAAAGGAGGAGAAGAAGCAGGAATGGAAATGGGAATGACTGCTGGCGCTGGTGGCACTACAAAAACCAAAGCAACCAAAGCTGGCACCACCGTTGGAGGTACTAAAATTTTTAATTTTCTGATTAATATTGTGTTTAATTTTAATTTTTTAAGCAACGCAAGCCAAGACTGGGATGACAACTGTAGGAGGGACACAAGCCAAGACTGGAATGACAACGGCCGGTGGAGCAACGAAAGGAGCTACATCTAAAGCTGCAGGAACGACGAAGGGAGGTGCGACATCGAAGGCTGGAGCAACGTCGAAAAAGTGAATGGATGATCGGCAGAGGCGATAATGTGATAGGATAATATATCTAATAATTCATCATTTACCTATATATTGTATGCGCATAAGTATTTTCCCTTTCGCCTCTCTCATATGTAATAATATTCCTATATAATATATTTGCGCATGTTAGTATTATTCCCTAATTGTTTGTACCATATCTTGAAATATATATATATATTATGTCTATATATCTTATGTAACCCCATCACATGATAAGTTGTATGTATTGTTGAAAAAATAAAATATATTTGTATATAATTGTTTTTTTTTTGTTCTTATTTTAATTAAGGATTAAAAAAGATATTTTTTAATTTTAATTAATATTTAAATAATTTTTAAGCCAATTAGTTTGGAATATGAACATTTTAGATACTTTATTTTATATTAAATTTATTTTTTAAGCATAATTTAAAAGTTTTGTCTGAATAGATACATTTATTAAATAAATTGTTTTTAAAAATTTATTTAAACTTTAAAAAATAAGATTAATCAACAATTAATGAATTATTAAATTCTATTTCATTCTTTTTAATAAAATTTACATTTTAATTAAAAATTAATTTCCTCTTCATTTCCTTTTACAACAAAATCTTGTTTAAATATAAATTCTCGTGTATATTCATTTGTTTGACAATTATTTTTGCATGTAAATATTAAAATAGTAGCCTAATTAATTAATTTAATTAAAGAATTTTATAAATAAAATACCCAATCTAAACTTTTTCCTTCAATTAAATCAATATCAATTAATGTAAGTAAATATGGCATTAATTGAAATTCAAATTGTCTAGGTCCACCACATAATTGACAATTAGGTATTAAATTAGGAGAAGAAGAAAAATCAGTAGCTAAAAGATAATTTCCACCCCTTTGATAACGTAAAATTTGTTTAGGATTTAAACAAATTATTCTATTAAAACGACGAAATGATACATCTTCTAATTCTTCTTCAATTTTATTTTCAATTTGTTCATTTACTTTTTCAATTATTAAATTCTAAAAATTGAATTTAAAAAATATATTTTGTTAATTAATTTATTTATTAAAAAAATACCTCCAATTCCCCTTTCTTTGTTTTTTCATTTTTATTTTCTTCCATATTATTTTCTTCTTCTTCTTCATCAGTTGATTCATCATCACTATTTTCATTAATTTCTTCTTCAAAAATCATTTCAATTCCATATTCTTTAAAAGTAAATCCTTGTCTTTCTTTAAGTTTTGTTTTTTGTATAAAAGTTAAATCTTTTTAGATTAAATAATTAATTTTAAAATATTAATTAATTAATACCTTTTTCATTTATTCCACATTCTTCTCTGTGACATGTTTGCCAATCCTATAAAAAATATAATAATCAAATTTTTTAAATCCTTTTCAAAATCTTTTTTTACTTTCCCACCATTTTTTAAAAAACTGACAATTTTTTCTATACCAAATATTATTCTCTTACAAATTTAAAATAATATTCAGAGAAATTTTTTTTAAGTTTAATCCAAAATTAATTAAAATTCTAAGACTTTAACTCCTACAAAAGGCTAAAAATGGAGGACAATTTAATCGAAGGAAACATTGAGGATCAAATTCTTTAATTTAATTAAATAATAAATTAATTCTAACAATTATTTGATGATTCCTTGAACAATACATTCTTTTTGAACATTTTGAACATCTCTTCGCAGCACGACATCCACAAACTACACAAAGCTTTGCAAAAGTTTCATAATTAAAAAAAGGGTCTAAAGATAAAGAAGATGAAGAAGGTAAAGGCGTTGGTCCATCTGGACTATAAAAAAAATTTTCTCTAGGTAATTGACAACGAAAAACAGCAAAATTAGAAGAATCATTTAACTAAAAAGATAAATTAAATAAAGATAAATAATCAAACATTTGAACATCCTTTTCTACAAGCAAATAAATAAAGAACACGATGAAAAGCATGTGGAGGATCTAATGGACTTGTGCAATATATTTGTAGTAGAAAAGCCATAGGTGAACGGCAAACCTTAATTTTGTTTAAAAAGCTTATAAATTAAAAACTAACCAAACATTCAAGATCTTCACTTTGTGGAATTGTTACAGGATTTAGCCATGCAGGAAAACCTCCAACTTTACCTAATGGTAAATATTGACGCTCTAGTTTATAAAGTTCATCACTTTCTAATTTTAATGCTAAACCCAAAAAAACTGGAGAAGTCTCAACAGACGTTGACATTAAAAATTTAAATTTACTGTTTCTTAAGTTGAAAACAAACACAAATTAATTTTAAATATAATAATTTAAAAATGATAAAAAGCGAAACAAAATTAACAATTTAATTATATTTTTTCCATTTAACAACACAATTCTTATAAAATGGATATTAAACTTTTTCGTTTATCAATTTTATATCCTTCAACGTTTAACAGCAACTTGTGCTTTGGGGGCTTTAGGTTGTTTCGAAGCCTTTACCTTTGGTTGCTGAGCAGCTTTAGTCTGAAAAATAAAATGTTAAAATATTTCGTAAAAAAAATAAGTTTAACGGTTACAAAATCATTTAAAGGATTTAAGGCCCTTTTTAATAACTTGTTTGCCAGTTTTTCTCTGCAAATTATTATTAAAAGTTGCAAATTATAAAAATCTAACTCTTTACAATTTTGCATTGTTCCGACACGCAATTGAATTAATAAAATTAAACAAAAGCGTTATAATACAATGCCTACTTATATTTTAAACTAAGAAAATTTAACCAGTTTTGCAGCCTTCCGTTTAGTTTCTTCCTTCTTGGCACGCACAGCCTCTTTTGCTGCTTTAATAGCAGCTTCGCGTTGTTGCTTCCGAAATTCAGGCTTCTGATTTCGTTGTGCGAGCAACGCCTCAACTGTCATATCAGCAACTGGACGAGAAGCAGTTTGAACAGTACGTTTGACACGTTTCTTCTGTTGACCTTCGTCAGCATGAATTCCCTAAAGAAATTAAGCAAATTACGGGAAAAAATTATGTATAATATAAAGATTATAATTAATGTTAACCACTTGGAGGAGAAAATTGGACTTTAAAAGACCAAATCCCGGAAATTATGGTTCAATTGCTTTTTCTCCTTTTAGTTTTCGCCAAATCCAAAGGTTAAATAAGCCAAAAACTAAGGGAGAAGAATAAATCAAGTCACTATATCACTCGAAAATAATATAAAATATCATAGCAAAAATATCAATAAAATGAATCTCTAAACAGTATAAAACCTTTTTGTGCTTGCGACGATAAAGAACAGTCCACGGAACATCACGTGGATTGCGTTTCAATCCAGATCCTTTTTGACATTTAGCACTCAGAAAAATTTGAACCTAAAAATTGACAAAATTAACTAGTCAATAATTAAACAAATTGTAAACCATTAGGAAGGGAAAATGATTTATAAAAATCACATTCCGGCAAACAGGTTCTCACAATTTTATTTTTGCACAAATGTATGCCTTTAAAAATACTTTCAATTTAATTAAAGGACTGAGCATTGTGCAAAGGAAAAATAAACTAAAAAAAAACCTTTCCGTCGGTACGAATCACACGTTTGCCGTGGCCAGGATGAATCTTATAACCAGAATATGCGCACGTTTCTAACTTCATTTTAAGACTCGTTTAACAATATTTTTTATTTAAACTAAATTATAACATTTAAAATTAAAATAAAAAACATCCAAGTGATAGAATGAAAATAAGAATTACAAAAATTTTAATCGATTGAAAGACGGTTCAGAGCATCCGATTCATTGCAACGAATAATATTTGAAATAAGCTATTGTGTGCTTAACGAATTTTTAAAAAAATTTTTTGTATTTTATAAATTATAAATGTGTATTATCTATATGTTTTATACATTTTTTAAAATTATCCCCACTCTAAATCGATTACACTCTACCCTGAGCAAAAATTAATGAGATAAAACATTAAATGCATAAAAGAAAAATATATGTATTAAGGTAGGTAGGGAAGTTGTTGGGTATCTGGACCAGAATAATCATATTATGTATATATTATTGTAACATTAAAGATATTATTCCACCCATAAGTATTTTTTATGCGCAAACTAAATTATTAAATAAACACAATTAAAGACTAATTATCAATAAGCTTGTTTAAAATAATTAAATTAGGTTTTCAATTAAAGAGATGGAAATAAAGATTAAAAGAGGAGAGATGGATCTTACTAACATTCTAGAGAATTTAAATATTTTGTAAAATGCAAAAATATAAATCTGAAAAATATAAAATTGAAGAGAATTTAACGTGAGTAATATGTGGTAAACTTAAGATATTTAAATCGAGAATGTTGACAAATTCTTGTACTACATCCAGTAGTAAGCCATCTAGCACTTACAATTTGATCATCCTGACGTTTTTCTAACCAATTGATCCAACGTTTACGACGTAATAATGCTAATTTTCGATGACCCTAAGTAATTAAAAATTAAAAATAAATTTACTTTAAGTATAAACCTTTCTAGCCATTCCAGGAGCTCCTTTGCGTACAATTAAATCAACTTCAAGTGTATTATTATCATAAAAAGTGTCTGTTGTCATATTCTTTATTTCCTTCAAAGGATCATCTACATTAATCATTCTAATAAATCCATGACTAATATAAAATTGTGGTATTTTTTTTGTTATTGAAGTAATATTTTTTTGTTCTGTTTGAATTTCTGATGTTTCGTTCTGTTGTAAATCTGTTGTTAAATTAGTAGATAAAAATTGAACAGACAAGAGTTGACGATAGCGAATGTTTTTCCGAAGAAAATAAGACTTCGATGAATAATGTTTTTTAGTTTTTGTTGTTTTTTCTAGTAAACCATCCTGTATTTAAACAGGAAAAATTTTTTTAATAAAAAAAAGAATTTATTTAAGGTAGAGCCTTTTATTTTTAAATTTTATTTGAACGAATAGAAATTTAAAAAATAGCTATAGGTTAATCAATGCCAACTAAGATTATTTTAGGTAAAAATTTTCCTTCAATTAATATTTTAACCAAAAATACCAAACAATATAAAAACATAATCAAAAAAAACTTAAATAATAAAAAAAATACTTAAAAACATTTGAAAGGAAAGACATTATTATTAATATTATTTTTCTAACAATATTTTAAAATTTAATCTTTTCCCCACTTACAGCGTTCACTCCATGCTTTTCGAGAAATGTTGACCATAAAGGTAAAGGTATAACATTTTCACTTTCCTTTTCTTCTTCCTCTTCTTCATCATCAATATCTGATCCACTTCCTGGTTCATTTGTATCAATTAATTCAATTGTTATAATTGGATTTTCTCGATTGAAAAAGAACATTTTATAACAGTTTTGATTAATTAATAACTTAACAAAATTATATTAAAAAATAAAAAAAAAAGATAACTTTTTCAGCCAAAGCTTCATATTCTGAACCAACTTTTTTTGCCCATTCACCATGTTCAGCACCATCTAATCGTTTTTTAAAATATTCTTCAAAAAGTTCAATAGATTTTAAATTAGTATTATCAGACATATAACTCTTTAAATGATTTGTTATTGTACTAACTAATTTATCCATTGTAAATAGAATATATGCTCTTGTGTCAAACATACTTCTAAAAATTAAAATATTTCCTTTATAATAATTTAAATAAAAATTACCTTAATGTATCCTCAAAACTAGCAGCATCAACACTTCCATCAAGTAAATTCTTCATTTCTTGTAACATAATTTGATAAAAATTCTCTGGATTTTGAAATGGTTTCTTTAATTCTCTTAAACCTTTATGGACATCCACAGCGTTTAAAAAATGAGATTCTTCGCTATCTCCATATTTTTTATAAGTACGCCTTTGTTTTTCACGAAATTTAATTTCTTGATCATATTCTTCTACTAATTCTTCAGTACATTTTTTAATAGTAGCCAAACGATCACATAAAATTGCATGAAGACGAATAAAAAGAACCCATGAATTTGTTCCAAAAAATTGGACATATAAAAGTTCTTGTTGTTGCTAATAATAAATATTGTTTAAAAAAATATTTTTAAAAAAAACCTCATCTGGAATAACATTATTTTTGTTATTTTCTGTTGCTTTTGAAGAATCTTTAGTAGACAAACTATTCCCATTGCCAGATTTGTCAACATCTGTTTTATAATTATATTATTAATCATTTATTTTTTAAATTTAGAAAAATAAATTCTAAATATTATCAAAACCTTCCATTTCGGTATCCAATAAAGCTGAACTGTCTGTTTTCTCCATTAATAAAGATAATCCATATTGTTGATCATCCCATTTAATTTTAAGCAAGAAAATACGTGGAATAACAGACAAGAGAAGAGATTCTATGCCTGAAATATTTCAAAAAATAATTTTATAAAATTTTTACAAAACCTTTCTTTTCACGAGAATTTAAATGTCTTTTAACATAATGAAGTAGAAGTTCATTTGCATCATAGAAAATTTGTCTATCAGATGGGTATTTAATACATAAATGAGGACCCCATTCAACTTGTTTATTTTCTGATAATTTTTCACGTCTCTAAATTAAAATAATTTTTTAAGTATTATTTTTTAAATTTAACTTCATCATATGCACTTTCCAATTGATTTATAATACCACGACTTCTAATATTTTTAACATCATTAGTTTTAAATGTAAGGGCTTGATGATCCAAACTTTTCAAATAATTCTTTTCAACTTGATCACGCCAAATAACATTATATTCATCTCTAACACCTTGCCATTCTGTGTCTTTTGCCTTCATTCTACTTAAAACTTGTTGTATTGCGACAACAGGTTTTTCACGTAAAGCTGATAATATTTTGTTGGCATATTCACTAAAAAATATTATTTATTTATTAAATATTTATTCTCTTCAAAACTAACCCATATAATTTTTTTACAGCTCTAGAAATTACTGTGTAAGAACACCCTAAACGTTTTTCATTAGCAGCCATCCATTTCTTGGCTTCTTCATTATTCAATGCTTCAACACGACGAAGAGCATATTGTAATGCATCAATTGCAGTTGAATTAGTTTCAATAAGAATATCAACCTAAAAATAATTGAAAAAATTTAAAAATAAAACCAAAAAACTTCAAAACGTTCATCCTCTGTTCGACACATAACTTCCTCATAAGTTGACTTTTTTGAAGTTACAGAAGAAGTATCTTCACTTGACCATGTTGGATAACAAACCCAACGATCATTCAATACTTCCTTGCATAATTCTGTCCGTCCAGAACAAATAGGATATTCGTAATCTGTGGGCATACAACGATAACTGACACCAAGTTGTTTTGTATGAGTAAAATCTTTATTTTAAAATATATTATGTATTATTGGACAAAAAACTTTAAAACAAACTCACCAATTTGATAAGCAGATTCAGAAGGCAGTCGATCTTCTACTGTGAGTTGTTTATTTGGTTGACGTATTATTTCAATTTTACCTCCAAGTATGTCTTTAAATTGTTTTAAAAGTTCAGGATAGGATCTAAATAATTAAAATGAACATTTAATGTAAAAAATTTACGAAAGAAAAGGAGTTATTAAATCAATTAATTCCCCTTTTGAAACTATTGATTTTGTATAAAGTGCTAAATAACGAAGAAAATTCTGAAAGATTTGTTCACTTTGGAGTGCATCATGAACCTTAAAATAAATAAAAATAAAAGTTAAAAAAAACCTTTTCAAAGAAAACAAATTCTTTTAAAGGAATTTCCTCAAGTATTTTGTTCATTGATGTATCGTAAACAATTTTAGTTTGAGTTTTAGATTTCTTAATTAATTTAATTTAAAATTATTAAATAATTAAAATACTTTTTGAGATAAATATTCAGCGGCAGTAGTTGTAGTATTAGAACGTTTTTTAACTGTTGTATTATTAGTCACATTGGAATCCATTGCAACAGAAGTATTGACAGAATTATTTTGATCAAATTGAATAATTTCAACATTTCCTTCTTGGATATTTTCTCCTTCACATTCGTTCTGAATTCCATTTTGTTGCAAAGGAATCTGTTCATCAATGAGTGGCTGTTGATCAATTTGTTCTTTAGAAGAAAATTCAATACTAGCATCAGGCAAGAAGGATTTAAAATCACGCATCAAGTCTTCTTCGTTGTGGAAAAGTTTTGCCACCTCTTGGTAAACATCAGATTCTGTTAGACGCTGGAAAGAAAATTAATTTTAATTACGCAAATAATAAAAAAACCTGAGATCCATCAGCACGCTGATAATTGCTTAAAATTGCCAAAAATTGATGATAAATTTCAGGTCTGTTAACAAATCGTTCCTAAACATTTTTTAATTTTTTGAATTATTTTGAATAAAAAATAACCTTAATTTTGTTCAAATAACCCAATGCTTGGTCAAAATGAATAGGTTGTTGTCCAGAAACAGAAGATTGTTGTTGTGAATTATATTGTTGCTGTTGTTGTTGAGACCTAGAAGAAATAGTCAAAGCATTTTGATGTTCACTAATGATCTGTAATTGTTGTGCTGCAGTTGTAGGACTCATTAAAGAAACTCCAATTTGTTGAGAACTTTCATTGCTATTTGAGTGATAATTCTTTATAAAATTAATAATTATTAAATAAAAAGTTTAACAAACCTGTAATTCACGAGTTTGAACAATTTTTGCAGAATTATTCGCTATTTGATGACTCTGTGGAGAAGCAACTCCATCGAGGGGTGGGGAGGAAAGGGCAGAAAGCCCACTTGGACTTTGCTGATGACGTATAACAATAGAAGCTGGCCCACGGTTTGTTTGAGAGACTTGAGAATTCTGATCAGAGCTTAAATGAACGTTAAATTATTTATTTAAAAGGAAAATAAAATATGAACTAACGGAATTGAATTTATTTGTTGAATAAATGATGATCCAGTAGATCCAGAGCTAACTTCAATTACTTGTCCAATTGCTAAAACGAATTCCAGAATTTAAATAAAATTTTAAATAGACCATTATTAATTAGCTTGTTTGAACCATTAGGCTCCCTAATTTGTGTAAAATCACCGCTAACGTGGACTTCAAAACCTGGCGGCAAAAATGTATTAAAACCATCAATTAAATCAGGATTGAATCGGAAAAGTTTGGTAACACGAAGAATAACACCATGTGTATCAATTCTAATAAAATTAAAGTTTTAATTTAAAAAAATAAAATTACGTGTGAGATTTAAATTCTTTCATAACTTCTAAAAATTCATTGTACTTCTCCGGTGTTTGCATAAATTGCTGACGAACTCGCTCTATAATTAATTAATGTAATTAACTTGTTTATAAATAAATACAAACCTAAATATGAAAGTGCATCCTCAACTTGAAGTCTCTAAAAAAATAATTGAATAAATGCATTAAAAATACTTTATTCCTCATATTTTGTTGAATTTGAACATTATTATTTGCCCCAATAATTGGTGTAGCTGTTGAAATACGAGATTGCCCACCATTAAAATAAACTCCTCTATATGTTTGTTCAGAATGTTGTTGTGCCATAGAACTATTTGTTTGATTTAAATGAACACTAGAAATTGAATGAGGAGGAACAAAAGTTGTATGATGATGCTGAAAATTTGTCTTAAATTTATTATTCAGCTAGTCAATGTGTTTTTACTAGAATTTAATCAAAAATCTAGTAAATAAACATTTAAACTTTAATTTTATTTTCAAATCCAATTCCATTTCTATACCTGGTGATGAATGGAATTAAGGGAAGGTTCAACACCTGGAATTAAATGTATTGTCTGTTGATTTGTTAATAAATCCTGTTGTCGTCCAGAATCAATTCCCCCAATATTTGTGAGAGAATTCTGATTCATATAATTAAATTATTTATTAAGTATAGCTAAAAAGAATGTATATGTTAGTAGTAGTATGTATTTATTTATTTAATTTAAATAATACCCTAATTATATACAAAAGTTTATATTTATTAAAAATTTTATATTTTTTCCCTAAAATTTATTCATTTTATTAAATAATAATAAATATACTTTCCTAAAATAGGAATAAAAATTAAATAAAAAAATTAAATATTAGAAAAAACTTTTATTTAAAAATATTAAAATAATCAACAATAAATGACTAAAATGATGAATTTGCTACTAATTGAGCAAATTGTAAAAATTGTTCTTCAGTAAGTAAACAAACTCGGCGATAAGGCCTATAAACTTGTCCATTTCGGCGAATACAATTAAAACGAGAAGTGCTTTCTACCTCAGATTCAACTGGATATTGAAAATAAGGAAAATGCTGTTGCATCTGAATTAATGAAAATATTAATAAAAATAATAGTCTTTGGATTGTTGAAGTCCTTAAAACAATTTAATATAAAAAAAAGTATAGAGATCAGGTTCCATTAAACTAAACTTAGTTAATTATCTTTCTACAATAAATAATTACATTAAAAAGCAATTCTTCTTCAGGATTGTCAAAAATCACATCACTAGCATCTGTCAATAATCTACGACGTTCAGCTTTACCAATCTTCTTTTTTGGATTTTTGTCCTCTTCTGAACCTTGTTGTTCACTAAAAAATATTAAACTTTAAAAAATTAAAAACAAACCTATTTTTTGCTAAAGAAAAATCATCTGTGTTAATTCTGATCTTTATAATTAACAAAAACATTTGGTAATGCTCCTTTTTAGGTAAAGAATTGTAATCATTGCTTTAAAAAAGATTAATTTGTTAGAAGATAATTTATTTCAAAGAATAAATAATTACTAAATAATAACACCCAAAAATCCAAATAATTAAGAAATAAAAAAAATAAAAGAATCAACCAAATTGACGTGAATGCCGGAGCTGAAATTTGAACTGGAAATTGTAATAAACGTTCATTAATCAAAAATCCAGTTTTAAATTTAGTATCCTCAATAGATTCATCATTTACTTTTAAATAAATTTCAAATTGTCTGAAAATACTACTAGTCGAAAACTTTTTTGCTCTTTGAAGTAAAAAATTAGAAAGCTCTACAATATGTTTCTATAAAACAAGAAATATTTAATTAAATAAAAAATAATAAACTTCTGGACTATTTAATCCAATAATCGAGAGAACACCACAAACAATTGATTGAGAATCTTCTTCATCAGCAAATTCTTCTGCTGGTTTGTAAACACAACCAAATGGGCTTAATTTAATAATTGTATTTGCTAATTCTTTTCGATCAATTTCAGAACGTAAAAAAATCTTAATAATAAAATGATAATTTAATTAAAATTAAATACTTGTGCAAGTAAATTTTCTAATCCTTCAATATCTTCTTCAGAAGGAGGAAATGCCTCAAAATCAAAGTTCATATTCTCCATATTTTCAACATTTTCTTCGATAGGTAAATCAGGTTCTTCGTTGTCCTCATTTGAAGAATTACAGATACAGTTACTTTCTAGATTATCCATTTATTTTTATTATTAAATTTATCTAAACTAATTAATTATATAATCCCTAAGTTTGGATCGTGGATGGTTAATTCGACAGTAAAACAAATTCGACAGCAAGTAAATTCGACAGTAAAATTCGACAGTGGATAAATTCGTCAGCGAGTAAATTCGACAGTGCACTATTTTAATTTTTTTCACCGTTTTCCTTCCTTTTCGACAGTGAATAAATTCGCCAGTGAGTAAATCCGCCAGTAACCCTATTTTTTAAAAATATATAGTTTAATAATATCATTTGGGTAAAACTAAAGGAACAATGTTTCGACATTTAGTACGACATTTTGGTAATAGCCAACATAGGAAATTTTGGTAAATTACATTTCGGTAAAAAACATTTCGGACGATATTTCGCAAAATTTATATCCATAGATAAATGTAAATGAAAAATTAATTTTTATAGGGATTGAAGTTAATTGAGTGATAAAGCAAAGAAGCCGTTGACTCCCAAAACGAGGAAATGCGAAAACATATTCTATTGATTAAAATATTTAAAAAAAAATAGGGTTACTGGCGGATTTACTCACTGGCGAATTTATTCACTGTCGAAAAGGAAGGAAAACGGTGAAAAAAATTAAAATAGTGCACTGTCGAATTTACTCGCTGACGAATTTATCCACTGTCGAATTTTACTGTCGAATTTACTCGCTGTCGAATTTGTTTTACTGTCGAATTTACATAGCACCGTTTGGATGGAGGTTGTTAATTTCATTTTCTAGCCTGAGTGAATTAATTAAATTCGTCGTCTAAGTTGTCGCGCGCTAATGGCCGCCTATTTATTCAATTGATCATTATAAATATTTTAGATGAAATTTTCATTATTTTTCCGAGTTGCTTCAAAAGTCAATGATTGTACTATTACAAAAGATTTAATAAACATTTCAATCAAAGCTGGAACAGGCGGCAATGGTATTTTAAGGTTTATTTAACGGTTTTCTAATATTTTAATTAAATTTTTAAAGATATAATGGAATTGGTGGAGATGGTGGATATTTTTATGCAAGAGCAAATAATAAAGTCACATTTGATGAATTTTACTATAAATTTAAGGAAGTTTGTGAGTTGAGAGCCGAACATGGTCAACATTCTAGGCAAGTGAAACTGGTCGGCAAATCTGGCAAAGACTTTGTTAGTTTTATATATTTTTCCTTACAACTTTAATTTTCCAAATTTTTTGGTTTTTGATGTGCCTTTGGGAGTAGAAATTACCAATCATGAAACCAAACTTATGGCTCGATGTGTAAAAAATAGACAAAGATATTTACTAGCAAGAGGTGGAAAGGGAGGTTGTGCTGAAAATAAATACAAGTATCTTAATTTTTATTAATATTCATTTTTTATATTTAGAGGACAGCCTGGAGAACATTTTGATATTAAATTATTTATGCCATCTTAAAATTATATTTTTCAAAACTGTACAAATTATTAATTTTTATTTAAAAATATATTTTAATTTTAAAAATATGTTCATCTTATTGTTAAGTAATTCGTTTTTTTCTTAAATTTAAATATCTTTGATTAACATTTTAATATATTTAATATTATTTGAATGAATATGTAAAAGTGTCTTATTTTATTTTTAAATAGCTTTCATCAGTTAATGACTTAAAATATTTATAAAGTTTAAGTCCTCTTGTTTTGTTAGAGAACATAGCATTAAAGTAACTTTTCTTTTTTCCCGATATGTTCTGTTCAATCAATCGGATTTTACTCTTTAAAAATATTTGTTAAAGAAAATTTTACTCATTCGACGAATTTGCTAGTATATTTTCTTTTTTATCTTTTGATTTCTTTCAATCTTTATATAAACATTAAAAAAAAAGAGGAACGGAAAGAACAGGCGGAATAAATGAATTTAATAGATAATAAAGCCAACGGATTTTATTTCTAAATTTTTCATGAAATTGCTCACAAAAACTTTTCTTCTTATTATACTTAATAAAACATTACTTTAAATTTTAATTAACTTTTAATAATTTTTTAAATGAGTAATATTGTTCGTCAATCAAAATTTCGGCATGTGAGTATTTAAAATAGAATATATATATATCCAACTATTTTTCCCCTCATCAAATAAGTATATGGTAATTTTCATTACCTTTACTCAAATTTTGTTAAGATCATACTATCCCTTAATTGGCATTATATTTACTTCCTTTTGAGGAAAGTTTAAAAAATAATATACATAAGCAAAACTAAAGTCATTCTTAGAAAATTCGAAAGTTAATTAAAAACAATTCTATGATACATATATTTCTTATTATACATATAAAAAATATTAAAATTATTTTGTTTTAAAAATTCATTTTTTTTAGGTTTTTTGTAAACCAATTAAACAAGAACAATGCATTCAAGATGTTCGTATAACAGAAGTTTCTTGGGATTCCCAATTTTGTGCAGTTAATCCAAAATTTATTGTTTAGTAAATTTTAATTATTTTTTAAATTCTTTTTAAGGCAGTTATTGTCAAAGGAGCGGGAGGACCTTTTATTGTACTTCCTATTAATAAAGTAAAAAATATTCATAAAAATAAAAATATTATTTTAATTTAAAGAGTGGTCGAATAGATAAAGATACGCCTTTTGTTGATGCTCATCGTGCAGCTTGTTTAGAAGTTCAATGGTCTCCATTTAATGATCATGTAATTGCTAGCTGTTCAGAAGATACAACAGCCAAAGTTTGGATGATTCCAGAATTAGGGTTATTAAGAACAATTTCTGAGCCTATAGTTGAATTATCTGGACATCAAAAAAGAGTAAATACTTTAGCTTGGCATCCTACAGCTGCAAAGTTTATTTATTTTTATAGTTTATTTATTTATGTATTTTTTTGAAGTATATTATTAACTGCTGGAGGTGAAAATAAATTACTTCTTTGGAATGTTGGAACAGGTGAAGCTTTAATTGAAATTGCTGGACATCCAGACCAAATTTGGAGTATTGCTTTTAATTATGATGGTAGTAGGTAATTTTATTTAAATTATTTTATTATTTTTTAAATTTATTCATAGATTTGTAACTACTTGTAAAGACAAACAAATACGTATTTTAGATTCACATACAGGTATTTACATATTTTTATTTTAATTATTTTATATCATTTTTAAAAGGTTCTGTTCTTGTAAATGGACTTGGTCATGAAGGAGTTAAACCAATGAGAGCAATATTTACTAAAGATGGTAGAATTATAACTACCGGATTTAGTAAACGTTCAGAAAGAATTTATGCCTTAAGAGATTCAAATACTTTGGAACCAATACTTCAAGAAGAGTTAGGAGGATTTTAAAATTAATTAAAAAATATATATATATATATAGATTGGATACTTCAAATGGAGTTTTATTTCCTTTATATGATGAAGATTCTGGTCTTTGCTATTTAGTTGGAAAGGGAGATTGTGCAATACGTTATTATGAAATTAATAACGATTCTCCATTTATGCATTATATAAATACTTACACAACTTCAGAACCTCAAAGAGGATTCGGATTTATGCCAAAAAGAGGAGTTAACTCAAATGAGAATGAAATTAATCGGTTTTTATATTAAAATTTAAAAAATAATAATTAACTTTCTCTCTCTTAAGTATTTACAAAATAACAACAAAAGGCGTTATTGATGTTCTTCAATTTTTTGTTCCAAGAAAATCTGATCTTTGGCAGGTATTTTTTTTTTTAATAATATTTTATTTAAAAATTTAAAAGAGTGATTTATATCCTGATACTCGAAGTTTGGTCCCAGCTTTAACTGCAGAACAATTTGCTGAGGGAAAAAATGCTCCACCCAATTTAATGGCTGTAAACCCTGAAGCGGCAGCTGTAAAGCCAAAAGTTAATGTAGCAAAGAAAGCAAATATTTTGGCACAAATGCCTACTGCTGCTGTGTATTTTATTGTTTATAATTATTTAATTCTTTTAAATTTTAAGTCAAGAAAGTAGTCATCCCCAACAACAACAACAACGTCAAGTACAACAACCACAAACTCAACAACAACAAAGAGTAGTAGCAAATCAAGACACAGGAATTATTAGACAAATAAGAGAACCTTCACCTCCTTTAAATCCAACACATCCAAAACAACAAGTAAATTATAATTATTTAAAAAAATTAAATATAATTTTAATTTAAAAATAAAAGGTTCAATTAAAATCAAGAGAACAAAATGCTGGAAGTACTCAAACAGCTGGGCAAAAAAGAGCAGCAGCAGAATTAGATAGAATTAAAAGAGAACAACAATTGCATTTGGATGGGGGAGGAGGAGGGGGTTCAGCTCAAAGTGCTTCTGTTACTCCAAGCATTTCAAGAAGAGGAAGTAATTCTTCCTCTGCTGCAGTTTGGAAAATTATTTATAAAAATAATATTAAAAATATTTTTATTTAAAGGTAAGCTCTGATGAATTGGAAAAAATTAAGTCTGTTCTAAGACAACATGAAAGACGTATTCGTTTATTAGAGGATATGTTGGCTGATGCAAATATGTAAGGAAAAAAAATTTTTTAACTAAAAAATATTTTAATTATTTTATAGGGCTAATGCTTATGGAATATAAAATTTAAAAATAGAAAAAATAACAATAGAGATTATTCTATTATTTTTAACATCAACAAAGTAGCATTTAACAACAAAATAGCAAAAATGAAGATCAAAATAAAGTGAAAAAAAGAAAAAAAACACCTTTCTAGTCTCTAAGAGATATTTTTAAATAAATAGATTAAAAATAAATTTAAAAATAATAATTTTAGGACCAAAAAAAAAGTATTTAATATCTCTCTACATTTTCCCCCTTAAAGACTATTTTGATTGAAATAATAAAATGACAATTATGAATCTTCGTCTTCTTCATCATCGTCGCCTTCTTCCTCTTCTTCTGAAGAAGAAGATTCTTCCATTTTTCTTTTCTTACCTAATTCTTCTTTTTTTGTTTTCTCACTTTCAACAATTTTCTTTATTGGAGTTTTAAGTGGTGTTTGAATTTCTTCTTTAATTTCTAGTGCCATAGTTTTTATAACTGAAGTTGTTGATTCCTCACCCTTACCTTCAATTACTTTTTGAACTAGACCCATCTTTTTCTTAGATGCCACAGGGCCTAGACCCCATTTACGCTGAAAAAAGTATTAAAATTATTTTTAAAATAATTAAACATTTTTATTTAAAACAATACATAATATCCCCTTTTTAAGAATTTAAAAGAGAAAATTACCGCATACGTATCTCTTTCCATTATAACACGTTTTATTTTTGCTACAATTCCGTGGTCTGTAACAGAAATAGTTGATGTTGTCATCAAAGCAATTGCTAAAAAGAGGAAAATTAAAAATAAAATAAAAAGGAATATTTGTGCAATTTTGGCTAGAAATTAGATAAAAATTATGATAACCTATACAAACTGCTTCCCCTTTTGTACTAACAATAACAATTTCCTCATTTAATTCAATTCCATTTTCGAAACGAAGAATACCAGGAAGTAAAATTTTAGCTCCATAACAAATTGCATTTACCTTTAATAATAATTGGAGTTAAAAGAGAATTAAAAATAGTCTGTATTAGAAATGTTTATTTATATTTTATTAAAATAAACTAACCGAACTATCTTTAACCACAATTCTTTTATGTTGGACAAGAAGAGCTTCTAAAGGTCGAATAATTCTTCTTAAATATTTTTCATCTTTTTGATTATCATACATATATTGTGCATCCAAAATATCATGAAGTGTTATAATATGATCATTTTCTGATGTTACTCCAGAACGAACACGTCTTAATTCTTGCATTTGTGCACCAACTAAAAAAATATTCTTAAAACTTTTAAATTAATTTATTTTGTTAATCCCTAAATAATTTAAAAAATTGTTTTATTAATTAAAAAAAACCTCCAAGCATAAGACCCAAATGAACAATATGTGTACGAACATAAGTTCCTGCTTCACAACTCATCCAGTAAATTCCCATTTGTTGTGAAGGATTATATTCAATTAATTTGCATTCATAAATTGTTCGAATACGTAATTGACGTTTAACTGCTGAAATAAGTGGAGGTCGCTGGAAAAGGGCCCCAGTTAACTAAAAATTATATAGAATAATTAAATAAAATTAATTAAATACATTATCTAAAGCTTGTTTAATTTGCTTTTCGGATTCAACAGCATTATGTAATTTAAAAATTGCAACATATTCTTTTCCCGCATTTTGTTGGGATTTGGCCAAACGAGTTGTCCGATCAATGCAAACAACAAGTACACCAGAAACCTAAAAAAACAAAATTAAATAGTAATAATAATACAAAACAAATAATTTTTTTAAGGAAGAAACAATTCTTCCAAAAAGTCACAAATTTTGTTTGCAATTAGATTGAATAACCTTTGGATCCAAAGTTCCACTATGTCCTGTTTTTTGAACACGAAGAATTCGTTTAACCCAAGCAACAACTTCATGGCTTGATGGATTACTAGGTTTATCCAAATTGAAATAACCAGAAGAAATATAATTGCGAATATCACGTTTAAGAGGAGAACAACCCTCAACTAATGGTGTATAATGTGAAGTTCTTATATTCAATTTATCAAAATTCTAAAAATAATAAATGTGTAAATCCCTATAAAGTTTAGAAAACCTTTAAAAGCAAAGGCCAATCCTCTGAATGGGTTTTAGGTTCTTCATTAGAAGATTTTAAAATATAATCTTTTTTCTCATCAGTTTCCATATTAGGTTCCAATGTTTTACTACCATTCTTAAATAAATTTAATATTAGATTAAACATTTTAAAAAACCTCTTGTTCAAGACGTTTTTTTCCCATTACTAAATTTTTAAAATTTTAACTAAATTAATAAGGATAAAACAATTAATAAGAATAGAGGTAAAAGGAACTAATTCGTAAGGTTTGCGCCAATTGTTTTACATATAAGAACGCCAAAAACATAATGATTGCTGTGCGCCAAACAACGGATCTCCTTTGTCTTATTAAAGGCAAATATTATTCTTATGCTAAATATATCCCCTAGCTTTGAAAAAAATGTTTTTCAATTTTATCAACAATGCATGTAAAATATTTATTCTTTTATATTTTTAGTGAATTTATAAATGCCTGAAGTTATTTCTTTATTTAGTGATTCAAGCAGTGATGATGATTTTTATGATAATTTTGACAAAATTAAATTAAGGGCTGCTCAGAAAAAACGGAAACAGCAATTTACTTCATCTTCTTTCAAAGTAAGGACAGAAAATATTGGCGCATTTTCTTTTAATTTAGGTAATTTTATAATGATTTATTAGAGTAAAAAATTTAATATAAATTACATATATAGTCATTTAAATAAATTATTTAATTAAAGGAATATATAAAATAATAAATAAATAAAGGTGGTTAAAAAATATATTTAAATTTTAGATGAGGAAATTTTATGTGTCGAAGATCTTGTTACTTTGAAACCTCAAAACAAAATTGATCAACAAGCAAATGATTCTTTTCCTCAAATTATTGAAATTAATGATGGTTTGGAGATTTGTTCATATTTTTTAAGAAATTTTATTTAAAATATTTTAGCTCCTTCTTGTTCACAGTCCAATGAAGTTATTACTTTGGGACCAGATTCTCCAATTATATCAAAAAAGAATTCACGAATCTGTGGAAATATACCTTCAATTAAAAGTACTTGTACTATTAGTATTCGTTCAAATGAAACTACACGATTTTTCAGACAAGATATGGTTAATTTATATTTTAATTTTTTTAACTGATTTATATTACTTAACTTGTTCAAAAAAATTTTTTTTTAAATTAAATATTTGAATGAGCTCTTCAAAATTACCTTTAAATTAGGATGATCCAATCAAGAATTTAATTGAGGAATATGCTGAAAGAGCTAACATTGATCCAAAACGAATAGTCTTAGTTACAAAAGAATTAAAACGTTGTGCTTTAGAAGATACTCCAAGAACTTTGGGAATTGTTTGTGGAGGAAATGCTGAATTGGATGCTTTTGAGCATACAGAAGATACTGCTGAATTAAATATAAGGAATGAAACAAATACTATTAGAATTAAATATCAACAGAAAGGGAAAAGGACAATTAGTACCAATATTTTAAAGGTTTATTTTTAAAAAATGCCGTAAAAAATGTAGTGAAGAAAGGAAAGGGGTTTTTTCTTATTAAAGGAATTGATTATTCAATAAATTAACATTCATATGTATAATAATTTTTATTTAAGACCGCCAAATTTATTCGTTTAAAAGAACTTTTTTGTCAAGAAAATTCTCTTCCTTTAAATAAAATTGAATTTGTATTTGACTCTATGAAAATTGGTGACGATGAAACAGCAGAAACCCTTGAATTAGAAAATGATGATTGCATTGACATTTATCTTTTGGATTAAACAATGAAAGGTTATTCAAACTATGATTGTCATAAAAAAGTCTTAAATTTTATTTGTCGAAAAATAAGAATTCACAATTAATCGGAATATTTATTATCTATTTATTTTATTATAGAACAAAATTTAACTTATATTTTTAGTTTCTATTTAACCGTAACATATTTTTTAAATTTTATTATAAATTTATTTTTTTAATATATTTATTTGGATTTTTTTTGTTTGATTAGACTATAAATAATGTATTGTTTAAATAAATAGATATATATAATCATAGTTTTAAAATTAATTAGTTTTACAGATTTATATAAGATTTATTCTAATGAATTTTGCAATAAATGCAAACAAGAATGGCTTTTATAATCTAGTCATCACAAATTTAAATTCAAAAAATAAATTAAATTTTTTGTCTGAATTTCCTGTAAATGTAGTTTCAGTAGTATTATTTTCTTCCAACTCTGGATCTCAAAAAGATTATTACAAAATTCTTGGAGTACCAAGAAGTTCTTCAGCTGAACAAATAAAAGAATCATTTTATAAACTTTCTAAGGTTTTTCTTAATATTAATAAAGATTTAATCGTAAAATTTTTAATATATTTTATAAAATTTGATTGATTATTCTGAAAAAAATTTACAGTAAATCACATTCATTAAAGGTTTTGTTTAACTTAAATTTTAAGATGAGTTGAATTTTAAATTATAGTTTAATATGAATTAAAAAATTAATTAAAAAACATTTAATACATATAAATACTATTATTTAATTTATTTTTT
This sequence comes from Meloidogyne graminicola, assembly GCA_036172905.1. NCBI lineage: Eukaryota > Metazoa > Nematoda > Chromadorea > Rhabditida > Meloidogynidae > Meloidogyne > Meloidogyne graminicola. The sequence goes on along the minus strand of JARPZY010000017.1, from coordinate 867,071 downwards.
TTTTAACAATTAAGTTTTCAGAAATATCATCCAGATATGAATCCAGACAACAAAGAGAAAGCATCTAAAAGTTTTCATGAAGTGAGAATTTTATTTAATACTATAATATTTACCCTATTAATTTTAATTTATATAGAGAATAAGTATATTATAATTATTAAATTAAAATTATTTTTTTTTAGGTTTCCGAAGCTTATGAAATTCTCGGTTCTAAAGAAAAAAGACGTGCATATGATTCGTTAACAGCAGAAATGCCTAGTAAAACATTTACAGCAAGGCATCAACAACGAACAAAAACAGGAGAGAGAAGACAAAGGCAATGGGAAAAGGATTGGAGTGATTTGGATATTGACTACAAAGATTTTGAACATTTTCAGAATTTGAGCAGGTTTTGAACATTTTGTCAGAAATTAAATTTTATTTTATTCAAGGAGAAAACGGAATTTCCATAGTACCGCCACCAATACTTCTGAAAATTTTTGGGCGGCACAACAAGAAGCTTCTTACAATTATCGAAGTAATTTAGCTAGGGAACGTGAAATGCGTGAAAGACAATTAGAATTACAGTTTCAAGAAAGAAAACGACGAGAAGAACATCCGACTCCTGCATTTGAAAAGTTAATGATGGAAACAGAGAAAAGGGAATTTGAATCTAGAAAAGACAGAATTAGGTTATATTTAGGTGTAATTTCAGCTCTGGGTGTTTTTCTATTTTGTACATTTGGATCAACAGGAATGGCTAGGGCATATCGTTAGATATTTTTTGTGAATTTCACTTTTACACACCCATCATTTACAAATTTAAAAATGCTATAAAAAGTAGAAATTTTAGTATTCTTTAGATTATGTTCTAGAAATAACGATAAAAAAAGGTAACAAATCTTTATATATCATTTCCCATTAAATTTAAAAAAATGTGGCAACGCTGAGATGGTCTAAAATCAAACAAATTGTCATTAATCAATAATTGTTGCATTGTTTTTATCAATTGTAGGTTAGATCCTCATACTTAAATGTCTTCATCATCATCAGGAAGCTCAGCATTTGCAGCTTCCTTAACCTCCTGTTCGTATTGTGCAGCCAAAGCAGGATCCATATGTACTTCTGGCGGTGCAAGCGCAGGCATTGCAACAAAATCAAGGTTTGGGTCGCCAACCAATTTCCTTGCAAGATAAAGGAAAGGCTTCTCGAAGTTGTAATTGCTCTTAGCCGAAATGTCGTAGTACTGAAGAATTAAGAATTTTATAATTCTTTGATAAGATCAGAATTAAAACCTGGAGATTCTTCTTGCGATGAAATGTTATGCTTTTCGCTTTAACCTTCCTGTCTTTCACATCAACCTTTACAGAAATAGAAATAAGAAGATACTTCAAAATTCAAAAAACCTTATTCCCGACCAACACGATTGGTATGTTCTCACACACTCGAACCAAATCACGATGCCAATTTGGAACGTTTTTGTAGGTGACACGTGCTGTGACATCGAACATAATTATGGCGCATTGTCCTGAAAAATACCAAAAAATTCACTCCCTTTTTAGTATAAAGAAATACCTTGAATGTAATATCCATCACGAAGTCCTCCAAATTTTTCTTGACCAGCAGTATCCCAAACATTAAAACGAATCTGTCCACGAGTTGTGTGAAAAGTCAAAGGGTGCACTTCAACACCAAGCGTTGCTAAAAAACAAAAAAAATCTTAAAGAAAATCATTTAAAAATAACCAATATATTTCTTCTCAAATTCTCCAGTCAAATGACGTTTAACAAATGTTGTCTTTCCCGTACCACCATCACCTACTAGAACAAGCTTAAATGTTGGAATATTGTCACTTTCTTGTGTCATTTTGTTGATTCGTAAAATACAATGAAATAAAATAAATAAATAATCTTCTAAAATAAAAATGTATTATTAAATAAAAATAAACTAAAAATACTAAATAAAATTACAAAAAACGAAAAAAAGAGGAAAATCAATTAAAAGCAAACTATTTCTGAAAACAACGCTAAATTTCAAAATTTTAACTAAGAAAAATATCGTCGACTTTCCTCTAGACAAAATGTCAAAAGAATATTGACAAAAGTAAAACATTTTGACATTTATTTAAATAACACAAAATTTAAATTCATTTCGTCATACTTAGATAATCTCATTTTTTAAATCCCAGCTTTAGTTTTTCAAAATATTTGTATTTTGTTACAAAAATGACTGAGGAAAGGAAACAATTAAAAGTATAACTAACATAATTTTTGGAAATTTTTTTATTCAAAAATTATTTTCAGATTCTTTGCTTTCACGGTTATCGGCAAAATGCAGAAATTTTTAAGAAAAAGTCAGGTGCATTACGTAAATTATTAAGAAGTCAAGCAAAATTTGGTAAACTTCATTTTTTAGTAAATAAGTCAAAAGCTGTTTTAAAAATTTTAGAATTTATTTCTGCACCGTTCCCTATAAATTCAATGATCCGTGAATTTAAGGAAGGAGACGAGGACGACGAAGAAAAGAAAGGTAATTTAATTTTAAAAATGTTTTAAAAAACTTCTTTTAAGAAGAGGAAGGTCGTGCTTGGTGGTTCTCTAATCGTGAACAACGTTCTTTTTCTTCACGGGAAGTATGTACAATTGCAGATGGTTTTGAAGAATCAGTTGAATACACATTAGAATATATTAATAACCAGGTTTCTTTATTCCAAAAAAGAAAGTTTAAATCAGATTAATAATTATTAGGGACCGTTTGATGGATTTCTTGGATTTAGTCAGGGTTCTTCTTTTATTCATTTATTGCTTGCATCAAATCCTTCTTTAAATGTTCGTTTTGTTATTCTATTCTCAGGCTTTAAAAGTCTTTCTAGTGTTCACACCCAATTAACAACTGTTAAAATTTCTATCAAAAGTTTACATATCTGGGGACTAAATGATGAAGTAGGGATTTTACAGAAATTTTTATTTATCTCTTTCAATAGATTGTATTACCAAAAAATAGTGAGTTACTAGCGGAAGAATCATTTAAAGAAGCCCAAATTTGTACTCATTCGGGAAGACATTGTGTACCGCCACCAAGAGAAATTCGGGGAAGATTAGAGGAATTCTTAGACCAATTTTAGAACCAAAAATAAATTATTGTAAATTGATTATTTCGTGTTTTTATAATTTTTTTTTGTTTCTATTCAAAATGTATTAATTATAAAATGTCAAGCTTATAATTTTATATATTAAAAAACTTAAAATTAACCTAAATTCTATTTACAATTAATAGTAAATATCTTCTGGATTTCTTTCCTGTTCTGCTGGTGGAACAATTGTGCTTGTAGAACACCAACGATTTGAATATGTATCTGAATAGAAAAATTACTTAAAGTAAAAGACTAAATTGTTTTTCAGACGATCTCTATAAAATTTAAACAAAAAATTTATAAGAATACACTTAATAAGTTAGAATGTTTTTTGGAACTAATACAAAAGAATAAAAAATGAAATACATCTCCAAATTCGTACAAGTCCATCAGCATAAACGGCACTTATAATATCACCAAGAATATTCCATGAAAAGCGAACCAATTGTGAAGTTCCTTCTTCTAGAACATCTAAAGATTTAATAATAAAATGTTGTTGGATTGTTGTTGATTGTTCTGTTGCATTTTCTGTTGTTATTTGATTTTCACCTATCCTTTCAGTACTTGAGTGTAATTCTTCTTGATTATGGTCATCGGTAATAGTTAATTGTAACTGATAAATTAATAATTTAGTTCCAACAGCAATTGCTAATTTATGCATTCCAAGTCCACAGGAAGGTCCAAAAGCAATCATACTGACTGGATCTTCGAATGGGAATTTGTAATCCTTTAATTCTTGTTTTGTCCCTTTACTGTTACTTTCAACAGAGGAACTAATTACTCGTGCAGGGAAAATTCTTAAATCTATTTAAATTTACAAATAAAAGCAGAAAACAAAACCCTGTGCTAACAACTCTAAAAAGAAAGACTTTTTCCTCAGTTGGTGCATCTGCATCATCAGACGAAAGAGTAATATAAGGCGGATCAAAACGACTTCTACTCCATGAAAGGGAACAAAGACGATGTTGACAAATTTCGATGTCGACAATAACTAAAAAATTTTTATTAAAATTTATTTTAATAAAAATAAACCATTCCAGTTGTCCAAAGTCATTATATCTTCGGCCTCGTAAATAATTAATCGTCCAGAAGAGGTGCACGCTGCCTAAAGAATTTTTACTTAAGGAATTTAATAAAATTATTAACCAATTGAAGACCTAAGTAGTGAGGAGAAAATTGAATATCGGTTATGCTCGATGTGCTTAAATAAATTAATTCTTAAAATTTTTTTAAATCCAGATTTGTTTTTAATCAAATATGAATCCGTTATAAATTAAGAATTGAAAAAAGAATTAAGAAACCTTTGCCGAAGCACGGCTCTGCACACCCACCCATTGCTAAAATCAGAAGCACTCATTGAAGAACGGGCATCCATTACATCAACAGCTATAAAAATCAAAAAATTATAAAAGAACCCATAAAGTCATTGAATTAATATTTTTATATAAATTACCATCTTTGTCAAATATTTGTATAGTATTGTCAAAAGAACAGGTGGCGAGAATTTGTCCAAATTCTGGATGCGCAAAACGGGCCTTCCATACTGCACCACCGTGTTTCTAAAAATTTACAAAATATTTTTTCCAAAATTAAATATAAAAAAACCTTCCAAGAAGCAGTTCGTTTCCATTTCCCCTGCATTTCTTTGTCCCAAATACATACTAATTTGTCACTTGAAACTGTTACTACTCGTTTCCCGTAAAAGTCAAATTCTACATGGTGAATTGTGTCACTATGAAGGAGAGGATCTGAGGAATTAAATGCACCACTTCCTACTAAATGTTGAATATCATGTGGAAGCATTCTTTAAATATTTAAACTGAAAAATATTGAAAAATAAACAAGATTAATTTAATAAACAAGTCTATAATAATAAATACAGAATTCTAAACATTCTTTAATTCATCAGTGTGCGCAATATTTTCAAATCGTAATAACGCCATCAAAAATACGATAATTGTTTTAATTGAACACTTAATATTTGTAAAAATTTTGTAATTTAAAAAACTCAAGATACAATATGAAGAAGTAAATATCTAAACTTCTTTAGTTTCTGAAAAGGATTAAGCGACAAGGTTTTCTTAGAATTGGTTGCTAGGAAATTATAAATAATTTAAAAAAAGGACAGTTATTATATCCAATTTATTATTAAAATTTTATTAAATATAATATATTTTAATGGAATTATCATTAAACCGTATTGATTATGTACATGTCGGTACTACAACAAATGGTACATATTAATAAATAAGAATTTATTTAATCTATTCTACTTAACTTTAGATTGTCTTAAAGTAATACATACAGGATTTGATGATAATTCAAAAAGAAGACTTTCTACAGTTCCTTTAGAATCAACTACAAATAATGGAGAACAATTAACAACTAAAATAAGTCGAAAAGGGAGTAAAAAGAAAACAATTAAAACAACAGAAAATGAAACTGATAAATTAATTATTGGAGATCAAAATGGAGTTTTATTATGTATGGAAAGAAAAGATGGAAATACAAATGTTTGTTTAATTTAATTAAAATAAAAAATATCTAATAATAATAATAATAATTATTATTAAATAATAATAATAATTATTATTTAAATCTTTTATTTTATTTTATAGATTCTTTACAAAACACCTCCTGGTCCTCCAATACGAAGACTTATGGTATTTTATTTTTAAATTATTTATTAATTAAAATTATTTTAGATGGGTGGTGCTTTAGGTTCTATACAAGACAAAGCATTTATTGCATGTGGTACTGAAGTAAGGAAATAAAAAATTAAATTTAAAAAAAAATATTTGTGTTTATTTAAAGGTTCGTGGTTTTAGTCGTAAAGGAAAACAATTTCTTGCGTTTAATTCAAATTTAACAGAATCTATTCAATCATTGTTTATTTATGGTGTTGATATGTTAATAGCAAGTAGAAATTCTCATTATCATTTTCATGATTGTGTTGAAAAAAGTGTTGGGTTTTTTTTTCAATTAATTAATTTTTAAAAATATTAATTAATTTATTAAAGCATTTCTCATGTAATGATTATATTCTTGATATTTTATGTTTACCTATAACAGAAGGAGGATGGGTTGGACGGGGAATAACACCTGTTTTGGTAATTTTTTTATTTTAAATTTTTAATAATTAACTTTAATTATAATTTATTTTTATTATTTAAAGGCTTGTGCAGATAAAACAATTAAAGTTTTAGATGGTTCAAGAATTGTTTATCAAGTAATTTAAATTAAAAATAAAAAAAGTTAAACAAAAAATAAGATTCCTCTTAATGAAGTTCCAACAGTTTTACATTTATTTTGTAATGATGGTGGTTATAATAAACAAAAAATATTATTTGGATGTCGTAATGGACATATTGGATTAATTGATTTAGGAGTAGATTTTTGGACTATGTGTCAAGAATTTGAAACAAAATCTTTTGGAAGTTTAATTTTTAAATTAAAAATTAATTAAAAATATTTAGCAATTACTGCTATTGATTGTTATCCAATGATGGGAGGAAATAATACACATCAAGATGTTTTAGTTATAATAATATTTATTATTAAATTAAAAAATAATTTTTAGATAGGAAAAGAAGATGGACTTATTGAATTATATTCAATTGATGATAATGATAATGTAAAAATTAATTTAATTAATTAATTAATTAATTTTACTTAAAGTTAACTTTTCGACAACTTTATCAATGTGAAGAAAGTATTACAGGTCTTCAAGGTGGTCGTGTAAATAATTCAATGTATCCAGAATTATTAGTTACTACTTATACAGGTATTATTTAATTAATAAAATAATTTAATTATAAAGAATGTTTAGATATTTTGATAATTTTTAAATTTAATTTTTAAAGGTTGGGTATTTGGTTTAACTACTGAACCAATATTTTCTGTTACATCGGCATTAGATGATAAAGGAGAAGAAATGCCAGAAATGGAAATAAAAGTACAACAAATGAGGTTAAAAATAAATAAATATTAATAATATTTTTAATATAAATTCTAGAATTGAAATAGAACAATTAGAAAATAAAGTTCGTGATGAAAGAGAAAGATTTAATACAGAAATGACACGTTTAAATCAAATAACAAATGAAAGATCAGTAGATGGACTTGGAAATACAAATTTAATAGCTTTTACAGTTAATGATAAATTTGAATTAAGAAAAGAATTAGCTTGGTAAAAATTTAAACATTAAAAAATTTAATTTTTTTAGTTATAATTTATCTATAGAATTAACTATTCCAATTGATTATGTTTTATTACAAAGTGATGTTAAAGTTGATTTATTAGATGTTGAAAGAAATTCTGCAGTTATTTCAATTACTGAACCAGAAAATGGAGTAATTTATTTATTTATAATAATTAATTAATTAATTAATTATTTTTTTATTTTTATAAAGTCAGGCAATGCTCTTTTAGCTGTTTATCGATGTCAAGCAGATATTACACGAATGGTAATTTAATTAATTTTTAAATTATTTTAAATAAATTAAGGAAATGCGTATTCGTTCAATTGAAGGACAATTTGGTACTTTACGTTTATATATTGTACCTAGACTTGTTCCCCTTACATGCAAGGTATTTAATTTTTAAATAATTTTATTTAAAAAATTAATTTTCAACATTAAATAATATTTTTATTTTATTTATTTATTTTCATTTAAAGTCCCAAAGAACAACAAGAAGCACATAATCCCATAGAATTATAAAAACATCCCATATTACATCCACAAAAATCTCCTGCTCCCCTTCTCCACTTTAAAATTAATTTTTAAATTTTAATTTAATTTAATTTAAAATTTATATATTTTTACCTTTAATAATTCTTTTCTTCGTTCATTTCCTTTAATTATTTTTTCAATAAATGTTTGTTTATTTCTTCTTTTATTTATTTTAAATAAATTATTATTTTCTTTAAATAATGAGGGATTTTGATTTTTATTTTCTTCAAAGGAATTTAATAAAAATAATAAATATTTTTTTTCTTCTTTATTTTCTTCTTTATTTTGATCCTAAAAATTAATTATTATTTAAATTATTTAAATTAATTTTACTATTTGTTGTGTTTGATAAAATATATTTTGTTGTTCCTTTAATATATTAATTATTTAATTTAATTAAAACACTTACATTAAAACAATTAATTTGATTAAACGAACAAATTATTATTAAACAAAAAATAATAATAAACATTTTAATTAAATTTATTTTTTTTTATTTTCTATAAAATAAAATATAATTTTATTTAGAAAAAAATAATTTAAATAATTTAAAGTCTTATAAATTAAAAATTAATATTTCTTTTCTATATTTTAATTTAAAAGAAGTCAAAATTAATTTTTATTTTTACAAATTTAAAATGCAAAAAAGCGTGTAAATATGCGTGTTTTATTTTTTAATTTTCTTTTTTGTATTTTTACTAATCAAAAAAAATATTAATGAAAATAATTTTTTAAACTAATGAATGACACTTCAAGAAAATAATTAGACAATTTATTAAATAAATAAATTCTAAAAATGGATTTTAAAAGTTTTTTGTAGACTTAAAATAATTTAATTAATAAATTATTATTTATTTTAAATTTTTATTTAATTTTTTTTTAAAAATTAATTTTTAATAAATAATAAGTATTTAAATATTTATTTATAATTAATATTTTTTAATTTAGAGAATTATTTTAAATTAAATTAAGAAAAATATTTATCCAAAAAATTTGTCATTATTTTTAGTCGTTTTATAAGTAATTTCCATTAGGCATTTGATACTTTTATTTATTAAATTACTTCTTATTCTTTCTTTTTTACTTTTTTTAATTAAAACAATTTTAAATAAATCTTTTAAAAAAATTTGCTAAAAATGATGTTTCCTTTCTTTTTTAAATTAAATAATTCCCACGACATAAAAAATGTTATATTTTTTTTAAAAATTTTATTTTTATTAAGAAATAAATAATTAATAAAATTAAATTTTAATTTTTAAAAAAATATTTATTTAGGTTCGTTCTTATTCAATAAAACCACTTGCTCTTCATGAACGTGTTCATTATTTTGACGAACATCGACCAATGAATACTTTAACTTTAACAGGATCATTTTCAATAGCAGAAGCTCATTCATGGTTATCACTTTGCATTGGTGAAGTTCCTGAAAGATGTCCTCAAGCAGAAACTGTTACTTTTAATTTTCGTTCAACATTTAATGGAGGAACACAATTACAAGCTAATTATAGGTTTATATATTTAAATTAAAAATTAAAATTATTTATTTTAGTAAAGGACGTGTTTGTTATCGTTCAGATAATTTATCTACAATTGTTATTTTAAGAGATGTTATTAGTCGTATTGTATCTATGGGACAAATAAAAGTTCATATTGCTTGTGATATTAATGATGAAAGTATTAAAAAATGTTTAGAATTAATTTGGCCAAAATTGGAATATCAAAGTAAATTAATTAGAAAATTGGAATTGGCAAAAGGTTTAAAGGTAATTTTTTTTTTTAATATTTAAATTTTAAAATTAATTAAAATAAAATAAAATATATATTCTAATATTATTTAATTTTTTTAGTTTATTAAATTAACAAGTTTTATAATTCTTAAAAAGTTTATATTTATTGTACTATATAAACAAACTTTGTCTTTTTTCTTAAAACTTTTATTTTATTTTCATAAAAACATTTGTTTTGTTCTGTGTTTTGTTTAAAAAAAGTTTTTGTAATGTTTTTTTTTTTAATTTATTTTAGTTTTGTTTGATTTATTTTTAAATCTTTTTTTAGTTTCTTTTTCTTCTAAAATGAATATATTTGTTAATATTTTCTTTTCTTTAATTATATTATCAACAATATATTCTCAAAACATTCCATTGATTGATCCAATTTCAGAACAACGAAAATTACCAAAACCTTTGGATTCTATTTTAAATGATTGGAAAAGAACTCCTTCTCTTAATTGGTGGCATTTTGTTCTTGTATTTATTTTTCCTATTATTGCTTTGATTTTAATTTGTCTTTTGCTTGTAAGTTTTATTTAATTTTAATTTTAATTTTGTTCAAGTTTGTTTGTATTCGTTGGTATAAATGGTTTCGTGCAAAAAGAGACGCATTTCTTCAAGCATTGGAGGCAAAAAGGATTAAGCGTTCTCGTTCACGATCACGTTCACGTTCAATTTCTCGAAAAAGTTCAGCTAAATCAGAAGAAGAAGATAAATTTAAAAAAGAAGAAAAATCAGTAGAAATATCAAAATCACGTCCAGAACTTTCGATTGATATTGAAGCTAAAACGAAAGGTCAACAAGTTCTTTCTGGTGTTCATTTAACTGAATCAAAAAGTGAAAGAGAACATTCACTTTCATTGGATTTAGAATTTCGACCAAAAGGAGAAGAAAAATCAATTAAATCAAAAATTCCAATACAAGTTGGTTCATTAAGGGATTGTTCTTTAAGTGCAAGTGGTTCATTAGGATCACCTTCAATTGTTGGTGATCTTCCAGCTGTTGGATCTTTGAGAAATGAACCTCCTAATTCTTTGCGAAAAAATGAAGGAAGTAAAAAGAAGGAAATTGTTGTTAATGAAAAAAATGATGAAAAGGAAGAAAATAAATAAATATTAATTATTGGGGTTTTGTAATAAATAAATAAATATTAATTATTATTATTTGTTTGGTTTTTATGTATTAATATTTAATAAACAAATATATATTTGTAATTAGTTGATTATTATTATTTAATATTTAAATAATATTATTTTTAATATTTCTTGTTTTTGTGAATAAATATATTTGTTTTGTAATTTTATTTATTTCTTTTTAATTTTAGGAAAAAAAAATTAGAATTATTAAATTAAAAATAAAAAATAATTTTAAAATTAATTATTTAAAATTTATATTTAATAAATTAAAAAATTTATTTTTAAGGAACTTGAAGATAATTTTGAAGATATTAGTTATTTAAATTCTGAATTAACTGAATTACTTTCTAATTATGATAATTTACATAAAGAAGTAGATAATCAACAAATTCATTTAGATAGAATACTTGGAATTATTACTGATTTATTTATTGATAAATATAAAATGCTTGGTCAAAATGTTAAATATAGAGCTAAAGAATTACTTGATATTTTAAAAGATGAATGTAAACTTGAACAAATTATTGACTTTTTTAATGGAAAATAAATAAATAGTTTTAATTTTGAATATTAATAAATTAAATAAAGTTAAATAGTTGTAAAGTTTAGATGAATTAGGTGAAACCAATTAATAAATTATACTAATTTATAAGTAGATTAATATGCAATATAAAAAATAAAAATATTTTTAAATTTTATTAATTTTAGTAGTAATAATAAATATAATTCTAATTTTTAATTAAAAAATAATAAAATTTAATTTTAAAATTTATTTTCTTTAAGAAATAAAGAAATATATATTTTTTTATTTAAATTATTTATTTAATCGCTTTTTCTTCTTCATTTTCTTTCTTTTTACGGCATATTCTTTTACCATTTATTCCAATAGGTACTTTCTCTTTAATTGGAAGTCCTAATATTTGTTTACAAGAAATACGCCATTTATTACATTTTTCTACATCATTTATTGAATTATTATTAATTAAAGGATTTATTGTTGTTAAAATTATTTCTTTTTGTTTTGATTCTATTTTTAAAAAATAAATTAAATAAAATTAATTTAATTTAAATTACCTTTAATTAATTTATTTTCTTCTCTATTTTCAATATTATTATAACAACTTTTTCTATATTTACATTTTAATTTAATATCTTTCTTTAAAAATATTTTTTGTTCTAAATATTTATTTTTTTCTTCGTTATCTTCTTCTTCTTTTTTTTTTTTTCTTTTATTTTTTCTTTTTTATTTATTTTTAATTTATTAATATAATAATAATTATTTTCTTCTTTATTTAAATTATTATTCATTTTATTATAACAACTTAATCGATATCTAAAAATTAATTTAATTTAAATTATTATATTTACATAAATTACCTGCAAAGTAATAATTTTTGTTTATTATTCATTTGATTCCATTCTTCAATATCTAATTTTCTTGGTTTTTGTTTATTTATTAATAATAAATTATTTAATATTCTCCAATCAAATAAAGGTTCTTTAAATTCTATTTTATAAAAAAATTAATTTTTAATTTTATTTAAATACCTTCTTCATTTATTCTTTTATTCCATTTTCTTTTCTCTTCATTTATTAATTCTTCTTCCTTCTTTTCTATATTATATTTTTTATTTTTTCTATTTATTTTATTTATTAATTCTTCTTTTCTTCTTTCTTCTCTTCCTTATCCCATTTATTCTTTTTTTCTTCCTCTTCTTCTTCCTTTACTTCTTCTTCCTCCTTTACTTCCTCTCTTTCTTCTTCTTTTTCTCTTAAAATTTTTAAATATTTTTTCTTTTTTCCTTTTTTAATTTCCACTTCTTCTTCTTCTTCTAAATTTATTAATTTATTTTCTTCTTTTTTTTCTAATATTTTATTATTAGTACATCCTTCTTGTGGTATATTTTTAATATTATTATTATTTCTTTTTTTATTATTATCAATTAAACATTTATTATTATTTTCTTTTTATTTTATTTTCATTTTCTGAATTCTTTTTTAATTTTTTAATTATTTTCTTTTCTTCTTTTAATTTTGGAGAATTATTTTTTAATGTTTTATTTAATTTTTTATTTATTAATTTTATTGTTATATTATTATTTAATTTATTTTTATTATTTTCAATTTCATTAATTGGGTTATTTGCTGCATTAGAAATATAACAACTTTTACGATATTTACAAAAAAGTTTTAATTCTTTAACACTTGTTGGTACCTTTTTTAAAAGAGAAAAAATTTAAAAATAATTAATTTTTAATTTTTTTTTACCTTTTTTCCTTCTAAAATTTTTGCAATTGTTTGTTTATCATCTTTTTTATAATTTTTAAATTCTTTAGGTAATTGACCACTTTTATAACAACTTTTTCTATATTTACAATCAATTTTTGTTTGTTTTAATTTTAAATCTTCATTATTATTATTATTTTCTTTATTTATTTTCTCCTCTAACCATTCTTTAATTATTTTAATTATATTTAATTCATTTATTATTAAATTATTATTATTATTTGTTTTATTTAATATATTAATTCCATTTTCATAACATGAACGTCTATAATGACAAAATAATTTCTTTTCATATTCATTCATATTTTCTATAATTTGTAAAAATTAATTTAAATTATTTTATATTTTTACCAATTTTTTCTATAACATTCTCTTCTTTTTCAATACTATTTTTTATTTCTTTATTCCAAATTCCACTTTTTCCTCCAATATTACTTAACCATTGTAGAATTTTACTTTGCTTAATTTTTGGTAATTTTCCACTAGAATAACAACTACGCCTATATTTACAACGATTTTTACGTTCTAATTCAGCCCAGAAATCTGCAAGTACTTGTTCACCATCATGTGAATATTGTTTTCGAAGTAGTTCCCCTTCTTCTTCTTGTTTACGAACTTTTTTTACTGCCTTTAAATTAAATAATTTTAAATTTAAATTATTTAATTTTTACTAATTTTGCTGCATTCTTTAATGTCGCCTTCTTTTCAATATCAACTTTTATTTTTCCTCCAAGTGTTCTTTTTCCTTTAGAAATATAATCATCATTAATTTCTTCTTTTTGTTCTTTCTCTTTATTCTTTTCTGGAATAATAATTCCTTTTTTTACATAACAGGATAAACGATAACGACATTTTCTTTTTTTATCAGTAATACTTAATGAATTAAACTTTTCAATATTCTCTTCTTCTTCTTCCTCCTCCTCCTCTTTTTCTTCATTAATTTCCTCTTCCTGATCTTCTCTATCATTTTCTTCAACTAATTCTTTTTCCTCATCATCTTCCTCATCATCATCTTCTTCTTCTTTCCCTTCTTCATTCAATCCCTCCTTCTTCAATTCGTTATCATTCCCTTCCTCTACATCTTTAACCCTTTCCAATTCTTCCTCCTTTTCTTCATCATCTTCCCTTTCTTCTTCTTCTTTATTTATTTTTCCTTCCTTCTCTTCTTTATTTTCCTCTTCCTCATTAATATTTTCATTTTCTTTAACCTTAATTTCATCTTCATTATTTTCATTTTTATTATTTATTTCATTACTTTTCCTTCCTTTATTTTCTTCATTTATTTTTTTATTATATCTTTTACTTTTCCTTTGTTTTTTAACAACTTTTTGTTCTTCTACAAATTGTTCCTCTTCCTTAAAATAAAATTAATTTTTAAAAATTAATTTTATTTAAATTTTTACTTTAATTATTTCTTTTTCTTCATCATTTTCTATATTCTTTATTATTGTTGTTGTTGTAGCAGAAACAACCATTGGAACATTTGTAAATTTAAATAAATCTATCCAAATACTTTTACCTTTTTCTTTTTTAATAATTATTTCTTCTTCTTTTCTTCTTTTTAATTCTGTATTTTCTCCTATTTCAATTTTTTCATTAATTTTCCATCCTCTTTCATCTAAAGGAAATTCTAATTTTCTATTACACATTACAAAAGCTAATTGTTCAGTTTTTCCTTTTCTCCAACAAAATGGACTTTGAAATATTTTATCAATTATTTGTGATTGTGAATTACCTAAAATATTTAAATTTTAAATTTTAAATTATTTTCTTACCAACAATTACTTTAGTTTTATCATCATATTGAATAGCTATTTCTATATCTTTAAATAAAGGTTCAGATTCTCCTCTTAATAAATAAATTTTCCAAAAAGATTTACCAAAATCTTTAAATGAAATAATTAATTAATTAATTATAAACCATTAATGCTTGATTGAAATGAATTAATTTTATGCCATTCTAATTCATCTGATGATAATGGAGAATTTTCATCACCTTTTTCTTTTTCATTTCTTGTTGTAAAAATCAACAATGATTGAAATTCTTTTATTAAAATAATTAATTAATTAATTTTTATTATTACCTGAATTACTACTATTAATTAAAAAGATAATTAAAATTATTAAAATTGTTGTAATTTTATTATTCTTCATTTTTTAAAAATTAAACTTTAAATAAAATTTATTAAAATATTTATTTTAATTTATTACCTTTTATTTGACGTTCCTGAATTTGAACCGTAAAAAAGAAAAGAAATTTTTAAAAATAAAAGAATGAATTTAATAATATTATTTTTCTTCTTCTTTTCATCTGTTTTCTTCTTTTCTTTTATTTTTTCTCATCAAGCAATTTAAAAGCTTTAGAAATCAATCAGAAAAAAAAATAAAAAAAAAATAAAAGTTTTAAGTACTTTAAGTATGTATATAAGCAGTCGGTTTTATATATTAATATAAACCTTAAATTTATATTTTAATCAATACAATTTAAGTAAATATTTTGTTCCTTATAAAAAATATTAATTATTTTGAATTAATTTATTTAAAATAATTTGTTAATTAATTAAATAAAAGAAGTAGAATTATTTAAAAAATATTTAAATTTAAATAAAAATTTTATATAAAATTAAAATAAATTTTTTTTAAATTAACATTTATTAAAATAATTATTTATGAATTAGATATAATATTTAAAGAAAAAAAAAAAGTAATTAATTGTAAAGAACATTAAATATTTAAAAAATATTTATATAATTTAAATTTTAATCCTTAATTTTGTTTTATAATAAAGATAAAGTTTTTATTATTATTTATTTATTTTTTTAATTTTTACATAAAATTTGTTTTATTAATTTTATTTTATTTCATAAATATTATTAAATTATTTTATTTTAAATATATATATTTTTTTAATTTGTTAATTATAAACTATTTAAATAAATATGAATCAGCAATTAAATAATTAAAAATTATATCAGTAAAAAATATCTAAATAATTAAATTAATTAATTAAAATATTTATAATAAATATTTTTAAAATTATTATTTTTAAATTTAATTAAATTAAATGTTTTATTTTTGTTATTTTATTTTATTTTTAATTTATTTCCACAATATATTATTACTAATTTTCATCAATGTTCAGCTTATAATTTTTTATTTCCTTATAGTATTAATGATTCTTTATGTGAAGAGTAATTAATTAATTATTTATTTAATTAATTTAAAAAAATAATAATATTTAAAGATTTTTGCTTTGTTATAATAGTCAATTTGGAATAAATAAAATTAATGGAAATTGGAAACCTCATGAACGTTTTATTACTGAAAAAATTAAACAATCATTTTGTCCAAAATATATTAATGGATATTGTAATGATAAAAATGAATTAAATGGAATATTATTTTATAATAATTCAAAAGGTTTAAGAATTAATGCTGATATTTTTAATAAAGAGTTTAATTAATTAAATTTTAATTTGAATTAATAAATTAAATTTTTAATAGATTTTTTATTCCAAATATTTATTTATTTGATATTTTAAATTATTTTTCTTGTTGGACAATTAATTGTAAAAATATTAAAAATAAAATATTTAAATATTTACCTAATAAAAATTATTTTAATGGAATTATTGCTTTAAAATTAGATTTATTAGTAAATAATGAAAATATTGAAACAGAACCATCAATTAATAAAAGAATATTATTTTGGAATAAAATTAATTGTCAAGTAAAATATTTAATTTAATTTTAAAAAAATAAAAAATAATTTAATTAATTTAATTAAAAATAATTATTTTTAAATATTTAAATAAATTAATATTATTTATATTTAGACAAAAGAATTAATTACAAAAACAACAACAAAATCTTTAAAAACAATAAAATCTTTATCTGAGGAAGAATTAACAACAAAAGAACAAGAAATTAATGAAAATATTTTAAATTCTAAAAATTGTTTACAAAATCGTAATCCATTAAATTATAATAATTATGGTTGTTTGTATGTTTTCTTTTTAAATTTAAATTTAATTAAGAATTTATTTAAAGTTGTGGTAATGGTTTTATTAGAAAAAAATATTATCTTAATACAGCTTTTGATGATATTGATAAGTTTGTAATAGTTTATTTAAATTTAAAAATTATTTACAATTTATTAAAGGTTTAAATATTCTTTTTTTTTAACTTTTTAGTAATAATAATATAACTTTTTATTAATTAAATTAAATATTTATTTATATTTTTAGATGTTGTAAAACACATGATTTCTGTTATTATAAAAATGAGAAACAAAAAAATTGTTCATCAACAATTAATGATATTTTTACAAATATTAATTATAAATGTTTAAAGAAAAATAAAAGAATGGAAATTGAAGTAATGAATAAAATAAATGTAATAAATAGTAATTTGGATTGTGAATTAATTAATAATAAATGTCAAAAAGAAAATTGTTATTGTGATGCGTTAGAATTTAATTTTTAATTAAATTAATTATTTTATCAATTTTTAGTCTTTTATTTAATTGTTTATCAAAATATCCAGAGCCAATCAATAAAATGCCCTGTATAGAAACATTTTTAGAAAAAGCAAAAATTAAAAAAACATTTAAAGCAATTTTTAATTTAAAAAAAGAAATTTTAAGGAATTTAACAAAAATTGAAGGAAAAGTTTCTAAATTTTTTATTTCAATTAGTAAAGAAGAATATAATAAATTAAAAAATAATATTTTAAATTCTTTAAAAGTTTATGAAGAATATATTAATAAAGCAAATTTAGAGATTGAGAATTTAAAAAATAAAAATTTATATGAAGATAAAGAAGAAATATTTAATGGAATAGAAATAATTAAACGTGAAAATGAAGAAATTAAAAAAATTAAAAATAAAATAGAAGAATATGATAATTATGTTAATAAAATGAAAGAATTAATTTTAACAACAACACCTTCACCAAATGATCGCATTTGTCCTCTTGATCCTTCATATTATAATAATTATGGATGCTAGTATATATATATTATATTAATATTTAATTAATTAAATTATATTTAAGTTGTGGAATTGGAAATTCTGGTACTCCATTTGATGAAATTGATAGGTTAATTTTTTTAATAATATGTATTATTTTAATGTTAACTAATTAATACTAGATATTAAATCATCAATATTTGTTTAATTCCTTTTTTTAAATAAATATTTATTTATTATTAAATATTATTTTTTAAAAATATTTTTCTCCTTTATATTAATTTAAAATAATTTAGTTGTTG
This sequence comes from Meloidogyne graminicola, assembly GCA_036172905.1. Classification (NCBI taxonomy): domain Eukaryota; kingdom Metazoa; phylum Nematoda; class Chromadorea; order Rhabditida; family Meloidogynidae; genus Meloidogyne; species Meloidogyne graminicola. The sequence goes on along the minus strand of JARPZY010000017.1, from coordinate 848,762 downwards.
TCAAATACATGATACTTGTTATTTTAATACAAATAAATTAAAAGAATGTCCAATAATTAATATTTTTAATACATCAATTTTAAATAATATTAATTATGATTTGTCTTGTAATGATGAAGGAAATACCCAATTAAATTGTGAAGGATTAAATAATAATAAATGTAAAAAAGAATTATGTGAATGTGACAAGTATTTAATTTAATAATTAAATAAATATAGGTAATATAATTTTTAGAGCTTTAATTGAATGTTTAGAAGAATATGATATACCTAATTATAATTTACCTAAAATTCCTGATTTTCCTCATTATTTAAATATTCAAAAGCCTTTTCCATGTTTGGAAAAGTTTGTGGAATTTGCAGATGTTCATGTAGTTGAAGCTCTCAATTTATTTAAATTAACTATTAATAACTTAACAACAAAAGTTGATATTTTTAAAGAATTAGAGAATGATATTACAAATAATGTTGAAGTTGATTGGGATAATTATAAAGAAATAATTAAAGAATTTTATAAAGATATTATAAAAGTAAATGAAATGATTGTTTTGGTAGCAAAAAAAATAGAAGATGTTTATAATAGGGGAATTAATTATGCAACAAACAATTTAAATACAAAGGTTGAAAAAGACAATGCAATAAAAAAGGCGGCAATAAATAAATTAATGGCTTTACAATTACTTAAAGAAGAAGGTAAAAGATATATTAAATTACTAGAAGTATTCAAACAAATTTCTGATATTATTAATCAATACAAACCAGATTAATTTTTTAAAATATTTTAATAAAAAAGGATAAATAATATTATATATATATTTATTAATCATTTGTAAAAATAAAAATATATTAAAATAATAACCTTTTAATGTTTATGTTTTTTTAAATTATTTTTCTTATGTTTTTTCTTCTTCTCTTTTTTCATTTTCTTTTTCCTTTTTTTGTCTTTTCGTCTTTTTCTTCTTTCTTCTTCAGAATCAGTACTATCATCATCACTACTACTATCATCAATACCACTTTCAATAGTTATAATATCATTAATATTAGAACCATTTTTATTTTCTAATCGAAATTGTTCCTAAAAATAATTTTATAAAATTCTAATAGAAGAAAATAAAACCTGGCTATATTTTTGTTCTAAAAATTCAGGTGGGGGCATAGCAGGTCCATAAACATTATCATCATCTACAATATCTAATACAGTAATAATCTTTTCCTTTGAAATATTAATTAATTTTCCATTTTGTTCTTCTTTAATATCCTTTTTAGGCTTTTTCTTAGGTAAATGAATTAACGATTCTTCCTCCTCTTCTTTTTCCTCTTCCTCTTCTTCTTTATTAAATTCATCATTTTCTTTAAAATCATCATCACCAAAAATTGCTGATAATAATTCTATTGGAGCATTTTCAACAACATTCTTTTGAGAGCCAATCTATTAAATAAATATATTTAAAAAATCTATATCTTCATTCCAACATTCATCAAGTTTTTAATAAAAATTAACCTTTTCCTCATTTGTTTCTTTCACTTCCTTCTTTACTATTGACACAAATTGTTGTTGTTCATCATTCACAATTTTTTGATCAAAACGAGAAGTATGCCTTCTGTGTTGAGTATCTACTTTATTTCCACCTAAATTTCCAGCTAATTCCATTAAAGAATATTCAGATGAGTAATCCTTTTGGGTCCCATAACGTTGTCCACTCAATCCAGGTACTCCAAGCAAATGAGAATCTGGATATGGATTTGGGACGTTAAAACGTTTGCAAAGATCCGGGGAAGGATGCCATTCATGAAGTTGACGAGTAGCAACACCAAATTGATTAGAGCGAACAGCTTCTAACTGAGGGTCAGTTTTTATTGAAGACTTTAAATAATAAGTAATAAAATTAATTTTTAAATAATTAACTTCATGTTTTATTTGTTCATCATAGTCCTCCTTATCTACCCCTGATTCACGAGCAAATCTTTGTTTTAAATGTTCAGCTATAGGTCTAGCAAAATCTAGCTTGGCTAAAGGTTTTTGTCTCTCCTGAACTTCTTTAAGTAAAACACGTAACTCTGAAGGAAGAACATTCTCAAATTCAATTTTTTCACTTTCCCATTGTAAAAGAGTCATTTCAGCTGGTTGTATAAATGGAATACCTAATAAATATATAATTTTTAAATAATTTCTAAAAAAAACCTCTTTTAAGATAGCTGACATATTGACGAAATCTATGTGCCTTTAGTGGTTCTTCTTCAAATGGTTGTGATGTTGAGCTTTGAATAATAGATGATTGTTTGTTAAAATAATGTTGTTTCTATTAAAAAATAATTAAAAGTATTTCAAAATAATAACCTTACATTTTCATTTCTGGAATTAACAGAAACAATAAATTCATTAAATTTTAATTTAGTTCGTTGTTCAATTGTTAACATTTCCATCACTGAATGATCACGCTCACCAAGAAGTTTAGCACGTTGAAAAGGAGTCAATTGAGTACTTGCCTTTAAAACTGCTTCAGGTAATTTTTTAGAAATTTCTTTTTTTCCAGAAACAAGTAAAGACTTTGTTCTATTTGTGCTGGGCCTCCAACCAGAAGGAGGCATTTGAGCAGTAAAAAATTTCATTGATTTTGTTGAATCTCTACCATCAATTTTGCTAGTAGAAGATGGAATAAATGTTGAATCAACTATTGAAAACAAATTTTAAATAATTAAATTAATAAAAAGAAAATAAACATTTAGGTATGTTAAGTTGTGTTGACTGACTAGCAGAAGTACCAACTTCAAAATCATATTGGGTTAAATCATAATTTGTATAAATATCTTCATCATCATCTTCAAATGCTCCAACACCAAAAGCCTTAATTTACAAAAAAATAAACTAAATAAATGGAAGATTTTACCTGTCCTCTAATTCCTCTCCCACTTTGATTAACTTTCTTCAATGTTGCAGTTACTCGTCCATATGTTTCTGAAAGAACACCAATTTCCTGTAAAGGTTTATATCCCATTCCATGAACATTTTCTTTTTGACAAATTTCTAACGGTTTTATATCATCTGGAGAAAATTCTGCTGTTGGAATTATTTCTTCAATATCTCGAACAGTTTCTTCATCAAAATCTGCTTCTTTTCCAGAGTTTTTTGCATCAATTACTAAAAATAATTTTTAGTTAAATTTATCTTTTTTTGAATTTTATTTACATTTTTGTCTCTCTAAAGCACGTCTAGTCATTTTTGCCCCAACTCCCTTTCCTGGTCTCCAGCCCATTTTACGTAAAATTTTCATGCCAATTGAATCACTTGAATTTTATTTTAATATTTTAAATTAAATAAAAGACTATACTTCACAGGTCGAAGTATTGAATTTAATTTATTTGCTAGACTTCCATCATCATTAGTAACTACATTTGTAGATGTGCCAGCTCTTTCCCAGGCCAATAAGCGTTCCTCTCCAGGTGCAGCCAATGTATCCATAAAGTCAGCTTTTGTTCTAAATTTACGTGCAGCAATGCCAAACTCTCCAAAATCCTCAAAATAATAATATTAATATTTAATAAAATTATAAAAATAAACTTCGTCATCCATAAAATCTTCTGCTGATTGGTCAAGACGTTCTCCACGGTCAGTTCTACTTGATTTAAATGTCTGCGGTACCCAACCTACAAATAACAGTTATCCAAAATTATCAATAATTTCAAACCATGTTTAGATCCAGCAGTATTAAAGTATCCAGCAGAAAACCCTCCTGTAAAAGCACCATGGAAGCGACGCCTTCCACGTTCGTCTGTGACTATTTCATCTTGAATACCTTTTGGTTTCTTTGAAACAGCCGATTCTAAATTAATTTAACAATAATTTCATATTTGTTGGAAAATAAATAATAATATAGGGTAAAAATATAAAATACGTAAAATTCTCTTTTATCTACTTACTTGCTTCATCCTCTAACTGTTCAAATGGTGTTCCATAAACCATTTTATTTGAAAAAAACAAAAGAATAAATAAGTATATAGTTTAAAAGTTGTATTATTCAGTTAAAATACACCTTAAGCCATAATTTTTTATATGAATAAATTCATAAAAATAGAACAAGCAAATAAACTTGAAGATAAATTTAAAAAAATAAAATTAATCTAATAGCAAAAAATAAAGAAAAATCAAAAAGTTGGTCAATTTAAACGACTTTTAAAACTATATCCAAATGTAAAAATAATTTTGAAAAATAATGCAACCAACAAAATTTAAATTAAAACAAAAATCAAAATAGCTTGTAATGATGTATTCAGTCAAATAGAATAAATGAATGCAAATAAGCCAAAAAATCTCAACGTCTCTTATCACGACCTCCTTTAACAAAACACCAATCGGCCGCCAGCTCTTGACCAAGAAAATCATAGCCATTCACTAAAAATTTAAATTTTTAACAGACTAAAGATTAAAAAATATAAACATCCAGCAATAGCATCAGCTGCTTCCTTTTGTGTCTCAAATTGAACAATGGCATATCCTTTAAAGTAGCCAGTTCGTCGATCAAGATTTAAATGCATGTTTAAAACATTGCCGTAATCCTTGAAAAGATCCTTTACTAAAATTTTAAAAATAAATTTAATAAAAATATATTCACCGTCTTCCTCCTGTGCTTCTTCATGGATGTTTGTTACAAAAATTATCCAACCCTTAAAAGAAATTAAAAATTAATAAATCTTCGTCTTTAAAAATAAATTTAAAAAACCTCAACAGAACGTTGCGGTCCAAAATTACTATCACCACCAAGTGTTTCATATTCCTTTACATTGCTTTTCTGAGACCCTTCAAACCCACGGCCTTTCCTTTTTGATGCTCCCTTCCTAATTTCGTCCACTAAAAACCAATTTTAGTTTAAAATGTAACATATTATTACAATCAGCATCTGGAGCAGCTTCATCCATTGCAATATCATCAAGTACAACACCGTCGTCTGCCATAATTTTCGTAAATTAGATAATTTAATAGACCTAAATATACATGTATAATTAAACATTAGAACTCATATGGCTAAGGGCAGGATCTACAAAATATTGTGACAAAATCAAATTAATTTCATATAAAAAAAACAATCGCAAAGAAAGAATTGCTAACAAAAAATCAGATTTTATTTATTGAGATTTCATTAAATTTCTTATTCAGCCATTTTGGTGCAGACATTTTGGTACAAGACAGTATGGTCATAACAGTACAAACGTAGTCATCGATAAATTTAAGTAAAATTTTAAATTTAAAATGATTAAAGCGTATGTAGTTGTGAGATGGTCTTCGCTGGTATTGTCACATCCTACAACAAGATCGTATATCCTAAGCACAGTAGATATGCAAATTTTTTCAATAAAGAGCTAAAAATAGGGTTCTCTTATTTGTTTTTGTTAGTACATGGGATGCCCTAAATGGGTCCAATTCCATTAGTGTTTAACATTGTATGATAATTTTTTTGGACAAATGTAAAAATAATTTTAAATAAATGTTTATATTAAATAATGTTTATATATTAAATTTAATTTTTTGTGTCCCTATTAATATTTTTGTTAATTTTTTTATCATTTATTGTAAACGTTCCTTCACTCATTGAAGCTTTTAATAATTCAGAGTCTACCAATTCTTCAACATCCATAGAACCACCATTTTGCCTTCGACGTCTTTCAGTTTCCGCTTCACGAATTGCAGCAAATGGACCAACACGAATTGCTGTTTGTGAATGGCTTTTAGTTTTTAATGATTTTTTTAATATTTCTGTAGGGGTTGTTTTGTTAACCTTAAAATTATTATTTTAAATATTATTTAATATTTAATTACAGTAATATTATGTTCTTCATTTTTTCCGTTAAGTTTATTTGAAATAAAAGTTTGTTGTTGTTGTTGTTTTACTTCTTCTGTTTTTTCCATTTTAAAATTAAAAGCACAAAATTTTAATTTTAAAATTTTTTAAAAATATTTGATTAAAATTTTGTATTAATATAATTTATTTAAAAATATTTCTAAATTTTAATTTTTTAAATAAATACTTTTATTTTCTATAAATTAAATAAATTTTAGTTATTGACAATAGAATATTTATGTATATATAATAAAAAAGAAATAAAAGAAAATTAAATAATAATTTAATATTTTTCAGCTTATATATATTTATAAACCTATTCATTCACACCTTCCATAAACACGCACATATTCCCACCCTTTTTTACCTTTTTTTTATAAAAAAATATTTTTTTTTTTGAACACTAACCTTTTATTAGAAGGAAATAATTTTTAAATGTCATTAAAAAATTAATAATTTAAAAAAAAAATTAATTACATATATATCTATATAAATAATATATTTATATAAATGAATGTATTAAATAACATTTAATTGTTCAGAACATTTTCATTAATTATTTTAAAAAAATTTAAATGATTTATTTTATAATATTATGTAAATATTTTTTGACATTTCCTTGTTATTTTTAAATAAAAGTTTTTTTATTTTTATTAGATTTAATTACCAAATTAATTAATTAAATAATTTAACTTTTTATTTTTTTTTTAGTTACCAGCGCAACAAGAAACCTTTACAATGAACATAAATTTTTTTTTTCAAAACAAAATAAATATTAAACTTTTAATTAAATAATAAATTAAATGTTTAAAAATAAATTTTAAAAAAAAAATATATTATTTAAATTAATCTTTATTTAAAATGATTTAAAAAAAAAGGATTAAGTTGGAAAGAAGGAAGAAAATAATAATTTTAAAATATTAAATAAATATAATTTTTATTTTTTATTTTTTAAACTAAAAATATTTAAAATAATTATTTATTTTATTAATTAATTAAATATATAAAATATATTTTTAAAATAATTTAATTTATTTTTTATTTCCTTTCCTGTCAAATCAGTTTTTCTTTTATTTTAAATAATAATAATATTTAAATATATATCTTCTTACTTAAATTATATTTCCTTTTTTTTTTATTCACTTGTTTTATTTAATCAAAAAGGCACAAATTTAATTTTCATTTTTTTTTCTTACTTTTTTATATTATAAAACAAAAAATAAATATATAACTACAAATATATAACCCTTCTTATATGTATATATATTTTTACTAAATAATATTTACTACAAGTTTTGAGGAAATAAATTAAAAAGAAGGGTTTCTAACATTTATTTTATTTTGAATAAAAAAAATGTAAGGAATAAATGTTAATTTTTGTTAAAAAATAAAAATAAGTAAATATTTATTTTTATTTTATTTTATTTTTTATAATTAATTTAAATTAAAAAATATATTAATATATATTTATTTATTTAATTAAAATTAATTTTAAATAATATAATTATTATTTTAGAATATTTATATATTATATATAATATTTTTATTTCTTTATTTATTGATTTTAAAAATAAATAAAATAAAACAAACACTTTTTATTTTAAATTTAATGGCAATACCCCAAAGGCTTTTTAATTTTACTTATTTTATTCATTTTTCTTTTTAAAAAGTCATTTAATAATTATTTTTAAATTAAATATGGAAAAAGATATACAACAACAACAACAACAACAATTAATTAATCAAATAAATAATACAACAAATGAAATAAAAACAACAACTAATTTATTTATAAGAAGAAGAATTAAATTAATTAATCAAAATATTAGTAAAGAAGAAATAAATAATAATAATAAATTAATTAATAATAATAATATATCTACATCAGCACCACAAACACCTAGAGAAAATTTAAAAGGATTTCAAAAAAGGTTAAAAATAATTAATTATTAATTATTAACTATTCTTTATTATTAAAATATTTTTAAAAATTAATTTAAATAATTTTTAATTTTATTTTTTTTTAATATTTGCATTAAGAAAAAAAAAGAATTTTTAAAAATTTTGTTAATTACTTAATTGTTTTTGACATAAATTTAATTTTATTTTTATTGTAATTTTTAATGTCACGAAAATTATTTTTAAAATTATTTTAATTAAAATATTTAATTTTAAAATTAATTTTAATTCTTTGTATTTTTATTTTTTTTTATAAAATAATTTTAAATTAAAATTAATTCATTATTTTATTTAAGTCAATTAAATTTTAAATTAGTTTAATTTATTATTAAATCAATTTTTATATATAAAAATAAATTATTATTAGTGTATATATTTTAAATAATTTTTAATAAAAATTAATTTAATATATTTATTTAAATATTTTTTTTAATAAAAAAAATATTTTATTTCCTTTTTATAAATTTTTTAAAAATAATTTTTTTTTTTTTTTATTTACTTCCAACTATTAAAATATATTTTTTTTTTTTAAAAAAAACATTTTGATTCTTTATTTTTTTTTTAAATTTAAAAAAAAAAACATTAAATTTCACATTGAATTTGTCCTTTTCTTTTTTTATATTTTTTCTTTTATCCCTCACGCATTAAAAAAAAAAAAAAAAATAAAATATTTTTTTTTAAATTCTTTTAACAATTCTTTTACTAATTTTTCAAAAAAAAAAAAAAATATTTTTGGTCAATTTGCGTGTTACATTTCTTTCCTTTTTTTCTATTTAAATATTTTCCCTAATCAGTTTTTAAATATTTTTTAAATAATTAAATATATTTAAATTAATATTTAATTAATAAAATAATTTTTTTATTTTGTCATTTCAATAAATAAAAAAAAAACTTTTTAGAAAAATCTCAAAAAATAAATTAAATAAAAGAGAAAATAGCCAAAAAATAATTTTTCTAAAGTTTTTACTATTTTTGTTTATTTAAATTTGTTAAATTGATTAGAAAAAAAAATTAATTTAAATAATTTTTTTATAAATAATTATATTTAGGTAAATTATTTTGAAGAAAGAATATTTTAATTTCTTTTTTATTTCAAAAAAAAAAAAGTCAATAAGCTTTATTTAGGGAAATCTTTTACATAAAATTCCCAACCATTTTTTATTTAAAAATAAAAGTTTTTTTTTTCTGCGATTTTTCTCCCACACCTCATTGACATTCTCGAGCGGCACTTCCTCCCTAATAAATAAAAGAAATGAAAAAAAGGCCAAAACTACCCCAACAAGACAAAAATGCAATTAAGGGGGGTTGAAAGAAGGGGGAAAAGGGAAAGGAAATGAAAAAAAAAAAAAAGAGAGAGAGAAAATTAAAAGAAAGGAAATGGACATTTCTATATGTATTTATTTATATGTAATACTTAAATATTATAGAGATTTTTTTTTTTAATAAAAGAAAAAATTTTTTTTTTATTTAATTTAAAAAATTTTGGCAACAATTAAAAATAAATAAATAAATATTTTATTTTATTTTTTTTTTTAAATTAAATAATTTATTTATTTGTAGTATTCACTATTTATTCCACTGAAGATCCAAACTTAGTCAATAATATTTATTTAGAAAATAAATCTTTAATAAGTAAATATGAATAATAAATATAAATAGGGGTAAGAAGGAATGTCAACAACCAAATACTAAGACTAACAACAACTAAGAATAATTAAAGCACAACTAAAGAACAACAAGGGTAAAACGTGATGGGTATTTATAGTAAAAGGTCTAGGGGAGGGAAAAAGGGAGGAGCATAAATAACAAAATATCTAAATCAAATATATGACATCCCTCCTCGACGAATTTGGCGACGTCCCATGGAGCCAATTTAATTTAAAGATTACGAAAGGTGTCGGTGGCGGGTGAGTCCTACCAAAGTTTTATTCTTCAGCGTCGCAAAGACACAGAAGAACGAGAACGATCAACATAACGGCGGTCACGTATTGGAGAAACGTAACGAGTGTTGCGGCGTGTTGCTCGGGTTCACCGGTCCTGCGACGGTCACAAAGACGGTCACTTCCTCGCCCCATCTGTCGATTATTTTCCGGACGCACTACTACTACTCTCGATTGTATTTTAGGTCTTCCTTCTTCATTCTCGCCCGGAAACTTCCCAATAGAATAAATCCACGCCAACATTGCACTTACCCCATGATCTGTCATCAAACCATTCTTATTAATTCTATGTCCTGCAAAAGATTCTCCATAACGAAATACTTCTCCTAAACTTCTTCCGTTTTCACTCACAAATCCCACTTGTATATTAGAGTCTGCTAATAGAGAAGGAAATATTTTGAGTAATTCTTCATACTCTTCTTTCTTTCTATGTATATAAGGTGGAATAGCCCACAGAATAATTAAGTGGGAATATGCTGCACAAATTTCTTTTATTCTCACTATATGTTCCCTAATTGTTTCTAAATTAATGTTGTTTAATAAAGCATCTCTTCCTAATACAATTAATAATCCTTTCACTTTAGTTGATAAAATATTTGAAGAAAATGCTCGAATTATTCCTCCCATTCCTTCTTCTTCTGGAGGAACTAATCGGTATGTATTTGTCATTTTTTCTGCAAGTTGCTTAGCGGATGAGTCACCAAGAATCACCCGTGGCTCAGTAATTAAATATTTCCTATGTATTAATTTTGCCCTAACCTCTTCTATCACCCAATTTGCTCGACTAAATAAATCTTGCCATGCTTTCTGTTCACATTGCTGTTGAGGCGAAAAGGGTGTAGTTGGTGGATCGATGCGAATAGGCGCATATCCACTATTTAATAACTTGTGGAAGAAGTTCTTGCAAGCAGGGAGCCAAACTTCCAAAGTCAGACTCAAATCTACTTCTTTAGGGAAGCAATCTTTTGGAATGCTATCGCCTTTTCCACCAAGAAAAAGAACGAATTCGCTGCCAGGAAATCCCTCTATAATAATTTCAGTTAAACGGCGAGCTGTTGTTGAGGAATGTAATTGTCGTAAAATAAAAGCTGCAAATAGAGTTTGGAGTGGAGTTTTGAGTATTTTGTTTCCAAGCTCGTTGTTCCGTCCGATAACTGGGTCCAAAGCAGCAAGTTCTATTTTAGTGCATTCTTCATGTCCTTTTCCACTGCAAGTCTCAATCCAATTTAAAACATTAGGAACCTCCTGCTCATCTGAAAAATAAGTCGTCCCTGACTTTATAACATTAAAAATTTTTTTATTTTTAATTTTTTCTTTTTTATCTAAAATAACTAGTGTTCCAAATAGATGCTTAAATTGTGCTTTTTTCTTTGGAAGTATAGAAATGTCGGGAATTCCAGGACTTGGAATTTTTATTAATCTTTCTATTGGAACTGTTATAGGGTCTTCATTCAATTTATCTACAGGCACCAAACTGGCTGCACTCTCTGTTATATCGATTATTTTAAACGGACCAAAATGATTCCATCCCAATTTCCTATTTGTAAGTTTTTTAGATTCTGAAGGATAAATCACCATTACTTTCTCACCTACTGCAAATTTCTTTTCCGTAACGGCTGGTCTTTTATCAAATTCTAATTTTTGTCTTTCTTGAGCTATTTTTATATTATTACGAGCCTCATCCAAAATATTCTCTAGATTTTCTCTAAAAGCTTGTAGGTACGTTTCTTCATCAACAGTGTAACGTGGATCTACCCCTAACTCAATATTTTCATCTGTTGGAAAATTTACTGTTCGTCCAAACATTAATGTATAAGGAGAGAATCCCGTGGTTTCAGACGGTGTAGCATTTATTGCAAAAACAATGTACGGGAGTTTTAAATCCCAATCCCATTCTGACGGAGTTGTTCTCTTAAGTAATTTTATAATTGTCTGGTTCATTCTCTCGACAAGACCGTTAGCTTGGGGGTCGTATCCCCTCGTAGTACTTACCTCAGACTTTAGAATTTGTGTTATATTCTCCAATATTGAATTTAGAAACTCTTTTCCTCTATCAGAGTGTATTCTCTTAGGGGCTCCGTAAATTAAAATAACATTCTCAACAAAGACCCTAGCTATAGTTTCTGCTGTTTTGTTTGGTATTGGTTCAGCAACTGTCCATTTGGAAAAATGATCGACACATACTAATATGTATCGATTTCTTGCCCGACTACGGCCTATTTCTAACACATCTAAGCAAATTAATTCAAGCGGTTCGCTTGTTCTTACACATTTTAAACCCGGCTGGTTTGACCTCGGTTCTCGAGTATATGCGCAAATTCTACACTTCGCCACTGCCTGTACACACTCGGCTCTCATGTTATTCCAAAAATATTTTTCAGCTAGTTGCCTATAAATCTTCTTTGCACTCAAATGGCCTGCGCAAGCACCGGAATGTCTATCAAGTATTAATTTTTCCCTAAATTTATTTGGCACAAACAGACTCAAATTGCCATTTTTCTGGTCGCATCGAAAAAGTAACCCATCAATAAAAGTAAATAGAGGTGAAAGAGCCACCACTTTCTGTCTTTCTCTAGGGTCATCTGGCAACGTCTTTTCTTTAAAAAATTTTACAAGTGCTTGCATTTCCCCTCTCTCAGTCTCTTCTATCCACTCTTGCTTGTTTGTAACTATTTCAATCTCTTTTTCCTGCTGATTAATTTTTCCTACTATGATTTTCTCGTCTGGTTCAGGTGTTTCTGGAAAGTTTCTAGACAGAATGTCAGCTACAATATTGTTTTTCCCAGGATTATATTCGAGTTTTAAAATAAATCTGGACTGTAATTCTAAAATCCAACGATCAACTCGAAGATTGCCTGTTTCCCCTTTTGTTTTAAACATTGGTATTAATGCTCTATGATCTGTCAGAATTCTGGTTGGTATCATTGTTATGAATTGAGCAAATTTGGTTGCCCCGAATTTTACTGCCAAGGCTTCTAACTCAGTTGGAGGATATTTTCTTTCTGCCTGGTTACATTGCCTAGACGCAAAATATAGAGGTCTTATTTTACCTTCCTGATTTGGTTGGCATAAGACGGCTGCAATCCCTACTTTACTCGCATCAGTCATAATAATAAAAGCTCTCTTTGGATCCTCCTGAGCGGCCTTAAAATCTGGAAAATATAGAACAACATTTTCAGCCAATTTCTTTTTTAAAATTTCAAATGCTTTTAATTCTTCTTCTCCTAGGTTTATTTTATTTTCTTTCTTAAGAAGCCTAAAAAGTGGAGCAGCTATTTTTCCAAACTCATAAATAAACTTTCTATAATATGTCATTAGACCCAAAAAGGATTGTAGTCTCTTTTTTGTTGTTGGAATTGCAAACTCCATAATAGGTTTCACTCGATCAATATCCTTTTTTATACCTTCTTGTGTTAGTACGTGGCCGAGAAAAGGTAATTCTTCCGCCAGAAAACAACATTTCTTTATTTTTAACTTTAAACTAGCCTCTTTAATTCTTTCAAAAATTATTTTTAAATGTTCTAAATGTTCATCGAAAGAGTTACTAGCTACAAGAATATCATCTATATAAACAAATACAAAGTCATTCAATATACCCTCAAAGAGACGATTCATAAAGCGTTGAAACGTTGCTACCGCATTTGTCATTCCAAAAGGCATTACTAAAAATTCATACAGACCTTTATCTGTTGTAAATGCTGATTTCTCAATAGAATCTGCTTCCATTTTAATTTGCCAATATCCCGTCATAAAATCCATAGTGCTAAAAACTTTTTTATTCCCTAGTGTCATTAGAGTATTGTCAATGTTTGGAAGAGGGAAAGCATCTTTCACTGTTACAGAATTTAAACCTCTATAGTCAACACAAAATCGGACAGTTCCATCCTTTTTTGGTACCAAGACTATGGGACTCGCCCATGGAGACCATGAATTTCTTATAATCCCTCTTGCCAAATAATCCTGTATCATAGACGCCACTTTTTCTCGCAAAGCGTATGGCATTGGACGGACTCTAGCTTTTATGGGTTCTGCCTCGCCAGTCTCAACCTTGTGCGTTACAACGTCTGTTTGGGTTAGTTCATCGTCATTCAAAGCAAAAATTTCTAAAAACTCACTTATAACACCCTTAATACTTTTAATTTTCTCATACTCTTTTGACCTGATAACTTGCTCTGACTCAATCTCAAGTTGCCTTTCCCGCTTATTTTTCCCTTCACTTTCAATATTAAAAATTTTAAAAATACAAGTATCTCCAAATTCAATTGCATTTTCTGATTGGATTACTTTTCTAGTATTTTCAGCTTGTCCTACAACTTTATCTTTTCCAATTTCCAAAGGAATCGCTAATTTATTTGTTATAGGTATGACTGCTCTATTCACATCAGGAGAAACAATACTAGGTTCAACACACAGTTCAGAGTCTTCCTCTTTACATCCTGTTATAATTGTATTTTTATTTGACCAATCCTTCCCTTTTATTTCTACTGGAATTAATGTTGTAGCTCTAGGAGCTAGAACAGTTTTAAAAACAGCACGAACTTGTGTCGTTTCCTCACTTTCTTCCAATGGTTCAAACTCAATTTGTGTTAAATTCGACTCATCAAACATTTTAAATCCTAAAGAACCTAATGCATTTGTACCTATTATTACGTCTGCGCCGAATGGGGCATTCGAGATGTGAAGACTTATTTCGACGGGTGCAGTATTTTGACGAGTTGCGGACAGACTGACTACACCAAAAGACCGAATATAATTACCATTTATGTCTACAATGTTTGTTGAATTTTTTGAAAAATTATTATTACTTAAATTTAATCTATCATCTTTTAAAAGTTTTGCCAAAAATTCTGATGAAATTAGAGAAACCTGTGCACCCCCGTCAGCTATTGCGGACGCCAGTTGTCCGTTAAAAAACATCTCAAAATTTACTAATTTCCCTACTTTAGGAGGCATTGTTCTATTTTCATTTACTCCCCTTTCCTGAATTTGATTAATCCACTTTAAAATTTCATTGTTCGCATCACTCTTTTTCTTTCCCTTACCATTTTCTTCACTAGCTATTTCATTAAGTCTTACGCACTGCGCTTTTCTCTTTTCATAATTATTAGAGTTATTTACTCTATTTGTTGTATTTCCAAAATTATTTCTATTTTGGCTAGAACCATTATTTATAGCTAAGTATTTATTTGAATGGCTTGGCCCTGCAGTATTTCTTTCTTCACGCCAATTTCTTTCTTGAAAATGTTCGTTTCTATTCCCCACATTTCTTTCTCTACAAGTATTTGCAAAATGACCAGCCCTACCACATGTATAACAAGTTTTGACTCTCACGTTCTGGTTATCTTGGTCATGTATTCGCAAAGGCCGATTATTTTCTGACCGGTAATAACTCTGCGAATTCCCACCTAAATCACGGTAATGTAACTTTTTTGTCATATTCTTCGCTGCTTCAGCTCTTGCTGCCAGTGCAATGAATGAATCAAAAGACATATTAGGCGTTCTTGCAAGTTCTAACGAAAGTGCTATCTCAGGACTTTCTAACGCACGCAAAAAGTGTTTTATAGCATAGTCGTCAATTAAAAACTGATTTAGGCCAGGATATGCCCGACGTACAATTCCATAGACACGTTCGGCCAGTTGGTCGATATCTTCACCTTGACGACGTTTCAACCCCGTAAAAAGTTGGTCAAACGCTTGCGCTTCTCTCGCATCTAAACTATCTAATATAGAGATCATTTTCTTTTTTACAAACTCATATTTAAACTGAACGCCCCTTAAATTAATTTCTTCACTATCAAGTGCAGCGTTCAACGCTCTTTCTGCTTTTCCCTCAACTTTAGATTGTAAAGCTCTAATTCTCTGTGAGTCTGTCCACTCTTCAGTTCCTAAATCAAATCTTCGGAAAAATGCTCTAATTCTGTCAGAACCCTCTTTCCCATTTATATCAGGCATTTTATCTAATATTAGGGCTGCTTCCAAACGATTAAAATACTTTATTGGCTGGTTGCGCTGATACTCTAATTGTCGCTTTTCTACTCCCCAGTTTTCATTTTGGTAACTTTGCCTAGTTTGCCGTTTTTGGTAATTGTGATCTATTTCCAAATTTTCTAAATATTTGGAACACTTCACCTCATTTGACTTTTTCTTTTTCTCAAATAAATTATTTTTCAGGTTTATCCCACCTCTTTCTCGACCGTTCACACTGTCATTGTCCAACAAATCTTTTTCAGCATCATCCATAATACTGACATCGTCTCCAGCCAAAACATCAACGTCATTTTCTAAATTTATTTCGTTATTTAGGTTTGTTTCATCATGACCGGCCGAATCGCAAAGATTCCCATTTTGGTCATTAATTTGAACTGTTTCACCCGAGGGACGTTCTTTATCTTTTCTTAAAAACTCCAGTGCTTCTAAATTTACTGGGACTCCCTCATCAATTAGTTTTTGTGCTCTTTGTCTTGTCAACATATTGATTTTTTCTTCTCTTTCGCGTCTAAGTCTTTAATAATCACAAAGATTTTTCACTCACCACAAAGATGAATGTTAGACTACGCTTCCAATGCACTAAGTTCGAACGAAAAACGACAGCCAGAATTTTCTTAACAAAAACACAAAGAAATCAAATATCCTCACAGAAGAGGAGTTATTATTGACCACAAAGATCAATAACTTACAAAAATTAAAAGAAAATTGTCGAAAACTTTTATTTTTTAAACCGTCAAGTTTTTAATTTCTTGCGATTCGGCTTTCAAAAAATCTCACCCAATTCCAGGAGCGCCATGTAGTATTCACTATTTATTCCACTGAAGATCCAAACTTAGTCAATAATATTTATTTAGAAAATAAATCTTTAATAAGTAAATATGAATAATAAATATAAATAGGGGTAAGAAGGAATGTCAACAACCAAATACTAAGACTAACAACAACTAAGAATAATTAAAGCACAACTAAAGAACAACAAGGGTAAAACGTGATGGGTATTTATAGTAAAAGGTCTAGGGGAGGGAAAAAGGGAGGAGCATAAATAACAAAATATCTAAATCAAATATATGACATATTTTTTCTTTTTTTAGTCAATACTAAAAATTATTTATTTTGTTATTTATTTATTTATATTTTTCTTTTTCCTTTTTAAATTTTTTTTCAAAAATATTTTACTAAAAATAGGCAAATTAACACTTTATTTTTATTTAAATATTATATATTCTTTATTCTTTTAAAATAAAATATATTTAAATAAATAAATGTTACAACAACCACAACCTCAACATTTTGATAAGTTTGTTTAATGTTTTATACAATATTATTTTGATTTATTATTTATTAGTAAATAAATTAAAATACTTCAAAATATTAAGTTAAAAAAAAAACAAAAAAGTATATATCTATAATAATAAATTAAAATTTTTTAGGAATTCACCTTTACGTAGTTCTTTACGTAAACATCGTGTTGATTCAAATGGTAAACAACAAAGATCTCCTTCTGGTCGAAAAAATGTTTCGTTTTGTTCTTCACAAAATGCTGAAAATAAACGATTACTTGTTTCTAATGGTGTTTAATTGAAAAATTTAATTAAATTTAATTAATTTTAGTAACAGATTGTTTTGCAATTATGCAATCAGGGACAGAATTAATTAAATTAAGAACAAATGTTAGACAATTTAGAAGAATATTTTCATTAGATGAAGATATGGTTAATTTAAATTTAATTTAAATTTAAATTAATTTTAGGCATATATTCGTTGGACTCCTTCAAATAAAAAACCTCATAAAGCTAGAAGTATATTTTTAAATAATTTATTTAATATTTTTAATTTTTTAAGTTTCAATTAATTCAATTAAAGAAGTTCGTATTGGTTGGAATTCTGAATTACTTAAATTAACTGAACCTCTTGCTTCACCAGAAATTAATGTATAAATATATATATTAATTTAATTATTTAAATTAAATTAATTTAAAAGGAAGAATGTGCATTCTCTATAATTCATGGAGATGAACATGAATGTCTTGATTTAATTGCTTTAAATGCTAGTGATGCTAATATATGGGTTTTAAATTAATTAATTAATTTAATTATTTAATTAAAGATTACTGGATTAATTGCTTTAGCAAATGGAGAAGTTTCTTCAATTAAAGAATTAAATATTAATAGTTATTCATTACCTGCTAATTTACGTGAACGTTGGCTTTCTCTTTCATTTAAAGAAGTTGATCAAGATGTAAATATTTTTAAAAATTATAAAAAAAAAGGAAAGGGAAAGGAATTGTTTATTTAAATTTAATTAAATTTTAATTTTAAAGAATAAAGGTTATATAAGTGAAAAATCAGCTGTTCGTCTTATTCGTTCATTAAATAATCGTTTATTAATTTCTAGAATTAAACAAAAAGTTAAGGTATATTTTAATTAATTAAAATTATTTTTTAAAAAATTAAATATATTAAAATAAAAAGGAAGCAAGTATTAATTTAATAAATAATGAAATACAACGTGGAAAAATAGATGAAATACATTTTATTGATATTTATAAAGATTTAGCTACTAGACCAGAAATTTATTTTTTAATGGTTAGATATGCAAATAAAGATTATTTAAATATAAATGTAAAAATATTTAAATTAAAAATTTAAAATTATTTTTTAAAGGATTTAAAACTTTTCTTAGAAACAGAACAAGGCCTTTCTAGTATAACAACACAATTTTGTGAAAATATAATTGATCAATGTGAACCTTCTTCAGAAGCTAAAGAATTAAATATAATGACTGTAGATGGTTTTACTAATTTTTTAAATTCTCAATTAAATTCAATATTTGATTCTGAACATTTAAATGTTTGCCAAAATATGGAAAAACATTTTTCTAATTATTTTATTTCAACATCATTTAATACTTATTTAGTTGAAGATCAATTAAGAGGACCAAGTTCTTTAGATGGATATATTTCTGCATTAAAAAGGAATTGGTTATTAATTTTTAAATTATTAAATTAAATTAATTTTAATTTATTAAATTAAATTATTAAATTAAATTTATTTAAATGAATTAATTAAAATTTATTAATTTAAATTAAATTAAAATTAAAAATTAATTTTTAAAGTCGATATATTGAATTGGATATTTGGGAACCTGATGATGGTGGAGGTGATGAACCTGTTCTTTTTAATGGAGGAACATTAACAAGTAAATTATCTTTAGGGCCAGTACTTGATATTATTAATGAAATGGCTTTTGAAAGAACAAAGTTTTAATTTATAAATTAACATTAAATTAAAATAAATAGATTTCCTCTTTTTATTCGTCTTGAATTACATTTATATTCAATTGATTGGCAATATAAATTATTAAATTTATTAGAATTAAAATTAGGTAATCGCCTTTTTAAACCAAAACTTGACCAAATTGATTGGAATAAAGAAATCCCAACACCGAAAAAATTTTTAAATAAAATTATTCTTTCGGTAAAATTTTAATTAAATTTAATTTAAATTTAAAATTAATTTTTAAGGGTCCTTATTATGAAGGTAATGAATTAATAGGTGAAATTGAAGAAGAAAATGAATCTTCTGATTTACTTTTATTTAATAATTCAGAAAATAATATAATACAAAATGAAAAAAAATTTAAAAAAAATTTAATTCCTTTAATAAAAGAAATTAAAGATTTAATAGCTCCTTTTGCTATTTTTGGAAGAATTAATGAACCTGAAGATATTGAAAAATGTAAATAAATTAATTAATTTAAATAATATTTTTTTTTAAATAAATTAAAATAATTATTTTTTTTTAGTTTCACCATTACGACATATTATTTCAATTTCAGAAACTGATTGGTAATTAATTTAATTATTTTATTAAATATTTTTTATTATTAATTAATTAATTAGTTAAATTAATTTAATTTTAATTTTTAATTTTAGTATTCAATTTGTTAATTCTCAACAACCAAATTATTTATTTTCTTCTCCAAAAAATGAAAATTCTTCTATTAATCGTTTAATTCGTGTATTTCCAAGTCCTCAACGTATTGATTCTTCAAATTTAAATCCTCAAGAATTTTGGAATTTTGGTTGTCAATTTGTTGCTTTAAATTATCAAACACCTGGATTAATGATGGATTTACAAGAAGTTTTTAATTTTTAATTTATTTATATATTTTAGGGAAAATTTCTTGCAAATGGTGGTTGTGGTTATGTATTAAAACCTTTAATTATGAATAAAGAAAATAATTTATTTAATAATGAAATAAATAATGAACAACAATTAATTATTAATAATAATAATACTTTACAACAACAACAAATACTTAATTTAAAAATTATTTCTGCTCAACAATTACCTAGACCAAGAGCTTCAACTGCTAAAGTTTAATATTATATTAATTATTTAAATTATTTAAAAAGGGAGATACAGGTTTAGATCCTTTTGTTGTTATTGAAGTTTTTGGTATACCTAATGATTGTGCAGAAGAAAGAACAAAAACTGTTAGATCTTCTGATGATGATAATTGTTTTAATCCTTCATTTGATGAAAGTTTTCAATTTATTGTTTCTATTCCAGAATTGGCTTTAATTAGATTTTTGGTTTTAGATGATGATTTTATTGGTGATGATTTTATTGGACAATATACAATTCCTTTTGATTGTTTACAAAGTGGATATAGGTTTTTAATTAAATTAAATATTTAATTTTAATTATTTTAGACATATTCCTTTATTAAATAATGAAGGAGAACAATTAGAATCAAGTACTTTATTTGTACATATTGCTATTACAAATAAACGTGGAGGAGGGGTTTTATTTATTTTTTATTTAATTTAATTTTTTTTTTAAAGAAACCAAAAAAGCGTGGACTTTCTGTTAAACGTAAAACTAGTAGAATTCAAACAGGAATAAAAATTGTAGGAATTAAACAAATTGATGAATTATTTAAATCAGCTAGTGGACCACTTGCTCAATTTATTCAACTTAAAAATGGAATGGAATCTGCTATGGTAATTTTAATTTTTATTTAATTTAAAAAAATTTTTTAAAGTTTATTTGGTCAGAAGAATGTGGAATTACTATAAAAGGTACTCTTTCCCAATCATTAATTAAATTACATTCTCGTGCTACAAAAGAAGGTAAAAATTAAAATAATATAAATATTAATTTAAATAATAATAGGTAATACTACAACAATAGATAATAATTCTTTTCCAATTTTTACAATTAATAAAAGAATAATTAATTTAATTGAAATTGTAAATTATAAATTAAATAATTAAATTTAAATTAAATTTAAAGGTACAATTAAATATACAAAATATTTCAACTTTATCAGATTCTTTACAAAAATCATTTTCTGCTTTAGATAATTTGCTCAAGCAATGCTCTGTAAATTTTAAATTTTAATTTTAATTTAAATTTAAATTAAAAAAGGATATTAATTTAAAATCAAATTCTTTATATATTTCACTTAATGAATCAATTAAATTAATTTCTGAATTTGAATCAAATTTACAACAAATTGCTGCAGAATCTGGTCTTAAAGGTCAAAAAGCAACGTAATTATATTATTTAATTAATTAATTATTTAAAATTAATTTATAAAAGTCGTGCTAAAGAAAATTATTTTTGGAATGTTCGTTTACTTAAATCACAAATTATTTTAATGCAAGAAACATTTTCTGAAGCAAAACAAGTACTTGAACAAATAATTGAAAGTGGAAGAATTTTAGGTATTTTAATTGAAGAAGAAGAAAATGAAAAAGAAAAAAATTTAAATGAAGAAAAATAAATAAATATTTTTAAAATAATAATATTTTTTGTATTTAAAATGAGCTTTTTTTAAATAATAATTTTTTTTTTTAATCTTTCAATTTTCACTTTTATTTTTTATTGTATTAAATATATATATTATTACATATAAATTTTTTTAATTTAAATTATATTTTAATATTAATTTAAAATTAATATTTTTTTTTATATTTTAAAATAATTAAAATTTTATTTTACCTAAATTTAAATTTTTAAAAAGTTTCCTTTTTTCTTTTTTTATATAAAATCAATAAATAATTTTTAAAAAACAGCCGTTAATCCAAATAAAATCTCTTTTAAACAATTTCTTATAAAATATTGAAGAAATATTGGAAATTATTTAATAAAATATATTTATATATATATATATATATAAAGATATAAACGTGGGTGTTTTTAAAGAATTAAAGTAATAAAAAAAATAAAAAGAAAATAGAGAACATCTAAATAAATAAATAAAAGGAGAAAATAAAAAATTGAAAAGAAAATAATTAAAACTTGGATATATTTATTTATTTATTTATTGCATTTCTCTAATTTTTTTTTTAAAATTATTTCCAAAAGATTAAACAAAAGCAGCTGCTTTATTTTTTATTTTGTTTTAGTTAAAATAATATATTCAATATATATTTTTTGTTAATAAAAAATATATATTATTTATTAAATCATAATTATTTTTTTAATAAATTTTAAAATTAAAATTATAATTAAGGGGGGTTCTTTTTAAAGATTTTTTTTAGTTATTTATTTTTTTTTATTATCATTTTATTTTTATTTTAAATTATTTAATTAATTTAATTATTTTTAAATATATTTATTAGATTAATTAAATAATATATTTTTGTTTTATTTTTAATTTTACAAATGAAGTAAAATATTAATAAATAAAAAATTAATTTTTAAACAAAAAAATGACTTATGGTTATGTTCGTCGTTCTAGATCTGTAGATTTTTATAATGGAACTCAGTAATTATTTATTAATTAAATTATTTAAAAATAAATTATTAACTTTTATTTTATTTTTAAATATTAAGAAAAAAAAATTATTAAATTATTTAGGGAAAAATATTTATCAAGATGGTCACGTGAAAATACACCAATGGATTGTGTAGATCGATATTGCCATAATGTACGTAGATCATTTACACCTGTTAGAGATATTGCTGGATATGAAGTATATATTATTATAATTTAATTTAAAATTAATTTAAATTTTAATTTTAGACAATAAGAAATGATAGACGTTCTCGTTCAGTAGATAGTTATCGTTCTCCTTTAGGTATTGTAACTGCACCTTATCATACAAATATTAATTATTATCAAGAAAATCAACCAGTTAATTAATAATAATATTTAAATTATTTAATTCTTTTTTTATTTATTTATTAGGTAAGGAAATATGATATTTTTCAAGCCAGAACATGGTCATATCCAATTTATAAGTAAAATTATTTATAAAATATTATTTATTTTATTTTTAATAGATATATTTATGGAAGAGACCAACATTATACACGTCCAAGTAGTTATACACGTGTTTATGGACTTCAGTCTTTATATACAGTAAATTAATTTAATTAATTAATTAATTAATTTAATAGCCAACAATGTTAACACCAGAAGCAAAATTAAGAACTGAAAGACGTTCTTATTCTGGATATAATTATGTAGCAGGAGAAGTAAATAATTTAAATATATTTATTTATTTAAAAATAATTATTTTAGCATAGCTTTAATCTGTCAGCTAAACCTTGGTCACAATCTAATTATCGTTTTCTACGTGTTTCACATATTTCTTCGTAATTATTAATTTTAATTTTTTTTAAATTAATTTTTAAGTGTACCTTGGTATTTCCATGGGAAAGCAAATAATTTAAGACATTATAACAGTTACAGGCCACCAGCCTATACTCCACGCCTTTCAACATATTGGAGAAGTTATTTTTAAAATAAATAAGATTTTAAATATTTTTGAATAAAGCTTTCTTTTTTAAATAAAATTTAACAGGATAAAAAAACCCTGTAAAGCATTATTCTTTAATAAAACTGCCCAATATATATAAATATATTTTTTATTTTTTAAATAATAATCTCTCTTTATATTTTAGTTTAATAAATAAATATAAATTTTAATTCAATTATTTTATATAAAATAAATATTTAAATATATTTATTCTAATAATTAATTAAGTTTTTTAAAATATAAAATTTTAAAAAAAATATTTAAGGCAAGAAATATAAGTCAAATGAATATATATGAACCTATTTAAATAATTATAGATAATAATAATAAAATTAAATGTTAAAATATATTATGGCAAAAATAAAAATATTAGTAATTTTAATATAAAAAGAGGGAAAAGACTAATTAAAATAATTAATTATTTTAAATAAAAATTACTAAAACAAAGTTAACCTTCTAATAAAAAATTAAATAAAATTAATTTGTTTTCATTTTCAATTATCTTGTAATCTACAAGAATTTGCAGTTGGAACACAATCTTTATATTCTCTTAAGTTTGGATTGTCTAAATCACCACGACTTCCCCCCTCTTTTATTTGATTTATACCAAAATTTGACAATGGAACACCAAAGTTTTTAACACAAACACATCTTTGATTTTGAGTTTCTGGTTCAAATAAAAGGCGAGGAACGCCAACCTAAACAAATAATAAAAATATTCTAATTAAAATAAATTTAAAAATTTTAATAAAAATTATACAATCTAACCCATTCTCGAGCAACACCTCCACTTCTTGTAGTACACCATACACGACCACCAGTTTCTTTTCTCCATTCAGAATTACATGGAGGAAATACTTCATTTTCAATAGCTTTTTGTTCTTTTTTTATTTTCGCTTTAGTAATTTTTGATTTTATCTAATAAAGTAATTTTTTTTTTATTATTTTAATAAAACAAAAACTTTATCAAGTAATTGTGTTGGCTTTCCTTCTCGATTATAATAAATACCAAAAAGAACACCAACAAATTTATAATCTTTCTCATAAAATTCAAGCCAATTATCAATTGAAAGTAATTCTTCGTCAGTTAATCCATTTACCTATTTAATTTATATAAATTTAAAAATAATTGAGTACATCATCAGAAAGTCCTTGAGTTGAAAAGTCGCCTGTTACAAAAGATCGGGTTGCATCACGACCTGAAAATTAAAAAATAAATTAAAATAATTATTAAAAATACCAGCAAAGAAATTATATCCTCCACCAATTCCATAATGTTTTTTCCCTTTTTCAACATCAAAAACACGTCCAAGTATTGCTAAATAAATTGGTTTTGATGGGCGACTTCCATCAAATAAAGCAAGTTGGTCTTTAGTAAATACAACCAAATTATTTTTTTTAATTGAAGAACCACCATTTTTTGATGGTATAACTAATAAGTAATTTAAAAAAATAAATTAAATAAAGAAACCTTTTTGTTGGTTATACGTTAAATCTTCATATCTCCGATCTGATGATGTTTTACTAAAAATAATGCTACCAAAAATTTTCTCAAGTTCAAGAAAATCGAATATTTGCTTAACCTTAAAGTTTTATTTTCAAAACTTTATTTTTAATGTAAAAATTTGTTAAATAACTAATTAAAGTTCAGATATTAAAAATCAGTAAATAATCCAAAATATAATACAATTAAATATTTAAATTAAAAACCTTTCGTATATGTAAATAAATAAAATCATAAACTGGTTGGAAAGGAAGTTCAACATCATAATATGAAATTAAAGCAGAGATAAAAGCAATTTGAAGAGCAATAATTATCAAAGGTTTTGAAAAAGGTTCTTCGATGGAAAACCTTAACAGACGACCCATTATGTGAAAATCCTAAAAAAAATCATTGGAAATAACAATTTATTTTAAAATATTTATAATCGATTGAAAACAAAAATAAATAATAAAAAAGACATTTGAGTCAATTAAAAATTTATTTAAAAATATTTTTTCATACAAGAAGTTATTTTGTCAAATAATGAATAAAATTAAGTTATTATTTTTAATAAATTATTCTTATTAAAATATAAAATAATCTCCTAAATTTCAATTGGAAATGTTTAATAAAATTATAAAAAATGTCAATTAAATTAATTAGAAATTATCAATTTAAGAAGAGGTCAACAATCCCAAGTCTTTTAGAAGTATTCATGTCCGCGAATTGCACAAAACATTTTATCCATTCGAGTTGCATTTTTACAGAGACTGTAAGGAGAACAGACTTTATTCATTGGATAACAACGATTGGCAGCCTCACACATATACATTTGTTCAGAATGTTGAGAACATTCTTTAAAAAACAACAAATAAACTATAATCGAATAAAATAACCTTCACAAGTACAATTCATCTCATCTGATTCGTCTAGACAATCTGGCACCCCGTTACAACGTGCCACCGAAGGAACACAACGACCCTCAGTCCGACAGAGGAAAGCTCCATTGGAACAATTAGTGCATTTACGCTCGTCTTCACCACCAATGCAATCAGAATAACCTAAAAACAATTTTTTAGAAGTTCAAAATATACTGGAATTCACCATCACACTTCTGAGCATCAGGATAACAACGACGCATTGCCACTTTAGCTTTAAAATGTTGATTGCATTCGTTCATTCCAGCCGCATTGCAGCTACACTCCAACTCATCAGAGCCATCAGAACAATCAAGTTTACCATCACAGACCTAAATCAAATTGTTTGTTAGAAGCAATTATTGAAATTTACCAAAGAACGATGAATGCATTCGGGAAATCTTTTTTCAGAAATTACAGTCTTGGCTTCATTTACTTTAGAGGTATCGTTTGTCTCGTTCCCACTACTGTTATTCTTTTTAAGAGATCGAAGAGAATGACATCGAAAGGCAATAGCATGATTGCATGCTTCACAGTCGAAACGACATCCCACAAGAAGACCACCACAAGCTTGTTCCCATTCGTGTAAGTGACCGTCGGAACATTGAACGGAACGAAGATGATTTGTAGTGTTCACCTTAATTAAATATATTTTATCAACATTTTCAAGATTAACTCGATTATTATTCAAAGAAGACAAGTCTTTCGCTCGAAGACAAACACCCGGACAACCATGTTCATCTTCTCCATCAGGACAGTCCAAATTGCCATCACAAACACTACTTTTAGAAATACACATTTTCTTTGTCCCATTGCATAGTGCAGAGAATTTGCTCGAACAAGATGCACAGTTACAATCCTTACAATTAGAACAACAAATTTATGAATTCCTCTTCAATTTTACCTTTTCATCACTTCCATCAAAATGACAATCAACAAATCCATCGCAAAGTAACCTTTTTGCTAAACAAATTCCATTATGCAAATCACCGCACATTTTAGATTCTCCATTGCATTTTGAGCAGTTGTGTTCATCATCACCAAGTGGACAATGGTTCTCCCCATCACAAACAGCCAAATTAGGAATACACATAGCAGAATCTTTGCAGCGATATTCATCTTTTGCACAGACATTGCCTTATTTTAACCATTTATATGTAATGCTAAAGTTAAAGTAAATATACGATGGCAATAAACTGTCTCATCTTCAGCACCAGGGCAATGTTTGTTCGCATCACAGAGATGTTGGCCCACAAGGCAAATCTTCCGTCTAGAATTCTTGTTAACTGTCGATGCTGGACAAGAAAGCGTTGTTTGGCACTCTAAAAATATTTAAAATAAAAAGAGAAAACAAATTATAAACCATGGCAGTCAATCTCATCACTTTTATCCTCACAATCTGGATAACCATCACAACGTCGATTCTTGGAAATAACAATGTGCTAAAGTTTAAAAGTTATCCAATAATTTGCAAAATATTTAAAAATGACCGGTTGAGAGGTGCAAGAAAATCCATAAACAGTGCAACTAGTAATATTTTTTGGAAGAAATTCAGTAGTCAGAAGAGGTGTATGTTCTTCCCAATCTTGATATTTAAGCACTTCTTTCAATTCAGGCCAAGAGGAATGTTCACGGTCAACGAAGAAAGTAAACTGCTTATTTATGATAAATTTATAATTTAAAAAATACTTTGTCCCCATTTACATTGTCGGATGACAATCCATCATTTTCTGAAGCTTTATTGTCAATATTGCCCACTTGAGGACTCGAATAGGTTAAAGCAAATGCTAACGGAATTGTCGCAACAAGTAGCATTATCAGAACAGCAGAAATTAAAACTAACGCCAATGATGGAACAAACGATAGACAAGTACAGCATCTAGTAGAAAGCCAAAACTTGAAATTGTCGGCCCTGTATTGAAAATCTTCCCAAAGAGTTGGACGAAGACCATGATTACGATTGCGTTTGTTAGTTGAGGTGTCACTAAATTTAATAAGTAAAAAATAAAATTCTTAAAATGTTACGCATGCTCCGTAAGATTGAATTCAATTGGCTCAACATTCTTTTTTCCAGCGGCACCTCTTGTAACTGGCTGCACAGATTGTGGAGAAAGGACAGCTCCCTATACAAGAATAAAAAAAAAATTATAGATAGTCTTGATAAAAGAACTTTTATTTTTTAATTCAAGAAAAAGAAAGTTAAATAAAAGCTTAATTATTACATGAATTTCATATGAACCCGCGTCCATTTTTTCAATTAATAATGTAAGTTTGAATCTTAATATTTCCTTGGTCAATCGATTTTAGAATTCCCTCTGTAAATTTAAAAATTAAAAAAGATTTATAAAGAAATAATATTTATAAAGTATATTCTTAAGAAATTTCACTTTTCTAAATAAATTATATTTTAAAAAATTTTAGTGGTCTTTTTTTCTTTCTTTTCGATAAAAAGACTTTTGAAATATTTAGGAGATTAAGAGTACTCAAGTGTCTAGACTCAACTCCAAATCCGATCTTTTCTTAAACGTCTGTAATAGTCTTCAACTTTTTACTCTGCATCTTTAATTCTCCTTTTTAACATACTATTTCAATTTTGACATTATCATTTCGTGCATATTTCCACTGTTGACCATTTTGTCGTTTCACCTTTGTTACCACTTCGAAAAAATCCTATACCCGTGGGTTTGCAAAATTGATGAAAATTAATTGGAGTCTCAAATCCTTTGAAACATTTCATGTGATCTTAAATTTCAACATCTGATACTTTTTTAATTAAAGTAGTTCTTCTAGCTGAATCGAATGAGACCAAAATCAGAACGAATGAACAAATATAGTACCATTAAAAATCATATTTACCTTCAAATTTTGAGACTCAAATGAGTATAGTCTCAATCCTAAAGGTTTTGAGGAATTTTTTTTACCACTTTGAAATATTCAAAACCTTTTGAAACCTAAACCTTTAGGTTTTGCTTAAAAGCGAAGGATTGTAGAAATTAGGAGACAAGGAAAAGAAAAATAGTAAAAATAAATAAAATACGGTAGAATTCACTTTTAAAAACATGTTTTTTAACTAGTAAAATAAAAACAATAAAGTTTTGTTTAAAAAATATTTTCTAAGATTTGGATAATCATTTCTTTTAATTTAATTATAATATTATACAGTCAGGTTCAGAAGTATATGGACAAAGGAAAAAGAATTCTGTTTAAGCTCATGGATGTTGTAAAATTAATTTTTTATTTTATTTATTTTTCAAATTTTAAAAGAAATTGTTATATCCAATGATTTTTTAAGATTTTCACAGAATTGGTCATTTATTTTGGTTTTCTATTGAAGAACCTTTTTCACCTAATTGAAAGTCATATATTTAGTATTCTTACATATGAGAAATTTAAAAAGAATTTATTAACAAAAAATTCTTGTTTAAATGAAAATAAAATAAAATCTTTTAGTATTTCACTAGTTTCTTTAAAATTTCTTTTAACAACACCAGCTAGCACAACGACCACGTCGACAACAACAACAACATCCAATATCTCTACTGCTGCGAATAAAAACTTTTGATGGATTTTCTAAAAAAATTTTTCTTTAATTTTTAACTTGAATTTTAATAATTTTATCATAAACTTTAGCCAGATATGGTCTAAAAACATAAATCAAAATACTGGTTTACTTTTTTAAATCAAAAAAGTGTCTCTAATTGTGCTTTTCTGAAGTAAAGTTTTTAAAATAAAATTTCAGTTTATTTAATTTTTTGGTTAATTAAAAGCTTGAAAATTGTTTTTTTATTATTTATTTATAATTAAATTTAAATATATATATACCCAAACCAGAATAATCAGCATCATTAAACATCATTTGTGCATTAATTTTAATAATTTCAGTAGAAATTAAACAAAATAAAGCAATAAATAAAATTAAATTAAATTTCATTTTTTTAGTAGTTTTAGAAGAGAAATTAATATATTATTCTTATTTTTAAATTAAATTATTATTTATTAAAATTATCCTCCTCATTTATATATTCCAATTTTTATATTAATATTTGTTTAAAAATTATAAAGAGATTGTCCATTAATTAATAATTTTATTATAATTTTTGTCCAAATATTAATAATTATTTTCAAAAGTTGTCCATAAAATTTTTTACTTCATAATTTTATATTTATTTTAGTAAATATAATTTTCTAGTGATAAAAAATGTTTATAAAAAATGATAAAGATTTTATATTAATAAATTGCAAAAAAAAAAATACTAAATATTTTAAAAATTGAAAAATATTTGTAATATTGTCAACAATGTTATTCAATTAAATAATTTTTTTTGTAGGAAGGAGGACGTTTAGGGAGCCGTTATAATAGTTAAAAGTTAAAGTATCGGACATAGTAAATATATGTTTATAATGGATGTTGGACAAAAAGAAGTTATCTTTAATTAATTAATTAAAATTAATTAATTAATTTTAAATTTTAAAATACCCCAAATTGTAATAATTTATTTTTAACAAATAATATTTTTTTAATATTTTCTTCTTCAAATATTTCATAATTTTCTGTACAAATTTGAGTAAAATCTATACCAAAAGCTCCATTTAATTGAATATCAATAAATCCTGGAGAAATAATTAAACCTTCACAATTAATAAAAATTGATGGTTTTAAATTATTTTCATTATTTTCAATTACTTTTCCATTACAAATTAAAAGAGAAGATAATGTACCTTTAAAAGTTAATTCTACCGTATTTTATTAAAAATTATTTAATTTTTACTATTTTTCTTTTCCTTGTCTCTTAATTTCTACAATCCTTCGCTTTTAAGCA
The DNA here is from genome assembly GCA_036172905.1 of Meloidogyne graminicola. Classification (NCBI taxonomy): domain Eukaryota; kingdom Metazoa; phylum Nematoda; class Chromadorea; order Rhabditida; family Meloidogynidae; genus Meloidogyne; species Meloidogyne graminicola. Next base: position 818,043 of record JARPZY010000017.1, on the reverse strand, counting down.
AAACCTAAAGGTTTAGGTTTCAAAAGGTTTTGAATATTTCAAAATGGTAAAAAAAATTCCTCAAAACCTTTAGGATTGAGACTATACTCATTTGAGTCTCAAAATTTGAAGGTAAATATTATTTTTAATGGTATTATATTTGTTCATTCGTTCTGATTCTGGTCTCATTCGATTCAGCTAGAAGAACTACTTTAAATAAAAAAATATCAGATGTTGAATTTTAAGATCACATGAAATGTTTCAAAGGATTTGAGACTCCAATTAATTTTCATCAATTTTGCAAACCCACGGGTATAGGATTTTTTCGAAGTGGTAACAGAGGTGTTTCGACAAAATGGTCAACAGTGGAAATATGAACGAAATGATAATGTCAAAATTGAAATAGTATGTTAAAAAGGAGAATTAAAGATGCAGAGTAAAAAGTTGAAGACTATTACAGACGTTTAAGAAAAGATCGGATTTGGAGTTGAGTCTAGACACTTGAGTACTCTTAATCTCCTAAATTTTTATTCTTTTAAATTTTAAAATATTATCGAATTTTGCAAAGAATCCTGTTTTTATTTAATATTTTTACTTTAATTTTTTCCTTTCAACAAAAATTTTCAATAATTCTTTTCTTTAGATAGTTAATAATGAATTAAAAATGATGTATTAAATACTTTAAAAATAATACATATTGTTTAATTAATTCAGTAATCTTCAACTGGAAATCGTTTGCAGATGCAGTTCTTAAATGTGGTGAAGGGAAAGTATGGCTTGATCCAAATGAAAGGAAATTTCAAATTCTAATTCTCGGCAGAATATTCGTCGTTTCGTTAAAGATGGATTCATCGTTCTCACGCCTGAAAAGGTTCATTACGTTTTCTTGTTCGTGAATGTTTGGAGGCTCGTTTTTAATTAAAAGAGAAAAAAGTTTTGAGAGTAAACAATATATAATTAAATTAATTTAACATTTTTTAATTAAAAATTTACCAAATAAATGTTCGATTATAATTCCCTTATTACCAACAAACAAACAACATTGAAATAAAAAATAAAATTTTAAGAAAAATATTTAATTAAACAATTATTTATTTAATTAATGAATCAAAACATTTAATTCCTTTAATAAAAGTTGCAATAATTTCCATTTTTCTTTCATCAATTAAAACAAAATCAGCATCACTTCCAGCTTTAAGTGTTCCTTTTTGTTTTTGAATTCCAAGGAAATTTGCTTTAAAAAAAAAAAGAATTCTTAAAAATTATTTTTTAAATAACCAGGTGTAAATGTAGCTGCCTTTAATGATGCAGTTAATCCTTTATTTTTAAATCTTTTTTCTATACAATAAGAGAAATGTTTAATACAATCTAACATTGAAGCAACACTTGGAAATAATTAATTAATTAATTTAAATAAATTAAATACCTTCCAGCTAAAATATCTGTTCCATCAACTGTTGCCTTTTTTTCTTCAACTAAAAAAAAATTAATTTAAATTTAAAATTTAACCTTTAATTATTTTATTTCCAAGTGTATATTTTCCTTCATTTAAACCTAAAGCAGAAATTCCATCTGTTACTAACATTACTCCATTAGGATTTAAACTATAAGCTAATTGAATAGATGATTCAGATAAATGAATATTATCAGCAATAATACTATAATATATTTGTTTATTAAATTTATTTGAATTATTTGTTGTTAATAAAAGTAAATCAATTATTCCAGGTGTTCGATGATGAAACTTTAAATTAAAATTAAATATTAATTAATTAAATACCCCAGGCATAGCACAAAATAAATGTGTAATTCCTGTTACTCCATTAATTAAAGCTTCTTCTGCAATTCTTAATTCAGCATTAGAATGTCCAATACAAACACGTATATCTTTATTTACTAATATTTTTATTGCATTTTCTGAATTTTCTAATTCTGGTGCTAATGTAACAATTGATAAATTAGAAATTAAATTAATAAAAGAATTTGAATAAAATAAATCAATTTGTTTGTTATTATTATTAAAAGGTAAAATTAATTCAATTGGATGACAACCTGCACGTTTTGGATTAATAAATGGTCCTTCAAAATGGGCACCTTTAAATATAAATTTTAAATAATAATTAATTAATTTATTTTAAATAATTTAATTAATTAATTTTAAATAATTAATCTATTTTAGTTTAAATAATTTAATTAATTATAATTACCAATTATTTGTGCACCATAATATTCATTATTTAAAGTTTTAATTTTTTCAATTAATTTAAGGCAATTATAATAAACATTTTGTTGAGAAGAAATAATTGTTGGACAAAAAGAAGTTACCTTTAATTAATTAATTAAAATTAATTAATTAATTTTAAATGTCAAAATACCCCAAATTGTAATAATTTATTTTTAACAAATAATATTTTTTTAATATTTTCTTCTTCAAATATTTCATAATTTTCTGTACAAATTTGAGTAAAATCTATACCAAAAGCTCCATTTAATTGAATATCAATAAATCCTGGTGAAATAATTAAACCTTCACAATTAATAAAAATTGATGGTTTTAAATTATTTTCATTATTTTCAATTACTTTTCCATTACAAATTAAAAGAGAAGATAATTGTACCTTTAAAAATTAATTTAAAATTTAAATTTAATTATTACTTGTTTATCTATAAAATCCCCATTTTTAAATATTTTAGCATTATAAAAACAAATAATTTCACCATTTTTTGAATTCTTCAATAATTCATTTAATAATTTATCTGAATAAATATAATTATTATTATAACCATTTTCAATTAAATTATTGTTGTTAATTAAATAATTATTATTAAAATATTTATTTCCATTTAAAGACATTATTTTCTTTAATTTTTTTTTTAATTAAAAAATAACTTTAAAAAAAAATTAAATAAAAAGAAATCAAATGTTTAATCAAATGATGTTTAAAATATAAATACATTTTTAATATATTTGTTTTTTTATTTATTTATTAGGAATAAAAAAAAAAGAATTATTTATTTCTAATGATAAAATAATAAATATTTCTTTTAATTATATTAGTAAAATATTTTTCTTAATTTTTAAGGATTAAATCTTAATTATTTATTAATATATATATATTAAGTTATTAAATAAAAATATTATTTTAAATATGTACATATATTCTTTGATTTTTTTTTTATTCTTAAATTATTAAAAAAATAATAAAATAAAAATATTATAAGTACTTTTTAATTATCTTTTATTAAAAAAAAAAGTAGTGGACAAACAAACACAACGAAATAAAAAAAATATATAATAAAAAAGTAATTTATTTGATAAATTTACAAATAAAATAAATAAATAAATAATTAATTAATTACTTTATTTAATATCATTTTATTACTTTTATTTGGCTTGTTTTTTTACTAAAAAATAAACAAATAACAATAATAATTAAAATTCTCTTTTTATTTTTTTATTACTTGAACAACATCTTCATCTTCTAAAATATGATTTTTTCCAACATTTTGAGGTGTATGTCTAACACTTCTACCCCAAACTAATGCACTAAAAATTTAAATTTATTTTATTAAAAATTAATTTCTTCTTAACTGTTTAAAATCTTTAGCGAGGGATTTATGTATTTTCATACATAAATCATCAATTAATCGTTTATCAGCATTTAAAATAATTGGTGATTCATAATCAGGTAATTGACCTTTAGGTTTTGTATAACTAAAAAAATTAATTAAAATAAATATTATATATATATATAATTAATACATTCTAATTAAATTTAAATAAAGCCATATTTTCTCCATTAAATCATCAAAATTCCATTTGTGATGTGCTGAGATTGGAACACAATGTGGAATATTATAAAGAATATCCAATTCTTCAATCGTTATTTGATCAATTTTGTTAAGAACATAAATACAAGGAATATAAACTCTGAAAAATTAATTAAATTAATTAATTTAATTAAATTAATTAAAACCTATTTCCTTCAATAACATCAATTAAATCTTCAGTTGTAGCATCATATTTAAGTGTAATATCTGCATTATGAATTCTATATTCTGCCAATATTGCCTTAACTGTGTCTAAATCTAATTCAGATTGTGGAACCTTTTTAAATTAAATAAATAAAATAAATAAATTATTTACCACACAATTAAGATTTAAACCTCCTTTGTCTTTTCTTTTAAATGTAATATTTGGAGGTGTTTTATTTAAACGAATACCAAAACCTTCCAATTCATATTCTAATAATTCTTTATGTCTTAAAGGTTTTGTAACATCCAATACCATTAAAATAAGTGAACAAGTCCTAGCAACTATTAAATTAAAAAATTAATTTTAAATTTAATTAATTTATTTATATTAACCAGCAATAACTTGTCGACCACGTCCTTTTCCATCTTTTGCTCCTTCAATAATTCCAGGTAAATCAAGTAATTGAATTTTAGCTCCTTTATAACGTATAAGGCCAGGTACAGTAGTTAACGTAGTAAATTCATAATCAGCTACCTCAGAATGTACACCAGAAATATTTGAAAGTAAAGTTGATTTTCCAACTGAAGGAAATCCTAAATAAATAATAAAATAAATTTAAAAATAATAAAATAATTTTAAATGTTAATATTAATAATAAATATAAATTAAATTGTTTTTTAATTTTTTATTTTCCAAATACTTCAATACCCAAATAAATAAAAACAAGACAAATATAATTGTGTGAGAACCCAAACATCAAAACATCACAAAAATTAAAAACAAAAATGTCAAAGAAAAAAGAAAAGGAAAATTGTTAAGAAAAAAAAAATAAATTTCCTACGAATATTGAATTTTTAGAGCTAACAAAAAAGAACGTTATATTATTAAACAATGACGATAAATAAAAAAAAAATAATAATAAAAGAAATATCTATATATGTACTAAACAATAAAATATATATTAAATAAATCCATGGGAACGGATTAATTGAAGGAAAAAAAAAATTAATTAAAAAATTATTTATTAAAATTTAATATTTTAATTATAAAAATCAATTTAATTCTAAATATAATTTTTATATAACAAATAATAATAATAAAATATTTTAATAATATGAAATAATCAGCTTAATAATTGATAAGAAAAATTAAATTTTAAATGAATTGAAATTAAAAAGAAAATTATTTATTTATTTTATTATTTTTACAAAATTTTTTTTCTTAAAATTTTTATCCAAAACTAAAAAAAAAAAATATGAGTGTTAAAAAAAAATAAGTAAAAAATAAATATACACTAAATATATCTTTAAAAGCAATACCCCCAAAATTTTCACTCAAATTCTTTTTTTTTTTATTTTTCCTCTTTTTACATCAAACGCATAAAAATACATTTATTTATTTATTTTACTTTTAAAGTCTTACGTAAATTCTTTTTTTTTTTAATTATAATTTGTAGCAAAATAAATAAATATTTTTGTAAATAAATTTAATAATTAATTAATTATTTTATTATTTTCATTTAAAAATTAAATAATTTAATTAAAAAGAAGCCTTTGAAAAAAAACTTTTTTAAGTCCTATTTCACTTTTTTAAAAATTAAAAATATTTAAATAAATAATTTTAAAATATTTTCTACTTAAATTATTTTTTATTTATTTATTTATAACCCTCTAGGGGTTATTTTTTGTCTCAAAAATATTTAAATGCACAACAATTTAATATTTATACATATTTTTTTCTTCCTCTATATATTTATTTAACCAACTTTATCTTTTTTTATTCTCTCATGGGAATTAAAAGAAAGATGTTCGATAAAAACGTGAAAAATGCAAAAAAAATACTGAAAAATAATTTTTTGAATCGTTTAAAATATTTTTTTTTTATTAAAATATTTATTTTTTTCAATTAAAATTTTAATTAATTAATTTTATATATAATATATTATATATATATGTATATATATATATATGTATATATATATATATATATATATATATATATATATATCCTTTCCTTATATATTAGCTAAAAACATTGAAAAGAATAAAAAAAAAAAAAAATAAAGTTAGTTTGAAGTAACTGACAGAAACATGAGACAAATAAATAGTTCTTTCCTTTTCTTTATCCTTTTCCTTTTCATCTACATTCTACATTAAGCAATATAGTCAAAATATAAGAGAGAGAATATATTTATTTATTTTTATTTTACTTGCTGCCAAGCAGCGTGGCAGCCGCCAAGAAAATATTTCTTTTCCTTCATATGTACTTTTTACTAATAAATCCCCTAAAAAATTTTTTTAAAAAAAGAAATGTGAATCTGTTCCACAAATTTAACCCTCTTTTAACAATAAAAACATCAATAATTTACGGAAAAGTATATAAAAACAAATAATCCCCACAAATAAATTAAAATTAATTAACCGCTAAAATTAATAAATCATTTTGATTGGATTGGATTAAATTAATTTTTAAAAATAAAAAGAAAATAAAAAATGAATTTTGAAAATTAAAAAATAATTTTTTTAAATAAATTAAAATAATTTAAAATATTTAATTTTAATTTTATTATTTTTTAATTAATTTTAAATAAATCTTTATTAAATAAATATTTAAAATCCCTCATTTTCTAAATATAAATAAATTAAAAATCTTTATAATTTTAAAAATAATTTTTTAGTATTTCCCATCAAAATTGTTCTATTTTTGTAATTCTTAAAAAAGGAACTCTAAAAAAACAGAATTTAAAAACAAATTCCAAAATAGTCTTTATTCTCTATGGATTTTCCACGTTTTTATAATAAAATTTTGCAATAAAACTAAAAAAATGTAGAAAAATTTAAATTCTACTAATTTTTTTAAACATTTTGTATTTATTTAATAAAGATTTATTTAAAAATTTAAATTTTTTCAGATAAATAAAAAATAATAAATTCCTTTTTTTTCTTAATTTTTTATATTTTTATTTTTAATAAAAATTTTAATGTTATAAAAAAAATTATATTAAATTATTTGTTACTCATAAAATTAAATTTAAAAATAAATAAATGGCAATAACAGCAAACATTAAAAATTACAACAACAATAAAAAAATAAAACAACAACAACAAAAAGAACAACAACAAAAATTAACAAAAAATAAAAAAATAATTAGCAATAAAAATAAAATAAATACTCAATTTGATTTTTCTTTAAAATTAAAATTTTTAATATTTTTTATAATTTTATTTTCAATTTCAATTTTGGACGCATTCCCAGCAAAAAGAAAAGGAGAAGGAGGAAAAAAATTTGAAAAAAATAAAAAAGAAGATTTAATTTGTAATTTAGGAGATGAACATGAATGTATTTGTAATCGTTCTATGGGTAATTTAGATAATTCAAATATTCCAAATTGTAATGAATTTATTGAAGTAAGAGAAAAATAAAGATAAAATAATTTAAATTTAAATATTTAAAGGGAAATAGTTTAGATGTTATAAAAATTATTCTTCGTGATTTCAATATAACTGCTTTATTATATACAAATGAAACATATGAACAATATTTAAGAAGAAGAATTTCACAAATATTAAGTCGTTATTGTGAAACAATGCCTGAGGAATGTCCAGGTACTTTAGCAGAAATGAGAAGTCAACGATTAAGACAAGAAATGAATTCAAAAGAATTAGATAATTTAAATGGTAAAAATAATAAATAATTTATATTAAAAAATAAATATATTTTTAGATCAAACACAAAATTTAATAATTGATGATGGAGGTCCTTCCATAACAAGAGAACATGTTGTTATTCTTAGAGTTATTTATTTACCAGGAAAATTTAGAATACAATTATCATTTGTTGTATTAAAAATGGCAAATACTTTGGGAGGAATTAATTCTGCTTTAACACTTTCACCAAAAATAATTAAATATATACTTTCTGCACAAATAGCACCACTTTCACGTGTATTAGGTGGAGTAAAACTTGAACAAATTGGTATTGAAAAATTAAAAAAGAATCAACAACCAGTAGATAATTTAAAGTATAAATAAATAAATTAATTAATAAAAATAAAATTTTTTAGATTAATTTTACTTATTGCTTTTATAGCAATTTTAATGACTATATGTTGTACTATTGCAATAGCTAAAGTTATATAGTAAGTATTTAAATATATTATATATATATATAATATTTATTTTAGTGATATTTCAAAAAGTAAATGTCATCAAAAAACTTGTAAAAGTAATGGAACAACTACTCCATCAACAGAAAATCGAAAGAAAAAAAGTAATAGTTCAAGAAATTACGGGACATGTACTGATCGTTTATTTGCTTCAACTTCTTCAAATAATAGAGAAGATGATGGACAATTAACTAGTGGACAACGTTCAATTGAAACAAAATCATTAAGAAGTAGTAGTAGAAGAGAATCTAATTCTTTTAAACGTTTATGGAGAAAAAGAGGAAGTAGTAGTGGAGATAAAATTAAAAAAATATCAAAAAGTTCACAAGAAAATAATAAAATTATTAAAGAAGAAAATAAAATAATAAATAGTAGTGAAATAGAAAATGAAGTAATTTCTTCATCTTCCCGTTCAATTGCCTATCAAAATAGCTTTATGTGTGACCATTCTCAGGTATTTTTTAATTAAATTTTTATAAAGATTTCTTTTTTTAAAGCTCCCAAGAGAAGATAGTCAATTTAATGATGAAGAATATAATAATAATAATAATGATATTAGTTGTTATGGAGATTTTGAAATTGTAGATATGAGTAAAAGAAAAAGGCAATCCTCTTTATTATCAAATACAACAACAACAAATAAACAAAGAAATGAACAAAAAAGGCATAGCCTTCTTCTCTCTCCAAATAATATTAGATCACCAATTTCTTCTGATGATGATCAACAAAGAATTAATTTTAAATTTTCACCCAAAACAAAAACACCAACAACAACACCTACAAGAAAAACATCAAATAAACGTTTCTCATTTTCTGAAAATATTGGAACAATTAATAGAACAATTCCAAGTGTAGTATTAGATGAAGGAACAACAATTGAATCTAAACATACAACAAAAGATATATTTATAGTAAATAAATAGTTAAATTAAATTAAAATTTAATTTTTAGAATAAACCAAATGGTGGAGAATTTTTACTTCTTTCTGCCTCATCTGATGTAATTGAAAGACCCCAATCAAGATTAGGCCAACAAAGTCCATTTGAAAGGCCTCTCTCTAGAAGGGGAAGTAGAGATGAAAAACATGAAGAAGGGGAAGAAGAAACTTTTAATGATACAAGGGAAGATACTCCAGTACCTTTAGGTGATGATCAATCTGTAATTATAACTCCATTGACATCAATAACACCAAAAAATCAATTATTGGATAGTCTCAAAAATAAGGTTTATACATATATTTAATAAAAGTTTATTTTGGAAGGGAAGAATAGTAAAAATATTAAATTCAAACAAATAAAAATTAAAATTTGTTTATAAATATATTAAATATTATTTTAGAGTAAAAAGAAATTACTTGGAAAATTACTTTTACTTGCAAGTGAAACAGATTCTGAGTTAGAATTGGGAAATGAAGAAGGAGATGAAGAAGATAAAGTAATAGAAGAATATGGAAATGAAAAGATAAAAGAAGAATTAAATAATAAAGAATTATTACAAAATAATAATTATTTAAATATAAATAAAAGGGAAAGTAATGCGACAACAACAATAGAAAGTAGTCCAGAAAGTGATGAAGAAGGGGAAGAAGAACAAGATGAAAGTGCTATACTTGAAAGACATCATTATGAAAGGCTTTTGGAATCTCCAATGATTCAAAAAACATTTAGTAGAGAAGAAAAATAATTTTTAAAAAATATTAGAAATATGTGATTTTATTTGATTTTATTAATTTTTTGTATAAATATTTTAAGTTTATAAATTATAAAATATAAAGATAATAAAATTAAAAATATTATTTAAAAAAATAAATAGATCTAAAAATAAAAGAAAAATTAAAAATGATTAATAAAAAAAAATTAAAAGTAAATAATACAACTCATTTACTATTTTAAAAATAATTAACCAACCTACAAAACCAATTCTAGAATCTCCAGTTTTAGCAACATCAAATCCTTCACCTGCACCGCCACCTCCACCACCTTTAAATAAAAAAAAAACAGTCCTACTTCTCTTTAATTTAATTCGAAATTAATATAATCACGTAAGTTTAGAAAGGGATTAAAATATAATTAATTTACTATAATTTTTAGAAAAAAACCAGAATATATTTAACATTTTACTATTATATTCCAAAAAAAAAAAAAAATATTTAAATTACTATTAAAAATATTTTTTAAAATTTAAATGAACCTTTTGGACTAATTAATTCTCTACGAAGTTTAGCAAGTCTAGCTTTTAATAATCCAAGATGTCCCTTAATTAAATATTAATTTTAAATAAATTTAAAAAACCATTGTAGCTTTATTCCTCTGAGTTCTTGCCATCTAGAAATAAATAAATTAATTAAAATTATAAAAAAAAATCATAAGAAAAACCTCATCTTCAATATCCTTAATTTTGTCCAAAATTGACATTTTTAATTGAAATTACTTTAAAAATATTAATTAATCAAAAAACAAAACAATGAAAATAAAAAGATTGATTTACTAAAAAAATCCATTTTGATAAAATAAATATAAAACAGAATGCCAAAATTTAAATTATACATAAATAATATTTAGAGGGTGACACGACACGGGCACAGTGAGTCAATTCCACTGAGCGACAACTGCACAGACGACAATAGCACAGTGGACACCTGCACAGTAAATCTGTGGTTAAGTGCAAATGTGTTAGTTTTTAGAAGGAATTAAGGTTATTTTGACATTAATGGATTTTTTGTTTATGAATCGATCTGGACAACTATGGTATCGTTCGAAAGCTCATGAAAACCCGAGTCAACTTAGATGAGATAATCAGCAGAATATGTCTAGCAGTAGGGTTACAGGTCCTCGAAAATTGTAAATTTAGGGTTGACTAAGGTCAATTAAATAAATTACCGAGATTTCTTCATTGTAAAATTTATGATTAGAGGTTTGGATAATCTTACACCAGCCATCAAATAAGCCTCGAAAAATCGTTTACACAAATTGAATTGATTTTTGATTTTACGATTTTCGAGGATTTTTATCAACTTTAGACCATCCATCTCACTAAGTTGATTTTAGGTTTTCATGAGCTTTCGAACGATACCAAATTTGTCCAGATCGATTCATTACCAAAAAATCCATTAATGTCAAAATAGCAGGGGTGTGCACGGATACGGATAATATCCGGATACCCGCGGGTATCCGCGGATACGGGCGGATACGGATATAGATTTTTCAAAAATCGGACGGATACGGATGGATACGGATATGGACCCTCATATCCTAGGATATCCGTCATATATTTTTTTGAACAGGCATTAAAAATTTTTTACAACATTTTGCCTTACATATGTAAATTAACATTTTATACTCCTATTAAGAAATTCCCAGAGAAAGGTTTTCCCCACTTTCACTTCCTTATGTCGATTCGATCCAACGATGTTTCATTTCAGTTCATTTTCTCCTCTTATTTAAAAAATTTTAAATAATGAAAAAATTTATCGCCCATTGTGTTGAAGGGTAAATTTGGTTTATATAATGTACTTAAGTATAAGAAGTAAATTTTTATCTTCATCACAAAAATTATGAACTTTTGTCAACTGTGTATCAAAAATTTTTCAACTAATCGCCTGCGGCGCTAATAAAATTAAAATGTTTAATTAATTGTCGGGTTATCCATCAAAATTTATTCTTGGAATTTTTGGCCAAATTGACTTAATATTTTTCTTAACTTCCGACCTCGTTTCTCGTGTTTTATTTTAACACCCTTGTTAAGTAGTTCCTAAGTGTATAATGGTCGTTATTTTCGCATATTTTTCTTTTTTTTTTAAATCGAAATAAAATAACTAAATATCTAATATTTTTGTGTAAAAGGATGAATTTTTGATAACGACCTCTAAAATGATATAAAATTTTTCATATGATGCTCAAAAAAGTTGAAAATTTTGTAGATAAATAGAAAAATCGTCAAAAATTTTTCGCCTGCGGCGCAAATAAACAATCTAATATTTATTTTTAAATTTTTATAATGAAAAAACCATGACCCTTACAGACATTAAGATACAAGCATATAAATAAAATTGATCATTTCGAGAAATTAAAGTGGTCTGACCATTTTGAGAAAAAGCGGATATATCCGCGGATAACCGCGGATGGATATGACTAAAAAGTTAAACGGATATAAACGGATACGGATATCGACCTCACGGATATACCCGGCTACGGGTAGTAAAAATCATACCCGTGCACACCCCTGCAAAATAGCCTTAATTCCTTCTAAAAACTAACACATTTGCACTTAACCACAGATTTACTGTGCAGTTGTCCACTGTGCTATTGTCGTCTGTGCAGTCGTCGCTCAGTGGAATTGACTCACTGTGCCCGTGTCGTAGCGCCATTTAGAGTAAATAATTTATTTTTTACACAATTAATTAACACCTCTATTTATAAATTGTTATTTTTTACATATCAGATATAATGATCTATTAAATTAAACTAAATTCTTAATAATTGTCTGTAGTTATTTTAAGTATGTAAAAGGTCCACAAACCTCTTACTTTTACCATTAAATTTATATGTCAATATCTGACATTTAATTTTCATATTTTAATTAAATAAAATATAAAATTAAAATTTTAATTATTTATTACAAGTAGATTTAATTAAACTATTTAAAAAGCGGCTGTGCCAACAAATAATATGAGAGAGCGTATAATGATTGCAATTGATTAAGGGTAATGAAAATGATATTATATAAATATAATAAGGGCCATTTTATATAATAAATTTATATAAATCAACTTGATGAAGATATCCTTTTTAATTATTTTTATTTATTTTTCATTATTTTATTTATTCCCTTTATTAACTACATATCAGTTAGGAAATATAAGAGAAAATCAAAATAAATTAACAATAATTGAACGCAAAAAGCGACAATTCTCTCGTTATATTTGCGGTATTCCCCCTTATATATTTCATTCTGATTGGCCATGTCCAATGTGGGGTTTATGTGCTAATCATGGTTTTACAACAAATTTGCCTTGTACTGACAATAAATCTTGTGTTGAGAAGAACCCAAGTACCGAATGCGTTCATGGAACGTTAGTTGTACATAACTGATTTTATTTTCAAATTTAATAAATTAAAATATATTTAAGTTGCTGTACTATTCCTGTGATTGAAGGAGGAGCACCAGGCTCTGTACAATTGCTTTCCCCTTCTGTTACTCCTGCTATATGGCCTTGGCCTATAACGACAACTGCAAAATCAGGAGATAATCCTAAAAAGCCATTTTATTTAATTTATTATGCTTTAATGATTGTATTTCTTGTATCATATCTTTTTATTTTTTAACATTATCAAAATATTCAAATAAATTTTTTAAATTATTTAATTGTTTAAATTAAAAGTATACAACTTCCTAAATCAAAAAAATAATAACTAATTTAACTCAATTATACACATAATCAAAAATTTTTGGAAGACATTAGCAAAATTAAAATAAATCAAAAAATGAGATTAAGACAGATTTGTCTATATTTGAAAGTTCTTGACACATGATAACAGACGCTTGGGAAGCATAGAACGATCCCATTCATGTTGAAATTCTCCGATTATCTGTTCCATTTCGGCACCTAAATTAATTTTAGACTGACCAATATATATAATGAAAAATTTACCAAGGCCTTCAATAATCGGAATAGGCCACAATTCAGTGCTCGATTTTTTTACTGCCTTTAAAATTAATAAAAAGATATTAAATAATTAAGTCAATCAATTCTACCTTTTCTATAACCGATTTCAAAGAATCCAAATCCAATATTAAATCTGGTCGTTCATCATCCTCACCATTAATATTTGATTCATCATCTTCACCAATATTAATATTTAATTCCATATCACCACCATTCATTAAAGGAGAATGATGAGGAGAGTCATTATTGCTTGTTTGTTCATTTTTATCTTCCTCTTGTTGTTTTAAACTATGCTCAGCTTCTTCTAAAAGAATACGAGCATCCTAAAATTAATTAAATATTAAATTATTAAAATTTTTAGACCTCCAACTTTTCTTTGAAATCATCGTTTAATTCAATTTCAAATAATGCCTCTGCCATCTCTACTAACCATCTACCAGTGTGTTTAATCTGTAAATCCTCCATTTCAACGTCAGGATTATATTCAATTGCATTATCACGAATAAGTTTCAAATCATTCATAAATGGTTCAGGTGAATCATATTTACACATATCAATATTTAGCATCTAAATAAAATTATTGTATTCATTCAAAATTAAAAAAAAATAAACCATTTGACTTAAACTCATTGGTTGTTTTATAATATCATAATAATCTGGAACGTCAGATTTATCAACAGGTAGATGGAAACATTTAAATCTTTGGTCACGAATTAGTTGACCTGCAAAACTTTGTAATATTGCTGAATAAATTAAAATCTTACGCAATAAATCCCGAAGAAAAATACGGAATTCACGTAACATTTGAGAATAAACTTTTTTTAATTCTTTGAACTCGGCTTTGTTAACACGTCTAACAGGTGGTTGATGAGCAGGATCTACAAGTTGAGCTTTCGGCGGTTCTGGATAGTCACGTACTAAATATACATATAAAAGTAGTTGAGAAAAAAATAAAAATATTATTGCTTACATATTATTTAATTAATAAATTTTTACTTTTAAAGCAAAATGGTTGCTCAGCAGCTTGTTTAATAATTGCATTAAAAAAGTCTTGAATTGCACTGTAATTTGGAGGTAAGATTTTAAATGCATGACGAGAACGGAAAAGTTGTTTTATATCATCAGAAAGATCTTCATAGTCCATTTGTACTGCAGCAAGTAGAAGAGCAGAATTGAAACCCGTAAAGGAAGATAATGAAGAAATCAACTGAAAAAATGAACAAGGAAAAAGATGTTTGATTAGGTTTAAAAATAATGTAAATGTTTCAAAAAATTCACTGTAAATAATTTAGTAATTACCATTTTCCAACTTGCACTCGGCAAAACTTCTTCCAATATATCAAGATCGGGCATTGCAAGTACAACAGGCGTTCCTTGTCCAGTTGCTAAACGAGCTCGTCGACAAGTTTGTTGTATTTGTTCTTCTGGAGTTCCAGAAATGCCACCAGAGAACAATTGTTCACAGTTAAGTGAAAATATTGGTAAATGATCAAGACGAGAAAGAAGAGCAGGCAAAAAATGCGTTCCCTGTCCCATAGAACCAGAACCATAAAAAAGTAAACGAGCTTAAAAGAGTATCTATGAAACATATAAATTGAAAGAAATACAAGCAAGCACAGCAGAACGTGCTTTTAATCCTAATAATACTTTCTCCAATTGTTGATCTCTTGTCAATGTATTATTGTCAGTATTAATACGGCTTTTATTAAGTTCATCATCATCCCTCCTTTGATAACCAATTGGGATTTTAGAATTTAACAATTCATTAATTATAGGCATAATTAGAGTAGAAAAACTAGCTTTATTAGAACGATTTAAGCTAATTAACGTTCCATCTAAATAAATAAAAATACCATAATTCTAAAACTAAAAAAATTAACCTCTTCTTGATGCAGGTAAAATAATTCGTAAAGCATCTGTAAAATTCTGCCGGGAAACCCTAATCTGTTTAGGATCTAGAAGTAATTTTTCTTCAGTAAGATAAACATGAGGATAACGTTCTCGCATTGCTATAAGTACAGACTCAGTACAAAGGGCCTAATTAAGTAAAAATAAGAGATAGTAGTAACAGTCACCTTCAAATCAGCACCACAATAACCACTACTTTGATCGGCTAACCAATCAAGCAAATCAGACGACGGCTGACATTCTCTTGGCCATTTGCGTGTGTGAATTTGAAGAATTTGATTTCGAGCAATAAAGTCAGGTAAATCAAAACGCAATTCTCTATCAAAACGTCCGGGGCGGCGCAAAGCTGGATCAATTGAATCAAGTCGATTAGTTGCGCCGATAACAATAACCTAAATTAAAAACTATAAATCATTAAATGTCTAACATAAATAAATTAAAGATAATTCATTCAAGAATGATCTTTTCCTTTATATTTTAAACAAAATTCTGAAAACCTCTCCACGCGAATCAATTCCATCCATAAGAGCCAAAAGTGTTGAGACGATCGATGAATGAATTTGATCCTGACGTGAAGAGCGAACCGGTGCAAGTCCATCAATCTCATCAAAGAAAATTATTGAAGGTCTCATTTTATAAGCTTGATCAAAAAGAAGTCGTAATTGACGTTCTGACTCACCAACCTATTAAAAAAAAGAATTAAACAAATTAACATTTATAATAAAAAATACCCATTTGCTTAAACAATCAGCACCCTTACGCATAAAAAATGCAACCCGTTTGCGCGTAGAAGATGAAGTATTTATATCATCAGTTGAAGTATTTTTTTCAACACTAGGTTTGCTGCATTCGTTTGATAATGCACGAGCCACCAATGTCTTTCCAGTGCCTATAAATAATCTTAAAAAGAAAAAGAATAAAAACCAGGCGGCCCATAAAAGAGCACTCCCTTAGGAGCTTGAATGTTGAAATGGTCAAAAATATGTGGATAAAGCAGTGGAAATAAACACATTTCTTTAAGTTGTTGAATATGACGACTTAAATGATTAAATAATCATTTTAAATGATACAAACCTCAGTCCTCCAATTTGTTCAAACCCCACATCATTGTCAATGCTCATCGGGTCAATATCAGCACAACTTGATCGATTAGCTTTATGGCGGACATTCTCTTGAACCATAGCAAGAAGAGAGCTTGTTTTTGTTTTCAATTCCGCTTCTGAAAGGAAAGAACAAATCTTCTAGTTTACGTAATCAGATATGGTATTACAGAAAAATTTCGAACAACGAGAAATTATTAATACCGTTTAAGTTTGCAGGCATAAGTTCACGACGTCCTTTCATCAAAGATTTAAGTTTTCTCTTTTCAAAAGTTTCTTCTTCACGTAAATCAGGTGGAATACCTCTGTGCCTCAAAGAATGCTTACTATGAGTTACTTCACCATTTGCATCATTAGAGGAAGTAGAAGAGGTAGATGAACCAGTACTGCTTGAACAATGATCAAGTTTACGATGTCGTCGAGGAACGATAGGGTGAGCTGAATTAAGAAGAACAATAAAGAAAAAAATATTATATGAAAAACATTGGTTTTTCCTCGTGTCCAACACAGAATTAATAGGAAGACGCTGCAAATGATTAATTTTGCACGACATAAGCATTGCCGAGTCAGTTTGTCGAGAAAAAACTTGTCGACGCATTCTACGAGATCGACGCAAAGGACGCTTTTTTGAAGGAAGTTTATTAGTAGAACGACGCGGATAACGACGAGATTCCTTCTAATTTTTTGTTTATCTTAAACAGAAAAGTAAAAAACCTCCTCTTCTTCTTCTTCAAAATCTAATTCATCTTCAGAGTACAAATGTAAAGGTCTACGCATTCGAAGCGACCGTCGCAACGGACGTTTTGAAGAAAGTTTATTACTAGAACGTCGTGGATAACGACGAGACTCCTTCTAAAATTAGAATAAATTAAAAATAAAAGTGAAAAACCTCTTCTTCCTCCTCTTCTTCTTCAAAATCCATTTCATCATCATCTGATGAATCGATCAAAATCCGCTTTCGTTTTGTCATTAAAATGAACTATTTTACAAGTAAATGTGAAAAATAACTACAAAATCAAGCAATTTAATAATTTAAATTACAAAAATGACAAAGTGTACTAATAGCCAAAACAGACATTTCGGTAAGCTACATTTCAGAAAAATGACATTTTGGAAAGATATTTTTAAGGATTTAATTAATAATATTAAAAACTATTTAGGAAACATCATTGCACGTTTTAAATAGAAATTTATTCATATATTATTTAAATTAAAATGAGGTCAAATAAAATTATTGAGATCAATTCTGATGAGTCTGTCAAACTCTGCAGTGTCCTTTACCCAAAGAACACTTAAATAAATTATTTTTTCCAATCTTTTTTAAACCTCTTGTAGTTTTGATATTTTTCTAAAAATTGTAAGTAGAATTAATTGAATTGGTTGAAAGTAAATATTAAAATATTAATTTAATTTATTGGCCGGTTCAATTCAATTCCAGCCGGTTCGACATCACCATTTAAGATATAAAAGAATGTCCCAATTAACCTTTTCTTTATTTATTAAATCCTTAATATTATTATAATTAATTCAAGCCGGAACAACATTTATTGCAAAAATATGTTCAATATTTTTCTCACGCAGTTAAAACAACGACCTATTTTTCTATTAAATCATTTCTGGGTGAAGGTTAACAATGAAAGTAAAACCAAGCTATGATTAACGGAAAAATATTAAATATTCGTTAAAGCTTGTTATGTATTATTAGGAGTAATTAGTCTAAAGTAATTAATTTTTCCATAAAAACGGCTTTCACAATTTTGAAAAGTTCAATAATGATATTTATTGAATGTTTTTTAAATTACAACTACTATTTATTAATTATTTTAATTTTATTAAAAAATGTTTTTTCAAAAGAATTTGAAATGGAAAAAGTTTTAGAACAACAAAATTTATTTCAAAATAATTACCAACAAAATCATCAGATTTATAATGATGAAGAAGGTTGGCCTTTAAATGCTAGTTCTGAACAATTAGATTCTTTATTAATGATGGATAAAAAATCAGAAATGTTTCAAAAAATTCAAAAGAAAAATGAAAAGGAGATTGAAGAAAATATACAAACAATTGAAAATGAAGTTGAAAATGAATCTGAAGAAGTAGGGGAAGAGGAAGAAGATAATGAAGGTTCTGGTGAAGAAATAAATTATGATGAAAAAATAAATAATGACAACATTGAAATAAATAAAACAATTATTTATGACGAAGAAAATGATGAAAAAAATAATTTTTTAAAAAATAAACATTTAACAAATTTAGATAATTTATTAACAAAAAATGAGTTAAAAGAAGAATTAATAAATAATAATACTATTACTATAATTCCAATAAATAATTTAATAACATTAAAAATACCATTAGAAACAATTGAAACTACTACAATATTGACTACTAATGAAGAAATAGTATTACAAAATAATTTAATAGAAACTACAAAAATAATAACAAATTATAATAAAACTGAAGAAAATAAATTTATGGAAAATATTTTTAGAAATGAAGCAAAAGGTAATTTAACTGATTTTGAGGAATTAAAAAATAGAAATGATTTAAAAACAAATGAAACAACAACAGAGGAAACAATAGAGAATAAGAAAACAATAATAGAAGAAAAAACATTAGACGAATCATTAGAGAAAACAGAGATAAAAACAAATGAAATAATAAAAACATTACCAGAAACAATAACAGAGAAAACATTAGAAACAACAAATGAAACAAACAAAACATTAAATAATAAAAACAATAAAGAATACATTAAATACAATAATAATATTTTAATTAATAATAATGAAACAAAATTGAAAGATTTAAATAAAAATGAAATAAAAACACAAATATTATTAGATAATAATATTAAAAATAAATCAGAAGTTTTAACAGAATCTATAATTGAAAATAAAACAAAAAATAATTTATTAATTCAAAAACAATTAATTTCAAATAATAAACAAATTAGAAAAAATAATTGGAAAGATAATTATGAAGGAATTATATTAAATTATAAAAATGAAGAAAGAAATAAAAATAAAATGATAGAAATTGATAATAGACAAAAAAGTAAAGTTTTTATTTAATTTTTATTTAAAATTTATTTTATTTATTATTTTGTATAATTTTTTAAATAAAGATGAAGGAATTGTTGTAGAACGTTGTCAACCAAAATTGGATATTATTTTACTTCTTGATTCAATTAATAATAATAATAATATAGATAAAATATATATTGAACATATACGTTGGGCTATTTCATTAATTGATTCACTTCCTATAGAAAAAGTAAAATTTAAATTTTAATAATTTTTCTAATTAAAAAACAAGGATTCTGTACGTGTTGCAGCTGCTAAATATTTAGGCTTTCCTTTTACTGAATTTGCCTTAGGGAAAGATATTAGACTTAAATTAAATTTTCAACAAACAATTAAATCAAGGTAAAAAAATAATATTTAAATTAATTAATTTAATTTAATTAAAGTTATGCTTTACATAAAGCAGAATCAGAATTATTAAGGTCTGATAGAGAAAATCGTAAAGAAGCAGCAAAAGTAAATATTTAAATAAATAATTAATTTAATTATTTTAGGTTATAATAATATTTTCAAATAATCCAAATATTGTTAATGAAATTATATATGAACAAAAATTAAATGAAATTAAAGAATTTAAAATTTTTATTGTTTTATTTTCTGATGAAAAAATAAATAATTCTAATGAAAATAATATTTTTAGGTAAATTATTTATTTAAATAATAATTTAAATTATTAATTTTTGTTAAATAATATACATTGAAAATTAAAAATAAAAATATAAATAATAAAATTTATCTAATTTTTATTAAAAAAAAAGTATAAAAGAATTGCCTCGTCTTCGTGAAATAATATTAACAGAAGCAGAACGTATTAGAGCTTGTTCGAGAATTGGAGAAGAAGCATTTAATGGACAAAGACTTAACGGACCTTCTTTAAATCAAAATAATTTAAAAATTAATAATGGTGGTGGTGCTTTTGCTTTGGCAGAACGTTTAAATAAAAATATTGAAGAATTAAATAATAATAATAATAATTTTATTGGTTCTGAAGCATTTTTGGAACAAAGACATTTAGAGGCAGAAGAAATGTTGGGATTGGATGAAGATGAAGAGAATTTTGTTTTAAATAAATTAATTAATAAAAATAAAGAAAAGGAAGAAGAAAAACAGAAAATAATTATTGAAAAGAATATTGAAGGTTTTTTTTAATTAAAATTTTAAAAATCAGAATTAAAAAAACAGAACTAAACTAAAAATAAAAAGTAGCATTTAGTTATACATAAATAAAATAAATAAATAAACTTGAAATACATTTCAGAATTTATGTATTTTATTTATTTATTTAATTAATAACTAAAACTAAATAGTAGCATTTAGTAATGAATAAAATAAATAAATAAAATACATAAATTCTGAAATGTGTTTCAAGTTTATTTATTTATATAATTAATAACTAAATGCTACTTTTTATTTTTAGTTTAGTTTTGTTTTTTTAATTCTGATTTTTAAAATTTAAATTTTCAAATTTTAAATTAAAGGTAATAATATATTGGAACAAAAACAAGAAAAGGTTAATTATTTAAATTATATTAAAAATATATTTAATTTTTAAGCAAAATATTAGTATTAATGATGAAGAACAATTATTATTATTTAATAATGCTAAATCATTTAAAATTCCATTAAATACTGATGAATTAGATGTTTTTGACCCTTTAGAATCTCAAAATTCTTCTAATAAACAGATTACAAGGCTATCAAATTTTTCTTCATTTTCTACAACTTTATATTCAATTAAGCCTAATTTAAGTATTTTAAATAATTTTAAATTTAATTTAAAATTTAATAAAGGTTTAACAACAAAAAAACCAACTACTTCATTATTTACTACAACAATTAAAACATTAAAATATCCAATTACAACAACAACAACAACAACAATAAATAATAATAATAATAAATTACCAAAAACATTTCCTGTAAAAGTAGAATTACCTTTAGCAATTTCTCAACGTTTAAGACCAATTAAACCTTCTATTGAATTTTATTCTGAATTTAATAATAAAAAAGAACAAAATAATTTAATGAGGGAAATGATTAATAAAATTAAAAAAATTAATAGAGAAGAGAATGAAAAAAATAAAAATAAAGTAAATAATAATAATAATAGGTAAAATTAATTAATTATTATTAAATTATATATTTTAATAAAGATTAAATAAATTTACAAAAATTATTAATCAACCAATTATTACAACAACAACAAAAACAACATTTAAACATATTAATAATATTACTAATAATTTATTTCAAAATAATAAAATAAATAAAACAACAACACAATTAAATAATTATATTCAACAACCTTTTACAACATTTTTTAATTATGAAACAACAACAATAAATAATAATAATAAAAACTTTTTACAACAACAACAACAACAAAATAAAACATTTGGAATAAAACAAAAAGGTTAAAACTTTTTTTTTAATAATATTTACTAAAATGTTTTTATTTAATTATTTTTTTTTTTTTAAAGTTGTTTGTCCACCTTTAGATATTCTTTTTATTGTTGATTCTAGTGGTTCTGTTCATCGTATTTATGAAGCACAAAAAGAATGGTTAGAACAAATATTAAAAAATATTGAATTAAATAATGATATTATAAATAATAATAAATTAAATGGAGGAGGAGGAGGAGGAGGACATAGAGTATCTCTTTTACAATTTGCTAGTTCTGATTTACAAAAAATTGAATGGGAATGGGATTATTTTAAAAATAATTGGCAAATGATGGAAATTTTTAATAAACAAGTATTTTTAAATTTAATTATTTATAAATTAATTTAATTTAAATTAAAGGTTAGACATATAACAGGTACAACATATATTGGTCAAGCACTTAAACAATCATTAAAATTATTACAAGAACGTAAAAGACAAGTAAGTAAAATTATTTTTTAAATTAAATTTAAATTTATTTTTAAGGTTCCAATTATTGTAATTCTTTTAAGTGATGGTATTTAAATATTTAAATTAAAATTTAATTTAAATTATTTTTAAAGGTTTTTCTCAAGATGATCCAATTCAACAAGCTAAAGAAATTAGAAAATTTCCAAATATTCAATTTTATGCATTAAGTATTGGACAATTAAGTAATAAGTAAGTTATTAATTTAATTAATTAATTAATTAAATATTAAAGTGAATTACTTCATAATATTGTTGATAATCCTTCACATGTATTTATTGGAAATGAAGCCTAAGAATTATTAAAGTCACAACTTTTAAAAAGAATTCGGTGCAATTAAATAATTTTTTTTAAATTTTATTTAATATTTTTAAAAATAAATATTTATTTTAATTTTATCTTTAATTTAAAAATAAAAAAATAAAATAGTAAAAAATAATAATTTAAATTACAAAATTATTTAATAAATTGTTAAATTAATCGAATACGAAATTTTAAAAAAATTAATTAAATAAATGGCTTTTTCTTCATTTTTTTTTCTTTCAAAAAACAATTTTAAATTAAACAGGTGCATAATATCCTCCATATAATCCATAGGGAGAAGCAGCATATTGATGACCATAATAAGTTGGATAACCTCCATAACCATAAGTTCCATAACCATAATGGGGAGGTAATGTTGCTGCAGTTAAAGGAACAAGTGATTTATCAGAC
The DNA here is from genome assembly GCA_036172905.1 of Meloidogyne graminicola. Classification (NCBI taxonomy): domain Eukaryota; kingdom Metazoa; phylum Nematoda; class Chromadorea; order Rhabditida; family Meloidogynidae; genus Meloidogyne; species Meloidogyne graminicola. Next base: position 794,539 of record JARPZY010000017.1, on the reverse strand, counting down.
TTCAATTTGAAAATAATTTTTAAAAATTAATTAAAAATTAACTGGAGCTCCTCCTCCCCCATAATATTGTTGTTGTAAATAATGAGCATGTTTTTGTTCATATAAACTTTCTTCTTCATCACGAATTGCTCTTCGACTAAGCCATAAAAGAAAAGCAGTAAATGCTGAACATCCAATTCCAATCCAACAAACAATATAAACCCAACCAAAACTTATACGTGTTGCTTGTTTTAATGACTAAATAAATAAATAAATATAAGAAAATAAATAATAGAACATTTAATTACTAATAAAAATCAGAATTAAAAAAACAGAACTAAACTAAAAATAAATAGTAGCATTTAGCTATTAATTAACTAAATAAATAAAATAGATAAATTCTGGTTTTTATTTCAAGTTTATTTATTTATTTTATTTATAACTAAATGCTACTTTTTATTTTTAGTTTAGTTCTGTTTTTTTAATTCTGATTTTTAAAATACCTTTGGCCAATCTGGATAAAATGGATAAATATCTAAAACTTTTCTTTCCATATAATTAATATAATGCCAGAATAGCATTCCAAATATCATAAATAATACTTTAATAAAATTATTAAATTGCAATTTATTTAATTAAAATTACCAGAAAGTAAAAACATCATTGCAGTCCAACCAACAAGTTTAGGACTTCGTCTATAACAACCAATAATTCTAAAACTAATGCTAAAATACAAACACATAAACCAACAATAAATAAACAAATCATTCCTCTTTGCATCCATAAACGTTGCATCTATAATTTAATTTTAAATAAAATTAATAAAAATAAATAATTTTCCCAAATTTAATTTTTACAAAATTTTATACTTGAGCTCCATTATATTTTTGTGTTTGTCCAGAATCTGGCCATAAATCTGGGCTAGTAATACATACAGATCCAAATTTTGAATAAGAACCAATAGCTTAAAAATATTTAATTTAATTTAATTTATTTAAATTAAAAATAAACAAACAATTAGGAACTAAATCAGGAAAACAAAGATGAGCTAATCCTTGATTACGTGAATAAAATAAAGAATCAGAAACAAAATGTCTTTCATATTTTTTATCCAATTCTGATTTCCTTTCAATTAAAAATTTACGATCAACCTTTAAAAAAAAATAAAAAATTAATATTCAAAATTAAATATTAAAAAATATATTTCGATTAAACATTTATTTTTTATTAAAAATTAAATAGTTTTTCTATCGCTTAAAAAATTATAAGAATTATTCCTTTAACTAAAAATATTTATTTAGAAATAAAAGGGTCAAGGTTAATTATAAATTAATTAATTAAAAATAAATAAATAAATTAATTTTTTAATTTTTTATTTTTAATTATTTTTTAATTTAAAAAATTAATAACCTGATATTCTAACCATTGGTCAGAAAAAGTAGCTAATACAACAAGAGAAAATCCAATCAAAGCAAATATTGTAGATAATGAAAGAAGTATTGGAGATGAAGGCATTTAAATAATTAAATAAATAAATTAGAGATATAAAAAATAAAAATTGAATTAATAAATAAATAAAAATTTAAAAAAGAATGTTTGTTATTAGTATTAAATTTAAAGAATATTTATTATTAATTAAAATTTATATTTAAAATGATTAATATTTTCAAAAAAATTTTGACTTATTTTTGTTAGTTAAAAATAAATAAATAAAAAAAACTGGTTTTATATTTATTTATTTACTTTTTTTTTTTTTTAAATGTTCACTTTTTTAAGTAAATGGATAAATTTGAATTAAAATAAAAAAAAAAAAATAAATAAAATTAAATGAAGCGTTCATTTAATTTAATAAGGATATTCTTTGGTGGGCAATTAAATAATTTTTTAATAAAATAATAATTAATTATTTTTTTTTAAAATTAATTAATTAATTTAAATATTTTTTAAATACTAAATTGATAAAATAAAAAAATAATTAGTACATAAAATGTAAAAAATTTATTTTTTCATTAAAAAGAATTAATTAAATAAAACGTCAAGAGGGCAAATAAATAAATATATATTTTAGGCATTTATTTAAAGTTAGGGGGAAGGTCATCACCAAATAGTAGAGTAATAACCCCTTTTTACTATTATTTTGAAGGTAAAAACCATCAATGGAAAGATGGTCTTTTTTAGTTTTAAAAATAAAAAAGAAAAGGAAATAAATAAAGAGAAGGTCTTTTAAAGAGAGAAGAAAATAGGGAAAAGGAGGAGGGATTGGGGAAGGGGGGATATATAGAAGAATATAGGAAGGGGGTGATGACCTGTGCTGCTCAAATAAAAATTTACATTGTCGATGCGCGGAGATACAAAAATAAAGAGAAGGGAAGAATAAGGAAGTAAAAAAGGATTCTGAGAAAAAATAAAATAAATACCTAAATAAAATCAAAAAAATATTTAAAAAAAAATTAATTTTAAATTTTAATTTATTTAAATAAAATAATTATTTTTTTATAATTTTTAATAAAAATAAATTTTAGAAAATTGTAAATTATTTTAAAAATAAAGAAAGAAAAAATGACTTAAAGAAAATATAAAAATAAATAGGCAAGCAAATAGAATATTTAAAATTGAAAAGGAAAAATAGAGAAAATGATGAGAAAAAAAAAAGTTGCGCATAATTTTAACCATTTCTTTCTTTTTGTAAATTTAAAAAAATAAGGAGGGAATATTTTTATTAAATATTTAATATTAAATTAATTTTTTAAATAATTATTTAATTTAAATAATTATTTAATATTTCTGTGATTTATTAAATATTAACCAATAAATAAAATAAACGAAAAATTAAAAAAATTATCGCAAATTTAATATTTTAATTGTTTTGATTGATTAATTATAAAAAAATTTTAAAAAATGGCATAGAAGAATTTAAAAAAAAATCTTATATTATATTATTTATTTATTTAATAATAAATAAATAAATGTTATAATTCTTTAACATAAAATATTTTTCTTTTATTTATTGACTAGTTTTGAGTTTTAGTAAAACAAATTTTGTTTGTTTTGATCGACGTGGGAATACTTTAATTATCTAAATAAATAAATACATAAAATATTATCCCTATTCATTAAAATTCAATTCAATATTAGACTTAAATATAAATTATTTAAAAATAATTTTAAATAAAAATAATATTTATTTATTTAAGGTGAACAATATTAAATTTAAATAATTAAAAAATAAAAATTGACAAATTATTAAATAAATAAAAAAAATAATTATTAAATTCCATTCAAGTTTAAAAAAATACTAAATAAAAATAAATATATATTTTTATTTAAATATTATATATAATTATTTTTCATTTTGTATTATTTATTAATAAATATTTAATTTATTCATTAATATACATAAATCAATTTATATTTAATAATAAAATTATAAAAAAATATTTTAACTATTTTAAATAATAATAATTATATATATATTTTATTTTCCAATTATTTATTATTCATTGCAAAACGTTAAAAAAAGAAAGATCCGGGAATAAAGAAATAAATTTAAAAAAAAAAAAAAAAGAGAGGGGAAGCAAATTCACAACAAAATAAATTTATATAGATATATATTTGATTTGTGCGCGAGTCGTATGTTGTTTCTTCTTATTTTCTTTAATATATTTTATTCCCTCCCGCTAGCAATAATTTTGATGAATTACATAAATTCTTTAGATATTTAATGGATATTTATTTGGAATTTTATTTTAAATATTTTAATCATTAGGAAAATTATAAAATTTATTTTAGTAAATTTTTATGAGTTAGGGAAGTTTTATTTTAATAATGTAATTAGGTATAAAAAAAAGTTTGTAGTAAAAGTAGCGCTTCTTCTAATTTTTTCAAAAATATATAAAATTATTACGAATAAAATGAATATTTTATTTAGTATATTAAATTAATTTTACTAATCCTGTTGGATTTCTTCACAAAACAAATTTACAAAATATAAAGATATTAAATATTTTTAAAGATAAAAAATGAAATAATATAATAGCTAAATCAAGTAAATTCCTCTTCAAAAAAATGCAACAACTCTTAATTAGATTAAATTAATAAAATTTTTCAGTTTTTAAAAAAGTTATTTATGTACAAAAAAATTTGAATAATTATTTCTTTTTCATTATTATTATTTCCATTTAAATTAATTAAAGTTGGAGGATTACTTTCCCCAGAATTTCCACTAATAAAATTAAATTATAATTCATTTTTATTTTCAATTATATATATAGGTATAATATTTAAAAATATAAATATATGTAATTATCCCAAATGAAAAATATTTGTTGAAACAATAATAATTGCAAAAATAGCCCAACAAAGTATTGCTATAGGCCATAACCAATGTTTAAAAGGTGAAGATAATAAATTAGATGGAATTGTAGATGAACCAATTTTTATAAAAAGTGCACGACGAGCATTTAAAATAAGTATAGCAGGTAATATATATTGAACACCAACACCAGGGAAACTACCTAAATTTAAAAAAAAAAATAATTTGAAAAAGAAATTTTAATGTTTAATAATAAAGACTACAAATTAAAATTTAATTAAAAAAAAAATTAATTAATTTAAATTACCAGTAATTGAAGCTAATAATAAAACATTATCTGTTGTCATTGAAATTAATGAAGGAATTAAAAGAATAATTATAGGAATTAAATATTTATTTAAATTATTTAAATTAATATTTGTTTGTAAATAATTAAAATATTATTATTAAATAAATTAAAATAATTTATTGTTTGTTCTTCTTCTATTTCAGATGGTGGTATATTATTATATTCATTTTGAAGTAAAGGTTGATTATCATTACTTTAAAAAATAAAATTAATTAATTAATTTAATTTAAAAAATTTACTTAATTATATTTTGATTTTCTAAAGAAGAATTAATTCTTTTATTAATTAATAATTTAACTAAAACACGAATATTATTACATAAAGTAATTGCTACAATTATATATGACGATGTAAGTACAAATACAGGGAATAAAGCAAGAAAATAATCAATTAATAAATTAAAAAAATTAAAATTATCTGTTTTTTCATGCTTTAAAAAATAAATAAATTTAATTAATTTAATTAATTTTACCAAAAAATTAATTGTATAAATGTCCTGTGTATGTTCAAATGCAAACGAACCAGTTAAAGATAAAGCACAATAAAATAAATAAATTAATGTATATACACCAAATAATTGAATATTAAAATTATTTTTAATTTCACGTATTGGAAATATAAGACCAGGAATTGAATGATGACACATAAATGCATAAACAGTTACTCCAAATAAAGAACCAAAAGAATTAAAATTAATTGGAGGAGGATGACCTTTTACACCATTATTTAATAATAAATTAATAGCCATTACAATCATTAAAATAAATGCTAAAAATTAAATTATAAATAATTTTAAATATTTAGAAAAAAAAGAAAATGTTAAGAAAATAATTTAATAAAATTTAATAGAAATAAGGATACCCCCAATTTAATTAATTAAATAAAACCTGTCCATCTAGATAAAGTAGTCGATAATTGTAACCATTTTGTTTTAGTCATTCCCATTAAAATCTTAAAAATAAATTAATTTTAATTTTAAATAAAAAAATAACCATAGGAAAGCAAAAAATTACAAAAATTAAAATACAAAATTGATAAACAAAAAATCTGCTAAATAAATGTAACCAATCATTAGGATTATTATGACAAGGCAAAGATGAATTTAAAGAAGAAGAAGAATTTAAAGTAGAACAAATTATATTCATTAAAGATTTAGGAACCATTGTTGAATAAACAGCTAAATCACCAAATAAATAAATAATTAATATTATATAAGTAAATATAGTTCCTCCAATTCCAAGAAATATATGTGACATTTCTGCCTAAATTTAAATAAAAATAAAACATTTTCTTTCGAAAAATTAAAATAAATTAAATAAATATTTATTTAATTAATTAAAATTAAAAATTAAACCAATTCAATTCTTTTATTTAAAATTAATTTTTTATTTATTTCTTCAGCTTCTTCTTCCCTTATATTATTTTCGTCATTATTTTCCCCTTCTATTAATATTTGTTCTTCATTTAATATATTTTGATTTGTTAATGGTTTATTTAAAATATAATTAGCAATTGCTAAAGTTTCAATAACAAATGTAGCAGAAATATAACTTTAATTTATTTTTTGTATTATTTAATTATTATAATATTAAATAAAACCTTGTAAATTCTGAAATTAAAAGCAAAATTAAACCAAGAATATAACCAGCTGATTGAAAAGCTTTAGGTAATGTTAAAGCACCAGTACCAACAATTAAATTAAAAATATAAAGAAGGCCAATTGTTGTAGAAAATGTTTGAACATTTTCTGGGTATTGAATTACTGGCATTTCTCTGAAAAAAAGAAATATTTATTAAAAATTAAAGATTTAATTATAAAGACATTTGAGTCAAAAATTATTAATTATTGTTTATTTGCGTATATTTAGCTCATTAAGTAAAGATAAAAAAATATTTTAAATATTTAAATACATAAATCTCTACATAGAAATTTAGAGATCGGCTAAATAATTTTTCAATTAAATATTTTTTACTTATTTTAGTTCATGAGATTAAATATTAAAATATTTAATTTATTTAAACAATTACAAAATATACAAAAATTAATTAATTAATTAAAATTTTTAATAAATTAATTATTTTAAAAAAGTTTTTATTTTTTAATTTAAAATAAAATTAAATATTTAATTATTAACCTGAATTTTTATTTAAATTATATTTTAATAAAGATTTTTTAAATTCATATACATATTTTATTATTTAAATTAATATTATATACTAAATATATTAATACAATATATATGTATGTACATATATTTATTTATTTATTTAAAAAAATATTTTTTGTAAAATATTTACAAAATAATTTTAAATAAATATATATTTTCCCATTAACACACTTTTTCTGTTCACATTTACTATTTTTACAAATAAAAATATACAAATCTAACTAGACTCTCTTTTTATTTTTTTAAAAATTGTGTAGTAGCAGCTGGCTGCAGATGTACGGCGCCTTTAACATTTTTTTTTGTTTAACGATCACTCAATTTTTAAAAAATAAATAAATATTGTTTAAAAAGATGTATATATGTATATAAATATATTTACATAATGTTTTTAATAATTTATATATTTAATATTTAAGTAAAAAATAATTAATTTAAATAATTAATTTCCTTCTAGTATATATATATATACATATTTCTCGTAAAATAAATCATTTTGATAATTAAATATATCTTTAATAATAAATTAAAGTAAACAAATCAAATAAAGAAAATAATAATAATTTATTTATTTAAATTAATTACATATATTTTAAATTTTTTTTTTTTTTATTTCAAATAATTTTTAAATTATTTTAATAATTTTAATTAAATTTTTTAAAAATAATCTTTACTATTTTTTACTAAAAACAGCAATCATTACCACACATACATACATACATATTCTCATTGATTTTTCTATTCCTTAACTAACACATACATACATACATAGCCTTCCAAAACCCCCCTAAAAACAGCATCCGATGAGTGTCCGTCCTCCTCCCTTTACTTTTTCTTTATTTTGTGGTCTTCGTAATATCTATCACCATTTTTTAGTGTTTGTAGAGTTTTTACATGTACTAAAAATGTTAAAATTTTATTTAAATTTATTAATTAAATATAATAATTATTTTTGAATTTATTTATTATTTAAAAACTTTTCTAAAATTAATTAAAATATATATTTAATATTATTATTTTTTGAATTATTTTATATTGTCATTTTAATTTTCTTTTTAGCATTTGATTGTTTTTTTTTTTACTTTTCCTTTTATTGTTCTACACAAAATAATTTTTCTTTTTTTTTTAAATTCTCTTCTACTTTAACCAGTTTTAATTAAACATTTCCCACATATAAATAATAATATAACCTTTTTTTTCTTTCCTTTTTTATATTAAAATATATATAGCGGTTTATCTTTTATTTTTAATGTTATTTTTAATTTAATTTCCAGTTTTTATTGATTTTATTTTTTTTTTTAAATATTTTTATTTTACAAACAAAAAAAGAGATTAAATTTCTTTTTTAATTTTAATTTTCTTTTAAGCTTCTTTTCTTCAATAAAATTAAGAAATGTTAACATTTTAAATAATTAAAAGTATAATTATTTAATTAATTTATTTAATTAATTAATTCATCTTTCCCTCCTTTATTTAGTAATTATTACATAAATAAATATATTTATTTACACAATTATTTATATATATTTTTAAATAAATAAATACCTTCATTACTGCGCGAATACTTTTTTTTTATTTCTTTTTACCTTTAAAGTATTCACGCTGTTTTTATTTTGTAGCAGTTAATGACACTGACAAAAGAGGCGGAAAAATTAAATGAAAAAAGAATTTTTTTTTTTAATAAAAAGTTTTTAAATAAAAAATATTTTTTAATTTTATTTTTAAAGCAAAATAAATATACGGTAATTTATAATTAAATAAATAAAAATAATTAATTAATTAAAATTAAAATATTCCTTTAATAAATATTTAATTTTTCTTTAAAAAATTATTATTTAATAATATTTGTGAAAATAAATATTAATTAATTTGTTAAATAATATTTTAAATTTAAATTATTTATATGTACATATTATTATTTAATTTTTGAAGGGGGAATATATTTATTTATATTGTACATAATAAATGATTCATTTCTAAAAATATTTTTATATATTTTTTTCATTTATATTTGTTTTCTTTATTTTATTTATTTAAGGTTTAAGCATTGATTGTATTTAATCAATATATATTTAAGTATAACCAATCATTATTATGTTTTAATATTTTTTTAATAGTTATTTTTTTTAATTAATATTTTAATTAATTATTTAATAAAAAATAATTTATTTATTTAAAATTAATATATCTATAGTATATATATATGTATATATTACCTAAATATAATATGTATATGTATTATGTTTATGTATTTATTATTTCCGATCATTTTTTTTAATAAAAAAAAAATCAGCGAAAATTTCATCATCAATTAATTCTTTTTCCTTTTATTTAATTTATTAGTTTGGGAATAAATATTTTTTTTTTAATTTAACGGAAATTTAAAAAATATATTTATTTATTTATTTATATTATGTACATATATAGCCTTGACTTTGATTTTAATTAATTAAAATAAATATTTATATAATTTTATTTTAATTCTTATCAAAAATTGATAAAAAAAAGAATTATTTAATTTAGATTAATTTATTTTTAAATTTAATTTTTAATTAATAAAACTAATTTTCTTAAAAAGATTCTTTTTTTAATAAATATATTTTAATTAATTTTAATTAATTATTTTTAAATTTAATTTTCTATTATTTTTTAAATAATTTTAAAAAAATATTTTTATTTTTATTAAATAAAATTTTGTTTTTCTTTAATGTTTATTTAAATAATTCCATTTTTTAACGTAAAATAATATTAAATAATAATAATAATCTTCTTCTTCTTTTTTTCTTTATATAAAAAATATCATTTTCATCATTTAAAATTAAATTTGTGATTTCCATGGATACAAAAAGAATTTTAAAGAAAATATTTAATATATATTTTACATAATCATACTTTAATATATTTATTTATTTAAAATTTAAAAAATATTTTTAAAATTATTTTATTAAATATTGAAAAGTTTAAATTTTAATAAAAATAAAGGTTTAATTTTTAAAGATTGTTTTTTTAAAGTAAATAAATTTAATAAAATAATTAAATTAATTTATTAATTAATTTTAATTATTTAATATTTTTTTTAATTTATAACATTATTTAGGCATTTTGTTTAATAATTTTTTTTTCTTAAAAATTTATTTCTCTTTATTTTTCAATATTTTTAAATTTAATTTTCTTTTTAAATTAAATAAAAAATTTACACTTTTTATTTAAAAGAATAATATATATTTTCATGTTCTTCTCTTGTAATTTTAAATCCAAAAGTTTTTTTTTTTAAATTTATTTTTTTTATTTTCATTCGATTGCGTGCCTTTAAAATTAAATAATAATAATAATGTTTTGGAATTTCTTTTATTTAAAATATTTTTATTTAATTAATTAATAAAGAAATATTATTTAAATAAATAAAATTTAAAAAATAGATTAAGGAAATAAATTTTTAAAAAATAAATAAATTTAAATATATTATTTAATTGTTTTATATTTAATTATTTTTATATTAAAAATTTTTTTTTTTTAATGAAAAAAATTAATTCCAGGAATTTTCTTTTTATTTTCAAGGTTATTTATTTTCTCATATAATATATCCTTGAATTTATTATTAATTTATTATATAAATTAAGAAAATAAAACTTTTAGATAATTTTATATCTTTAAATTAATTAATATTTATTTATTTATTTAATTTTTTAAATAAAATAGTAAAAAATAATTAATTTTTTTTCTTTTATTTTTAATGGTCAAAACAAAAATTCTTTTGACTATTTATTTTTTTACTTAATTATTTATTTATTTTCTTTTTATACAAAATTTGTGCCATCCTTTGTCTTTAATTATTAAATAATATTTATTTAATTATTTAATATTTATTTATTTATATTTACAATCCATAAAAAAGGAAAAAGTGTTAAAAAGAAAAAAAAATATTTTAATATAAGGAAAAGGATAAAGTAAAATATTAAGGAATAAATAAATAAATATATATTTATTTATTTAGTACAAATATTTAAATGGCAAAATTGTTTTTATATTAACTATAAATATACATAGTTTACATATATTTAAATAAATAAATATATTTTCTTTTATTTTTAATTTCTCTAATTTTGTTTAAAGCTTTTATATATATTTATTTTAAATAAATAACTAATGTATGTATGTATATATATTTAGTATTATTCATTTATAGAATAAATATTTCCAACTATTTTTCATTTACATTTTTTTGTTGGCACATGTTGACACACTTCTCTAAGTAAGTATTTAGTGCATATAAATATTTTTGCAATTTTTTTTTTTAATTTTTTAATATTTTATTTATTTTTTAAATAAATTAATCTTTATTTTATTAATTTATTTTTTTTTTTATAAAAATACTTTTTATAATTAAATTCTTAACATTTAATTATTTTTAAAAGCTTATTATATTTAATAAATAATTATTAAATAATAAACACCAAAGTTTATATTTATTTTATTTTATTTTAAATATCAAATAATACAAAAATAATTTATTTATTAAATTAATAATTAATTATTATTTTATATACTATATTATTATTTAATATAAGAAAATATTCTGTTTTGATACTCTATAATTATTTTAAATATTAAATAATTATTTTAATTATTTTTAATATTTATTTATTTATTTTTTAGATTTTTTTTTAGTTAAAAAATAATTTAAAATAATATTTTAAATAAACAACATAAATATATTTTATAATGACTTTAGTCATTATTTATTATTTACTTCTTTCAATTATTTTATTATTTAATTTTAATTTAGCCAGTCATTTAACTGAAACAGTTAAGAAAAAATTAATTAATTTTAAATTAATTTTTCTTTAAGGGAAAAACAACTAAAAAACATGAAAAGTTTATGCCTCTAGTAGCCTTTCAATGTGGTTATCGAAATAAATTTTTGAATATTGATGGACGTTGGCAAGATGATCCAAGTAGTGTTGCTGGTTGTTTACATGGAAAATATGATATTTTAAAATATTGTAAACGTGTATATCCAAACGAAGAAATTAATAATATTGTTGAATATATCCATTTAACTAATATTGATAATTGGTGTAGAGAAGAAGGAAATAATTGTAATAATCAATTTACTGTTAGACCATATAGATGCATTGGTAAAAATAAATAAATTATTTAAAATTTAATTTAAATTTTTTTTAGCAGGAGATTTTGTTACAGAATCTCTTCATGTTCCTTCTCGTTGTCATTTTGATCATTTTATTGGAAAAGATAAATGTAATGATTTTAACTTTTGGAATAAAAATGCTGAAGATAAATGCTCAAAAAAGGTAATTTTAATTTTAAATTTTAATTTTTTTTTAAAGAAAGAAACAAATAATAATAATCAACAACAAAATTTACGTCTTCGTTCATTTGCTTTATTAGAGCCTTGTGGTCTAGGAATGTTTAGGGGTGTTGAATTTGTTTGTTGTCCTAAAGATTTGGAAGATAAAATAGAAAAGATTGTTGTTGATTTAGAAACTCCTTTAAATGAAAAGAAATCTTCTTCTTCGTCTGACGATGATAATGAAGAAGATGAAGAAGGAGATGATGAAGATGAATATAGTGATGAAGATGATGAAGAAATATTAGATAATGGTATATATTTATTTAATAAAATTAATTTTAATTATTATTTTTTAGATAAATTAACTAAAAAGAAAGGAGGGAAAATATCAAAAGAAGAACAACAAGATCCTTACTTTAAAGAAGATAATACAGAAAATGAACATGAACGTTTTCGTGAAGCAGAAGAACGTTTAGAAAAGAAACATCGTAAAAAAGTAACAAAAGTAATTACTGGATGGAGTGAACTTTTTGAACGTTATAATAAAATGAAAGAAAAAGATCCTAAAGGAGCAGAACAATACAAAAGAGAAATGTAAGGAAAAATATTTTATTAAATTAAAAATAATAAAATAAAAGGACTGGTAAATTCCGTAAAACAATTGCTTCATTAGAAACTGAAAATCGTGAACAACGTAAACAATTAGAAGATTTACATAATGAAAGAGTACAAACTTCTCTTAATGAAAAGAAACGTCAAGCAACACACGAATATAGAGCAGCTTTAGCTATTCAAGTTGGAAAAGAAAATAAAGAAAATGTTTTAAGAACACTTAAAGTATTTTTTATTAAATATTTAATTTTAAATATTTAAATTTAATTAAAAAATTAGAATTATATTCGTGCTGAAGAAAAGGACAGACTTCATATGCTTAATCGTTATCGACATCTTTTACGTTCTGGACAACAAGAAGAAGCAATTAATTTTGAACCAATTTTACTTCACAGACTTCGTTATATTGACCTGCGAATTAATGGAACTTTGGCAATGCTTAGAGACTTTACTGAATTGGAAAAAGAATTGAGACCTAAAGCTTTAGCATTTTGGAAAGCTTATCGAAGAGAAAATACTCCAGAAGAATTAGAAGAAGGTAAGAAAAAAATAAATAATAGTTATACATAGATATAATAATTTAAAAAAATAAAATTACAATTAATTGGGAAATAAAAATAATATTATATTAATAAATAAATAAATAAATAATTATTATTAAATATTTAATTAATTTTCCCCAAACTTAAAACAAAATTCTTTTAATTATTAAATGAATAATTTATTTTTAATTTTAAAAATTTTTTTTTTAGGTGAAATTAAGAAGAAATTAAATTATTTAAGTGATGAAGAACGTAATGAACGTTTAATTAAATTATATAAACAAAGTTTTTCTTCTTCAAAACAAAAAGATGATACATTAATTTCTCATGTAGAAATACATAAATCAGCACCTTTAATTGAACATAAATCTATGGTTGTTTCTTTAAATGATGTTTTAAATGATAATAATAATAAAAAGAAAGAAGAAAAGGAAAAACAAATGGAAGAAGATTCTGATGAAGATCAAGTAATAATTTAAATTAATTAATTAAATATAATTTTTTTTAGTTTGAAGAAGATGAAGATACAGAAGAAGAAAAAATAACAACAAAAGTTCCAATTCCAAATATTTCAACAGTTAAACCTGTTAAAATTCATGTAGAATTACTTAAACCTTATGGAATGGCTAAATTAAAAACAAAAATAAATGGAGGAGAAGTATCCTCTATAAGTGAAGAAGAAGAAGATGAAGAAGAGGAAGAAAATAATGAAGATATTGGAGCTAAACGAAAACAAATTGAAAATATAAATATTGAACCAATTGTATTGGCTCCATCACCAAATGAATTATTAAAAGAAAATGAAGAAAAGTTTATTAATAATTATAATATATTTACTACTTCACATAATAATAATAAGGTTTGGGGGAATTATTTTAAAGAAATTAATTAATTTAAACTTTTAAATTAATTTTAATTATTTAAAAAAAGGATGAAGAAGAAAATGTTGGAACTTTATTTGATAATTCTAATTTAATTGTTTTAATTGGATTTATTATATTAATAATTATTATTTTAACAATTATTGTTTTATTATTTAAAGGAAAAAGAAATCGACATCGTGGTTTTATTGAAGTAAAATTTTTAATTTTTAATTTAAATATTTTAAATATTAAATAGGTTGATGTTTGTACTCCAGAAGAAAGTCATATTACTGGAATGCAAATTAATGGATATGAAAATCGTAAATATTTATATTAAAAAAAATATATTTAATTAATTAATTTTTAGCAACTTATGCATTTTTTGAGAGTAAACAATCTTGTTAAATTAATTAAATAAAATTAATTAATTATTTGGAAATTTTTTTTAAAGAATTTGACGAATTTAAATAAATAAATAGATTTAAAATTACTAAAATTAATTTTTTATTTTTCTTTTTCTTTCTCTGTGTGTAAACAGTTTCTTTTTCTCTTTCTTAAATTTCCGGCAATAATATTTTTTTTATTAAAATTTAACTTTCATTTAATTGAAAATTAAATAATTTTTTTAAAAAAAAATATATAAAATTTCAATTTTTATTATTTAGCATTTTTACTTATTTTTATTTAATTTACACTTCCTATTTCTTTTAATTTTTATGCACGTTATTATTAAAATTTAAAAATAAAATTTGTTAAAATATTTAAATAGAAATTAATTTTAATTAAATATTATTTAAAACAAATTTTATTTTATTTCTTATCTCATTTATTATATTCTCAATTTATATTTTATACAATTAAACTGCTTACACACACACACAAATAAATACAATACATAAATACATTATTTGATTATTTTAAATAAATAAATTACACACAATAAATATTAAAAAATAATTATTATTTAAAATGTTATTAGACAAAAGTTTATTTTTTAAAAGAAAGAAAAAACAATTTATTTAATATAATTTTATGAAAACACCAAAAATTTAAAGAAGAAATCGGATAAGGCATTTATTAAGAAAATATAAAATAATTTTATTTATTTTTTTAATAATAGGTTTTTAATTAAATATTTAATACCTTAACTAATTTAATATATTCTTATGTATTTTTATTTATTTAAAGGATAGAGGAAAGTCTCAGAAAGAATAAAATTATAAAACAGAAGAACTTTCAAACATCTAAAATTTTTGTAAAAAAATAAATTTTTTAAATGAGGTAAAAAATGTTTTAAAAATAAATCCTTAAATAAATAAATAATAGAAATAATTAATTATATTGCAACAAAAAATAATTAAAAAAAGGACAGTCTTATTATTTAATTTATTAAAATAAATTCTATATTAATTATTTAATAATTACATATAATTAATAGACTTTCCTTTTAATCAAAAATAATTACTTCAAAAGAAAAAAAATAATAAAAAATATTTTTTTAAAACTTATTATATTAATACTATTTGTTTTTAATGAGCAGCCAAATAAATAAATATATATCTTCATTTAATTTTATCACAAAAATATTCCCTTTTTATTATTTTCAATAAAATCTTTTTCTTGAACGTTCTTGTCTCTTTTGTAGAAAAATAAATCCAAAGCCAAGAACACCAACAATTACAACAATACCAATAATTATTAAAAAGATTGTACCAATCCATCCAAGTTTTGAAGGTTTTTTATCAGGTATATGATCTCTTGGAGCAGCAATACTAAAAACAAAATAAATTAAACAAATAGAGATAAACACTTACTTTGAAGCAAACGGTTCAATTTTATCACTATTTGTTTCAAATGGCTTTTCAACTCTTGCATATTCTTGTTCAAACATTCGAACACTTAATAGGTCATGTGTGTCTAAAAATATTAAAATTTAATCCATATTTTAAAAAAAAACCTGTCAAGTCTCCCGTTGCAGCAGAAATTCCAAAATAAAAATTTGTTGGTAAAATTACTCCATCAACACGAAGGCATTTTTTCCAAATTCCTTCATTTGAAATATCGGTAAATATCTTTAATATATAAAAATAAATTAATTCAATTCCTCCCAAATTATATTTTTAAAAATAAAAAACATACCGACAAAGTATCCCCAACATATCGAATAAGTATAAGGGTATAATGTTCTTTATTACGAAATCTTGCTTCACATCCTAAAAAATATATATTTACTTACCAAAAATAATTTAAAAAAAAAGAATAACTAACCACTCTCTTCACCACCTAATTGTGTATGTGTTCCATCTTTGTCATGGTCATAATGCAAAGTTCCATTTGAAATCATAGCAGAAATGTATGGATGTGAATGCTAAAGGATTAAATTATTGTTTAAAAAACTTTTATTTGAAAAAACCGCATGAGGTCCATTGTGATTACTATAAGTATCAAGAAAAATTCCAAGACCACGAAAATAATCCTTTGAACCAAAAACAGGACCAGGAATATTCGGTTCTTGTACATACCAAATTGCAAAACCATCTTAAATATAATAAAAAATAATTTATAAAAACAAGAAGAACCCCCAAATAAAGTTCCAGTAGATCCATGAACACGAAAATCAACAATTAATTCCCAATCTCTTGCATGGTTAGGCTAAATAATTTAAAAATAAATCGAAAATTAAATGTTTTTTTACCACTTTATTCCAAATAGCTCCTTGTTGGCTACGAACATCCCTTGTAAGACGAATTTCATTTTGCATAATCATTGTACCTCCAATAATATCCCAATTTGGAACATCTAAACCTGCACCTTAAATTCCAAATTTTATATTTATTTATAATTAATTTAATAAACTTTGATAAGGTTTTATAAGTGAATGTTCCCTCTTATAATATCCTCTAAATTCGTTAGAAGGTTTCCCATCTATAACATCTATAAAATCGTCAGCATAAGATAAAGAAAAAGTTGCTGTAATAAGGCAAATAAATAATTGGCATTGAGCTTTTTGTGATAAAAATTTATCATAAAATGTCATTATTATTATTATTTTGAACTAAAAATTATATAAAATAAATAAATTATATTAAAAAAATAATTAGAACAACCAAAAAAAATACTAGTTCATTAAAGGAAAATATGTAAATATATTAATTTAAATAGAAATGATGAAAAAATAATATAAATAATCCACAAATTAAAATGAATTAAAAGGAACCAATTAGTCGCAAAAGTGAGTAGGTTTGGTTGATATTTAGATTAAATCATATTAATTCAAATTTACTTTTTTGATTATTTTTATTAACCTCTATTTTTAGGAGTTTTTTTATTGTACAATTTAATTAAAATTTTAATTAGATTGAAATTATGAATATAAAATTTTTTTTTTATTAATAAAGGGCTAAATTAATCGTTTTGAAAAAAATTTTTTAATATTAGTAGTTCTTTTATACTTTATTCAAAGCTTTATTTAAATTTTTAATTTATTTTTCATAAATTTTTATTTCAGATGAGAATTCTTGTCGGAGTAAAACGTGTTATTGATTTTGCTGTAAAAGTTCGTGTAAAAAAGGATGGTACTGGAGTTATAAAGGATGGAGTATGTTAGCAAATTTTGGTGAAATATTTTTTATTTTTTTAAGGTTAATCATTCAATGAATCCCTTTTGTGAAATTGCTTTGGAGGAAGCCGTTCAAATAAAAGAACGTAAAGAAAAAGCTGGTAAAGGGCCTGTGGAGGTTGTAGCCCTTTCAATTGGCACACAAAAGGCACAGGTTTGAATTAAAATTATTCAATACAATTATTTAAGATAAATATTGTTTAGGAGACTTTAAGAACTGCTCTTGCAAAAGGTGCAGATAAAGCAATTCATTTGGAAATAGATGCTGATTTGGAAGAAAAACTTGAACCAATTCATGTTGCTCGTGCTTTTACCAAATTGTTGGAAAATGATAAATATGATTTAATCATTCTTGGTAAACAAGCTATTGATGATGATGCTAATCAAACAGGTATATTTGTTAAATATATATTT
This sequence comes from Meloidogyne graminicola, assembly GCA_036172905.1. Lineage (NCBI taxonomy): Eukaryota > Metazoa > Nematoda > Chromadorea > Rhabditida > Meloidogynidae > Meloidogyne > Meloidogyne graminicola. The sequence continues at coordinate 776,373 of JARPZY010000017.1, read as the reverse complement.
TATAATTTAATAATTTTTATGTCAAATGGTTGCTGGATATTTAAATTGGCCACAAGCAACATTTGCAAGTAAAGTTGAAGAAGAAGATGGAGGAACTCATTTAAAGGTTACACGTGAAATTGATGGAGGTCTGGACATTGTTAGAGTTAAATTACCAGCTTTGGTCACTGCTGATTTACGTCTAAATACAGTATTAATTAATTTTATTAACTAATTTTTATTTTTAGCCTCGTTACTCAACTCTTCCAAATATAATGAAGGCTAAAAAGAAACCTTTAGAGAAGAAAGCACTTAAAGATTTAGGCATTGATTTAACTTTACAAACTGAAACAATTGAGGTTAAATAAAAAATTATTTTAAATGATTATTGTCTTTTTAGGTAACTGAACCACCTGCTCGTCAGGCAGGAGGGTTTGTTGAAGATGTTCCTTCACTTGTGAAGAATCTTAGAGAGAAGGGGGTTATTTAATGTAATTAGATGTATTGGACATAAAATATATATTGCCATTTTATATTTTTAATTAAGATGATTAATTTTTATCATCTTTTCAGAAGGAAAAAATATTTTTTCTAATCTTTACCTTAATAAATTTTTATTTTTTTTTTAAATAATTTTAATGATTTTATTTTCGCTTCTTTATTTTTAAATTTTATAAAAAAACATTTTTTAAATATTTAGTAAAAATGATCTTGGAAAAGAAGTCAATATCTTCACTCTTTCTTTGCTTTTATTTAGTTATTTCCTTTTCTGTCCATTTGAATGCAAAAAATGAAGCAGATACTGACACACTTTTCGAGGTTTATAAACTTAATCTAAAAAATATTTTCAACTTTAAGGCTGGAGATAAGAAGGCTTTAAATTCTGCCCGGATATTGACATCCAAATTTACACTTTCCCAGGTGTTTTGTACATTTTTAAAATTTTATATTTTTAATTTAGTATGCAGTTGAAAGTATGGATTATGTAATTGAATATATGCTCTATAATGTTGGTGACAGAACTGCTTTAAAAGTTACTATGGATGATAGAAATTCTTTTCCAACCCAATCATTTGATATTGTTAAAGGTTTTTTGAATGTTCATTGGAAAGAAATTGCACCAGGGGAAAATGGTTTAATTTTATAAATTATTTTTAATCTCTTTTTATAAAAAGTAACTCATTCCGTTGTTGTTCGCCCAAGAACTTCTGGTATTTTTAATTATACTTCAGCGTTAGTTACTTATTACCCTTCAAGTGAAGCCAAACAAGCTATTATTAGTTATTCAACAGCACCAGGAGAAGGTTATTAAATATTCTTTAATTAAATATATTTATTTAAACTTTAAGGCAATATTTATCGATTAAAGGATTATGAAAGGCGATTTTCCTCTAAGATTGGTGTTTGGATTGTTTTTCTACTTCTTTCAATGCCTACAACTGTTCTCCCATTCCTTATTTGGTAAAATTTTTAAAAAAAAATTTTTTAAATTAATCATTTTATTATAGGTTTCAAGTTCAAAAGAAATACGCAAAATCCCAAATTGGTCAAAAAAAGACTCGTTGAATTAAGATATAAATCATTTTTAGTTAAAATAATCAATATTTGTTACAAAAATGTTTAATTTGTAGTTTAATTTATTTTAAATAAATGAACAAATATTTAAAGATAAAATACTTGAAAAGAGGAAAGACCTTTTATTGGAGAAAAAAATAATAATTTAATTAAATTCCTTCTGTTCCTCCTCAATTTCATCAATTTTTGCCAATTTATTCCCATTTTCCTTTTCATTTCCATTTTCTGCGGCAGCTCTCTTTTTTGGAGTCTTACGTTGCAAAAGTGCAGTAACATCATCAACAACTGGTTCTGGTTGACCAGCACTTAATAAATTTAATTTTTCCCCAATTAATCCAGCAGCAGCAGCTAATTGTCGAGCTCTTGATTCAGCTGATCCTTTTGAATCTTTAAATTTTTGTTAAAAAAAAAGTTTGATTTAAATTACCTATAATTTTTTCCACAACAGCTTCAACAACATTTTTAAGTTCCAAAATCTCTGATTTCAACTTTGCAATTGCCTCTTGGTTTCCCTTCTTTTCCTCTTCAATTAATTGCTTTTCAGATTCTTCTTAAAGTAAAAAACAAATCATTAAAAAAAATTTTTTTAAAAGAAATTATTTATTCATTTAAAAAATAATTTTATTGAATAAAAAGCTATTTAAATAGCTATATTGATTACTCAATAAATATATTTAATAAATAATAATACTTTCCACCCATTAAAAAAATCACCAATTGTACTTTCCAATGATGTTTTTGTTTGTTCAAAATATTCCGCTGCTTTAATAAAATCATCTTTATTTGCATAAGTTAAACCTAACATGTAAAGTACTTCAGCAATTCTTCGATCACTTGGAAGAAAAATTGTCTATATAAAAAATTAAATAAAAAGATTAAAATATTAAATAAAAAACTTGTCGAACACGTAAAGAATTTTCAAATTCATTAATTGCTTGATCAAATTCCTCCGAAATAGTCAAAAATTCACCCAAAGCAAAAAATGCATCTGATTTACGTTCCAACCATAAATTATTTTGTTCTTGTCTAAAACAATTAAATAATTTAAAATAATTATTTAACTACTTTTCACAAATTTGTCGTGCAATTTCCAACCAATCCCAAGCCAAATCATTTTCTTCAATATCTTCCTCGTCTTCTTCTCCTTCTTCATCCTGTTTTTCCTTTTCAGTTTGAATAGTCTCATTCCCATCTTCCAAATTTTTGTCGGTAATGTTTTCCTCCTCTTTTGTCTCATTTATAGAAATCTCTAAAATAAAAATATATTCAATAATTAATATTTTAATTATTTATAACCTTCTTCACATTTATCATTAATTTCAATGTCATTACTATCTAATTCAAGTTTATTAGAGAATGGTTTATCAGAAGATTCAATCCGAGCAATCTTAAAAATAAAATAAAATAAAATTTAAAAAAATAATTATTTAATATAAATAAAAAAACCTGCGTCAACATTTTTCCAAAATATAAAACAGGTAAATAACATTCAGGTGCAAATGACCCAAAGAATTCAGTTCTAAAAGAAACTAAATTAATTAATTTAAAAGGAAAACAAACGCCAAAGTAGTTGCTAACTCAAATTTATCGACTGCTTCTTCATAAGATTTAGCCATTTCAAGTCTCTTTCCTTCTGCAAGAAGTTTGTCAATTTCAGTTATTTTCCTAAAAAAAGAAAAGAATTATTTTAAATTAAAAATTTATTACATTTCGCGTTCCTCATTAGTAAATATTTTACTTGAACAAGAAGTTGATTGTTGTTCCTCTATTTTCTCAGACATTGCTTAAACAATTCTAATAAATTTAACTTTAAATTGTTAAAATCATTAAATAAAAAAATAAAAACAGAATTAAACTATTTAAAAATAATAAAAATAATTCTTTTAATTATTTATTGAAAAAAGAGTATTTAAAAAAAAAGAGAATTTAAAAAGAACAAAAAATTCAAGTAACAAAATTCCCCAAAATTTATAATCTTTGTCTAAAATTCAATTAATTATATGAGCATTTTAAAACAGAAAATAATAACTGATTACAATAATTAACATTTAAATAGCATTATCAATTAATTTTGCCCATATTTGAACATTATTTGCAGCTACAATATTTTCCCATTCAATAATTTTAAAATCTTTAGAAAATCTAGAACGAAGTATAATATCTGCAAGACAAATTGCATGAGAAGAACTAAATTAATATTAATTTAAAAATTGAATCTTATTGAAGATTTGGATAGGTCTAAACAAAAAGAAATAGATTCTAACTACCTAAAGGAGAAATAATTTAAAAATGTAACCTATTTAAAAATAATTAATTAAAACCTGAGAAATTCGTGTGCACCCAAATATTTACTCAAACTACGAGAAAGTATATCCAAATTGTTATGGTCATTGTCAAGCAATGCAGCTTGTAAAAGCCATTTATCACATTTTAAAGAAACATGCAAGTCTTTGAATGAGTAAAGCCCAAGCAAAGAACCGATAAACTTCCAAATAGATAACTCGCCAAATAATTCAAGATTATCGACTTTGAGCTTAGCTTAAATAAAAATAATATAATAAAATGAAAAAGAACATATTTAATAGGAAAAAAATTAATTTTATAAGAAAATAAATAAAAAAAAAACAGAACAGATTTAAAAAATAAAATTTTAAAAAATATTACAAACCAACCATTTTGACCGTAGCTAATTTCAATCAATATGGCTTCGCTTTGGTTTTCAATATTTTGATGATTTATTTCCGTTTCAACAAAATATATTCCTCTCTTATGACCAATAGCATTAAATAATTTGATTAAAGGTTTATCAACTTCTTTTAATATACAACTAATTTTTTGGCCAATAAAATAATTTCTAGTCTCGTCGGCCCCATAATCATGGATTGGAAAATGGTCAACAGTCGGTGAAATACTAGCATGTACTAAATCTGGAGAATCTTTAAATAATTCTTTTATTGAAAATTTGGACCCCCCAACAAGTGAAATTGTTGTTTCAATATTTGAATTAATTGAAGCAATTGAAGGTTTAGTTTTATCAGATTTGTTTAAAACTTCAGTTTTCTTTTCTTAAAAATATAATTAAATATGTATTTTGGTTAAATTATAAAAAACCTTTTTTCTTGCCATGTTGATTCGCTCCAGTCAACTTATCGTTTTTAACCTATTTGAAATTGATAAAGTTAGTTTTAAAAAACTAACCTCAGTATTTTGAGCTTCCTTTAAAATAAATACATCCAATTGCTTAGATAATTCATAAAGTCGTTTGGCAATTCGATCTTGATCTTTTAAATTTTCAGACTTCTGAAAAGAACTTTCAATTTTTTCATTTATTTTAATTTCAATCTTAGTTGCTTGATCATTAAAGCTATTAACAGAAGTTTTATCGAAAGAATGATAACTAGACATCTCATAAACTATTTTTGCTGGTTTGACAACAATTCCATGATTATAAGGTCTCATAGGATACATTTTAACTCTTAAAATTAAAAGTTTTTATACATATAATTGAAAAAAAGATCCTTGTTTTGTGCGCGGGATTTAAAGTTTGGTTAATTCAATTTAAATTAATAATCACATAATGCCAAATTTTCAAAAGGATTTTCTTTTTTTCTTTTTCTTTCAGTGTAATTTTTTTATTTTTCTAATAATTGACTAATTTTTAAAAGGGATCGAGATTTTCAGAAACTTGACCTGGATTTGATTCACTTTCCTGGATTTGATTATAGATCTGAACCTATAATCCAGGAAAAGTCTAGGTTCTTATCTAGATCCAATTCAATCTCTAATTTTTGAAGATAAAAAATGAATAAAAATATTAAACAGTTATTTTTATTATCAAATCCTATATTTTCTTCTAATCAATATTTTCATCTGGGAACGCCTCTATGTTTTCATTTTATGAAAAAACAGGTTATTTTAATTTTCAAAAAATTTTAATCTATTTATTTAGACGGCAATTGATCCAGAAATTGCAAAAATTCGAGAGGAACGAAAGCGTCGAAAACTTGAAAAAGCAATTATAAAGCTAAAACAATATGGGAAAAAGCCTAAACCAGTGGAAGAAATTGGAATTGATGTTAAATTACTTAATACATTAGATACTCGACGACGAACACCAGAACTTATTAATGAAGAAGATGAAGTTAGGCGTATTGTCGTTTTAAAAGAATATGCTCGTTCTCGAGTTTTACTTGCAAAGTTTCTTTTTTAACTTAATTTTAATACAACATTTCCTTAATTTTTCAAATTTGAATTATTTTAATTAGATAAAATGTTTATTTATGATATTTTTAGCGAGAACGTTCGTTGGATTCGTGATGCAATGAAATGTCAAATTCGTGCATTGGAGGTATTAAAGGCTGCATCGCCAGACTTGTATACTGCGGCAGTGAAAAGTGAACAATGTGGTTTACCTAGTATTATGGAAGGTTGAAAATATATTTTTAAAATTAATTTATCATTATTTTTAAATAAAGGCCCTCCATTAACGCCTCCAATAGAGAATTATCGTTCTCCAGATGGAGACTATGCAGACATAACAAAACAATGGGTTCAACCAGAATTGCCTTTATTAAATAAAAAATTTGGGGTTGGAACGCTTATTAAAACTCCAACATTCCAAAAGAAACTACAAGAACAAAAGAAAAATCAAGAGGAAAATTTAAAGAAGAAAACAGCATTTGCATGATGAAAATTTTTGTTAGTTTATTTTATGTATTTTTTTGCTTTCAGCTTTTTACCGCAAATATATATTAATTAGTTTATTTTAATTTTAATTTCAAAATTCAATTAGGTATTTTTTTTTAAATGTTTTCAACAAAAATAGTTATTTCACTTTTGTAGCATTCTAAAAGAATCTAAATTATTTCAATAAATATAAAATTACTTCAAATTAAAGCGCGTGTGAAAGTGAAATTTATTTATAAATTTAAATAAAAGAAATCTATCTTTCCAGTATTTTTTTGATTGTTTAATTAGCCTCTAAACAAACATATCCCTAATTTAAGTATTTATCCAATTTAAGAAGAAACACTTAATGGAAGGAAAAATATAAATGAAGACTTGGAAAAATATAAAGGAAGGATAGGACTTCTTGATGAATATCTTATTTTTCAATTTTTTAAAAAAGGGAATACGATATCAAGAAAATAAAAAGGTTTTATTGTTGGTAGAATCTATACAAACATGAGAATTGGATAATTTATTTTAGACAGGACATTAAGCCTAATGCCGGAAATTTTCCTCATTTTTTTTTATTAAGAAAAGAAAAATTCTTTTTCAAATATTTGTTCTCTATTATCTGAGATATTATCAAAATAATTAAAAAAACAATTCACCAGAACTTGATTTTTCTATTATTTTTAAATTAATTTTAGTAAAAAATGAATAAAATTGTTGATAATCCATTAAATCTTTTTATCAATAAAGTAGAAACAAATTTACTCCCTACTCAATATGTTCGTCTTCGTACACAAAGAAAACGACGAAAACCTCGAGTACTTTTTACACAAGAACAAGTTAAATTTAAAATTTATGAATGAATAATTAAATTTAAATAAATTTATTTAAAGGTTTTATGTTTAGAGAAGTATTTCCAACATCAAAAATATGTTAGTAATGCTGAAAGGGACGAATTAGCTTTAAAACTTAAACTTACTCCTACTCAAATTAAAGTAAAAAAAAATAAATATTATTTAAAATATTAATTTTACCAGATTTGGTTCCAGAATAGACGTTATAAGGTAAGTGAAATGTTCAAAAATTATCCATAATCTAAAAAATTAAAGTGTAAACGCATAGAAGCTGATGAACATTTACAACAACTTATTAATGCAAACACAATAATTGAAGAATTTTTTATTAAAAAAATCAAAAGTTCATAAAAAACTAATCAATAAATAATTACTTTTAGAATTAAATAAAAAAATTTGACAATTAAATAAAAACTTAAAATCATTTAAAAATATGTAATTACAAATAAAATATTTACACAGTTTTTTTTTCTGTTGATATAATCTCATTAAAGATCTCCGTAAAATAAAAATCGTAAGAAGGTGAAAAATTGAAAAAAATTATATTACTACATTTTAATAAGTCAAATTAAACCATTTATAATTATTTTTTAATTTAACTTTTACTATTTCTATATACGTTTAATAAATTTAATTAATTAATTAATAGTTTTATTACAATTTAATATTGAACAATAAATTCATTTAAACTATATTAATTTAAATAAATTTAATATGAGAATTCAACGAAATTAAAACGATCATTTTGATTAGATGAATAGGGTTAGGACAAATTAATGTCTGGCGTACTGTTTTATTGTAGCTAATTTATTAAAATTATGTTAAGTTAGAATTAGATTAATTTATTTTTTTTTATTATTTTCTTTATTAAGAATTTATTTAATATAAATTTTTATTTATATTTTAACTAATATATTTCACTTCAATAACTTAATATTGTCGTCAATGAAAGCGTAATATTTTTATTTTTAATATTTTTTACATTTTCAATTTTTAGAACATCAGAAAGTTTAGCAGAAAAATGTTTCTGTAATCGTTGGGCATTTAGTTTAAAAAAAGCTATGGAAGATGAAAATGTTATTAATTTATATTTTTCTTTTTATTAAAATTTAATTATTTAGTTTGAACGTAATTTTCGTTTGGCTATTCAATCAGTACCTAAAGAAGATTATGACAAATCAATGTGTTTTCGATTTAGAGATGATCAGATTGCGACCCTTGTTAGTCGACTTTTTCTTAGACAAGCAGTTAAACGATTTACTGGTGCTAATTGGGCAGAGATTGAATTTAATAGAACACAAAAAGGAAAGCCTTATTTGGTTACACCATCTGGTTATAATTTTGGTTTAAATACATCTCACCAGGTTTAGAATATCCTTATTTTTTCGCTAGTTAATAATAAAATATTTTGAAGGGTGATCTCACTGTATTTGCAAGTAGTTGTACTTCAGAGGTTGGTGTTGATGTGATGCGACTTGATATGTCTCGTTAGTTTTTATCAACTTTTAGTTTTTTAACTTTTCTAAAAATCCACTTTAGGTGGTGATAAAACTGCAGATGAATATATTAATTCTATGGTATTGTTTTAAATAATATTATAAATTTAATTAACTACTATTTGTTGGCAAAATCTGCTTCCGCAGATGAGTTGAAAAATATGCGCTGTCAACCAACCGAACAAATGAAAATGACCGTGTTTTACCGATATTGGGTATTTTTTGTTAAATTAATTTCTTACATCCTTATTCATTTTTATACTTTAAAATTTCTCCTTTTTTTAGTGTCTAAAAGAGGCAGTCCTTAAAGCAACTGGGCAAGGAATTGTAGAAGACCTGAGTCGTTATGATTTTCGAATTAATACAAATGATCGATATAAACAAGGTTTTTACAGCTTTTAATAATTTATACAAATTTTTAAGGAAAATTTTTGACATCCACAACGTTATTAGTAGATAATGAATCACAACCTAAATGGATATTTGAAGAATCATTTGTTGATGGAAATCATGTGGCTGCCACTTGTCGAACAGTTTGTTTTATTATAATTTTACCTTTCATCATGATGTATTCAGAATAAACTTCCCAAAACTTGCACTCTATATGATAATTCTGAGGTTAAAATGTTTTTCTCTAAAGTAGATTTCGACTTTCTCCTTAATGATTCTTGTATTCTCAACCCATTGCCAGGGAATGCTTCAGATGCATATAACAATTTCCTACAAAAACCTAAAAAGAATTAAAAGAATTATTTCTATTCACTTATATTAATATTTTTCGGAATCTGTTATTTTATTAAAACACTTCGATTTAGTCTTGTAAACGTAATTAAAATGTTATCTTATGAGGAGTTAAATATTTGCTAGAGTGAGTATAACTAAAAAAGAAGAAAAAATATTTTATTTCAAAAAATATTTTAAAAATTTAAAGTAATACTAAAAGCAGTAATAAAATAACAATCAACCCGATCAAGATGAAAATAGTCATCCATTGATTTGATTCTGAAAGTATAAAAAAAAGTAACTAACGAAAAAACAAATTTTAAACCATTTTCTAGTCTAGTCAACTTGGATAATTTTTTCATTACTTCGTCCATTCTCGATTCCACTCCAGACATAGAATTGCCTAATTCATCAAGCATTTCAGATTGATCTTCTAATTCTTCCCCAATTTGGTGGCTCATATTTTTTAATGTACGCAATGAACTACTTATCCTCCCAAGGCTTTGATCCTGTTTATCTATTGCCTTCAAAAATCAAATATTTATTAAATTATGCAGGATTTATAATTCAATTGACCTATGGATATTTAAACAGATTAAACCTGTTGTTGCTGTAAATATGGATTGGTCGATGGAGAAATAGGTTCTGAGTCATCATTTTCGTCAAGATTGAGTCGAACATATCCTTCTTTGGCATAAGCTGAACTCATTATCAACTATCAATTTTAAATGAATACTTGACTTTAGTTATAGATCAAAATATTTTTCTTAAAAGGATAGAAATCCAAAAAAATTAGAGAAAAAAAATTTCTAGTATGAATGAGAAATAAATGGCGGTTCGCTAGTATTGGTGATTTACGAATGCCCAAAAAGAAATGGAACAAATGAAATATCAATTTGACAAAATATCCAACTCTTTTCCAAGTAAGTGTTATAATATATTTAATTTTTTACTCTTATTAATTTGGTCTTTACGAACTTTTGTTTATAACTGACGATTTATGTAAACTTTATTTAAATAATGTTAAACAAAATGATAACGTCTTATTAAAGCTAATTTGAGCGATAATTAAATATATCACCTGAAATTTATATTTTTAATAATTTTTATATATTGATCTGATTAATTTGTTTTTTAATTATTCATTTTCTTCGCAATTAAATATTCTGTTTTCTTAAATTTTCAATTATCTTTTTCAACTATTTTTATTTTCAGATTATTTTGTAATAATAAATAATAATATTTCCTGCAAATTTATGCAGAAACATTTTTAAGTTTTCTTAATTTTATTTAAGCAATGGTCTCAAGAAGTTTGTTTATTTATAAAATTAATTTCTATTTAATTTTAAGATTTAACTTGTGACGAAATTATGCCTCCTTTGGATGATGGAGAAAGCCTGGTTATTTATTTATTTTTTTCAATAATTTATTTAAATAAATTTGTTTATTATCTTACCAAAAAATTTTATAATGTTAGGTTAGGATTGTTAGAACAGTACCATCCACAATTCGGTTACCTCGATATCAACACCAATCATCTCAAGAAGGTTTTAGAAATAGCATTTCATCTAATGAAAGTGGAAATGGAAGCTCTTCAAAATCGTCACATTTTATTACTTTTGATGAAAGGACTGTACGAGAGGTAGTTACTGGTCAGATAAAGAACTCAAAAGTAATAGATTTAATTTATCAATTATTTTTTGGTTTTTAAGCTGAAAAATGAACAAGTTACTGGACTTAACAGGAAAAACATTACGGGAACACCTTCTGTTTCTAGTCGGGTAGAAGGTCGCCCATTGGTTGTTAATACCTACAATCATTATGGTGTTCATAATACTACATGTTTGTTATATTTTTATCTAAAAGTTTTACAAAATTACAGGCTCATCAAGTGACAGATTTAATGATGACCAGAAACATATAAATTCTCTCATTACTCCATCCAATACTACTTCAAAAACAACAACTAATATTTCTTCCAATTCCCATAATTATTTAATAAAATCTCCACCTGTTGGCAATTCAAACAAAACACATGGATTTTCCTCTTCGCTTGACTCTAAAATTATTAAAGTTGTTGATGGCTCACATTTGGATAATTCTGTCCAGGTTTTTTTTTTTGTTTTTTGCTGCGACATAAGGCTTTTATTTAGAAAGTATTTTATTAAGGTTTTATTATTAATTAACATAATTATCAAAATAATTTATTTATTTTTAGCAAAAATATCCTCAGAAAGTAATTTCGTCAGGGAATTGGGCTTTACAACAACCGACTGGATCTTCCATCCCTTATCACAGTCCTCAACAATCAATAAATGACCATGGAATGCAACCAAAAAATATATCTTCACTATCATCCTCTGTTAATTCTTCTTTTGCTTCTCATTCTTATAATTCACAGCAAACACTTTATTCTGTTGTTTTGCAACAACCAAATCAAATTGATGAAGAAACTTCAACAACTAGGAAACCCTCAAAATCTCCCCAAAAGAAATTGACAATTACTCCACATACAAGTCCTAGGCCTGGAATTTTAGGTTTTTTTTCTTATTTTTGTTTTTCCTTATTTTATATTTTTTAGTAAAAAATTCTTGGAATAATCAAACATCTAGTCGAAGTATTGGTAGCCCTGGAACTTCATCAGATGATTTATTTGGAATTACTTCTTTAAATAAAGATATCTCTATAATTGATAATCAAATAATACTTAATGGTAGTGGTATAGATGAACTACAAAGGAAACGAACAAGAAAACAGGATTTCTGTGATGGTGAGTCAACAATTGTGAATACTTCAGCTCCATCTGACAAGTTTATGATGGTTTGTTTAAATAGTTTAATTTTGATAACTTTCCTTAGGTGGAAATTTCTGGTACTCGACATAGACAACCCTCTTCTTATGTAGATATTTCTAATTCATTATTAGATTCTAAAAAATGTATTGAAAATAATACAACAACTTTAACTTCCCAAACTACTGATGTTTCATCATTTCCTTCCGTTTTTTCACCAGAAAGAATCCCAAAGAAAAGAGGACGTCCAAAATTAAGTAATGCATCAACTGAACATCAAAAACAATTACAACAAAAACAACAAATAAATTTATTAAATGATAATCTAATTTCTTCACCAAATAATTTATATAATAGTAATAACCAACATTTACAATTACCACCTTCTTCTCCTAATTCGAATGTTGCTGTTTCTGTTAATTTTATTTCTCCAAATTCACTTTTTCAACAATCTAGCATTAAAAAACCTGTAGAAACGGCAGCAGCGTTCCAGGTTATTTTCTAGATTAATAAAAAACAAAAAGTGGTTTTCTTTTTATTATTACTTTAATTTTTTTAAATTTCTTTATTTAATATTTTTATAATAAATTTTTTTATTTTTTTCAATTTAATTTTTGATTTTCTTTTTATATTTATTTTCTTTTTATATATTTTCTATTTTCTCTTAAATTTTTATATTATTTAGACTGAACTAAAAACAAAACGTAAGTATCAGAAGAAAACTCCTGAATTTGATCCTCAGACTGGTGAGGTTATGAAGAAAACAAGGAAAAAAGGTCCTGGGAGGAAATCTAAACGGGAAATTGAATTAGCTGCTCAACAAGCAAGGGAAAGTGCAATTCTTGCAGAAATGGGATTTCCTGTTTCTAAAAGTTGTGGAGTCTTTACTTCTTCAGCTGAAACTATTCAATCAAGGCAGAATTTTCAACAGAAGAATTTAGGGTCGCCTACTGCGTCAACAAATGAGGTTTTGTAATTATTTAAATTAGGATATAATTTTTAATTTAATAGATAACCAATAATGTTATATTTGAAAATAAAATTGCTGTAGATGAACAAATGAGTATTAATGCACTTTGTCGTTTTCGTACAAATAGTGAACATCAACAACAAAAGCGTAGATTAACGGTTTTTCTAATTTAATTAAAATTACTTTCTTTTTTATATTTTTAGTTTTCCAATTTTATTAATTCATCTTCTAATGAAACTTTTCCTCCTTTTGAAAGGCCAAAGTTTCATTCAATGAGTGAAAAGTTTAGAATAACTCATAAGGATGCAGTTGAACATTTTCAATCATCGATTGCCTCAACAAGTCAACAAAATTATAAACAATTGACTACATCTTTTAGTGAATCTGATTTTAATAATTTGACCAATTTCTTTAAATATTTTGTGGAGGAAATGGATTTATTTTTATTGTTAAATGATGATAATGATTGTTTATTGGATTATAAAGAATTGGTTATTTTTAATTTAATTTTAATTTATTTATATAATTTTTTTTTAGTTAATTTCATTGCTTAATAAAGTTAAATTAAAGAAGAATGAAGAATGTATTTTACAAAAGAAATTAATTCAATATAAAAATACAAAAAATGAACAGAATAAAAATGAAAGTAATGATAATAATACAATTAATTGTAATATTTTTGAATCTCAAGAAGAGGTTAATAATTTAAATATTAATTATTTTAATTAAAATAATTTTAAGGTTAAATTAGCTTTTGATTTTCTTAATTTACTACCAAATGCATGTGAATACTTCAGTAAATCTAAAAATATTTTAGATTTTATTAGAATAAAAATGTTGGGAAAATATCTTTATAAGCAATTATCGACAGAATTTAATAAAAATAAAATTTTAATAAACAAAAATAAGTTACCAAAATTAATTTCACTTTCTTCATTTAATAAAAAACAAACAAAAAACAAAAATTTACTTTTTGAGAAAAAAATTTTGGAAATGCTTGCTTTTAGAAGTAAAGGAATTGATATATTTAAATTAGAAAAAGAAGAAGAATTTAATTATGAAAATAGTATAATTGAAAATGTTGGAATTAATTATTTATTTGATTTATTGGAGAAATTATTTAAAAAGTAAATAAATAAATTAATTATTTAATTAATTTTAGTAGTAATTCTTCAACAAAATCTTCTTTTAATGAAAATTCTTCTTCTAATTCTTTTGATTATTTAACTTATTCAACACCAATTTATACAACAAATATTCAAAAATTTTTACCAAAAAAACTTTTGAATATTACTGAAAAACAAAATAAAAATATATTAAAGAAGAGATTAAATAAAAGGAAGGATATTTATTTGGATGATGAAATAATAATTGAAGAAGAAAATAAAATTGATAATTCTTTAAATGAATTGGAAAATAGATATAATGAAAGGTTTATTTAAAATTAAATTAATTAATTTAAATATAATTTTAGTCTTCAATATTTTATTCAAAATTTTAATTCTTTATTTGTCCATTCAAAGACTACCTCAGAACATTTTGGTATTTTAAGTGAAAAAATTAATAAATTAGTTCAAAATAATGAAAATAATAATAAAAAATATTCTGAACGAAGACAATCATTAGCAATAAAGGAAGAAAATAAGTCAAATAATAAAACTTTAAAGGAACCACATAAAACAAACTCATTACTTTTTCGTCCTTCGAATGAATTTATTGAAGAATTATTTAAGGTTATATTTATTAAAAATTAATTGGGTAGAAATTTTGGGAGATTTTCTTTTTAAGCTTTTTTATTTACTCTTTTTCAATTTAATATAAAATATAAGTAAACTTTGGTTTGTTTTTTTTTAATTTAAAATAAATAACTAAATATATTATTTATTTAATTTTTAAAATTTAAAGGATATAATTGATATAAAATTATTACAAAATTGTAAAGAAGTAGAAGATCAAAAAGAAGAAGATTTTACTTTAAATTCATCATTACCTCAAGATAATCTTCAATTACCAACAACATCGAAAAAACGATATAACCAACAACAAACTAATTTAACAAAAATAGAAGAGAATTTAAATATGGCAACAGATATTAATTCTCCATTTATGCTTATGCAAAATATTGACGAACAAATTGATTATACTAAAAATATTTCTATTTATTCAAAGGAAAAACTAATGAATAAATATGGAAAAATATTAGAAAGGAATAAAATTATAAATAAAAGGTTGTTATTCTTTTTAAATATTAAATAAATTAATTAAAAATTTAGAAGATTAGAAAAAAGCGTTAAACCAATTTGGAGTAAACAATTAAATTATTGTACATCTGAACAAAAAAATAATTTTCTCGAGGTTTTTTTTTAAATTTTTATATTTTATAAAATATTTAGAAACAACTTCAACAAACACGTGAAATTTGTAATACAACAATAAATTTATTAAGAGATCGTTCAACTTTGGTCGATTCCTGTATTGACTGCATTAATGAATTTAATCAACCTCAAATTGTAAAAGAAAAGAATTCAACACCAGAAATATTAAATCCAACCAAAACAACAACAAAAAGAGCAGCTCATCAACGAGCACTTGTTGTACTTGCCTCAACTAATTCATCTAGAAATTTATTAGAAAATGATTAAAAATGTTGAATAATTAATTTATATAGGTAGAGAATAATATTATTTGTTTTGATCTCTTCTCTAAATTGTTCGATATATTTGTATTACAGATAATATCCAATTAATGTATTTTTGCATTTTTTGACATTATTTTTATTTTATAATTGTAAAAATTCTGGACTTTATTTATTTCTTTGGGATTTTCTTTTTGTGAAATTTAGACTTTTTAGGTTTATTTTTTTTTATTTAAATATCTTTTATATCTATGTGTATTCTTCCCATTATTTATGTTCCCCTACTTAAATAAACACATTTAAACCAAAAACTCTATATAATTTTTTCACTTTGTTCATTTCCACATTATACATTTTAAGCATTGTTTTTTTTTCATTTGTTCCCCTAATAAATCTATAGAATAAAATTTTTGGTAAAAAATACAAACTTTTATTATTTTTTCTGGGATTACAAGCCACATTTATATATTTAATGGCTCAGGTATTTTCACAAAATAGAATGATGGGGGAAGACATATGGATGGAAGTATGTGTTAAAAGTAAGAAAATGCACAAATTAAATTTTGGTGTAATTATAAAAGAATACTTTATTAATACGAAAAACTATAATAAGGAATATAAATTTAAGTATTCTTTTTTAATTATAAAAATATATAACTTTCATGAATGTGTAAAGCTTTATTTAAAAATACTTTTTCTTCCCAAAAAGGTCAAAATAACTTTATTATTCTTCTCTTTATTATCCATTCATTGCTTTCATTTGCAAAAATTGTGCTCGGTCCGATGCAGCTTCATTTCCTTGTGAAGCATTAGCAGATACTGGGTATTCACGAGAAACAACACATAAATATTCTGGTTGTCCAGATTCACTTGGATGTGAAGATTGACTAATTGGAACAAGCTTAATTACAAAACAAACATTTGTTTTATATTTAACAAATAAACCTGTTCAAATTTCCAACCATCAGACATTGCTGAGATTACATTTGTTAATTCGTCTTCATGACACTAAAAATTATAAATATTTTCATTCTCTTATAATTGTAAGAAACCTGTAATACGCGATAAACATGTTTTGTCTAAAATTTAAATAAAATATTTATTATTAATTTAGAATAAATAACCAATGATTTTCGTTGTTTTTCACGATCAGCAATTCTTTCCTTACATAATGCTATTAACTTTGGTAAATTGTAGAATTCAGCCTCCTCACGAAGACCTTTTTAAATAAAAACATATATGCTTTATTTAGTTAAAAAGTACCTTCCTCTGAAAGTCCATGATCGAGAATAACTTTCCCATGACGAAGATAATTTAAAACAGAAGAGAAATAATCAGAATCTCGATCAATTAAATAAAATCCAGATTCATCCATTTCACTTGGTAACGAATGATCTTCTTGTGAGAGACGAGCAAGAAATGAACCACTTTCACGACATAATGTTTGTATTGTTGTCATAAATAACTATAAATTAATTTATTTAAAAACTAGTTTATAAATATTAATAAATATAAACCTTTCCTCCAACATTTAATTTAATCCAAGATCTCGATTTAGGCAATATTCCACTTCCATTTGTTTCATTTGGCTCTTCAAAGTCTAAGGACTTCTTTCCATCTGTCATATCATGATTAAATTTTGGATTGGTTGCTGCAGCAGAGTCAACATTATGTTGGACAGGATCTGTTAATTCAATTGATTCAATTTCAACGTTCATTATTAGCACCTTTACATTAAAAATAATTAAATAAAAAAATTAAGAAGAAACTAAAAAATAGATGAAATTCACAATATTTTCTAGACAAAAAGCCAAAAATTAATCTTAATCTTAAGACTCTAGCTTACAAAATAAAAATTCAATAAAATTAAGTTAAACAGCTAGTTAATTTATACAATTTAAAATGAATAAAATACTTTTTGAAAGAAGCAATTAATTAACTAAAAGATTGTTCTTATTTATTGTTTTGAGTTTATAAAAATATGTATGGAAAAGGTTTGAAAAATTTATTTAAAAGAATTCAAAAAATACTATGTTGTATAATCTGGCAACTCTTGAAAGAAACAAGCCATTTGGGAATATATAAGAGAAATAATAACTGAATGGTTATACTACATATGTATGTATAAGCAAAATACGACTAGTCGAAGGCTATGTAAAGAACCTCTCTTTTTTTTTTTTATTTTGCTTACTACAACAGATTTGCCAAATGTGAGATGTCTTTATTTTTATTTTTTCTTTAACATATGTTCTATACTTCTAAAAAATGTTCACTTTAGTTGTATTTCCTTATATAGTATTTTAGTCTTTACTTTAAATTTTAATATATAATTCAAATACCTAAAACGAGTTTATAAAAATTCCTTGTCGTGAATAAAAACTAGCAAAAGTAAATTTAAATAATAATTAAATAATATTTTTTTAAATACCAACAATAAGACATACTTTATTTTTAAATAAAATATATTTAATATTTTTATATATACTTGATATCTAAAATAATCAAAAATTTAACAAAATTGGCATAAAATTAACGAAAAATTGATAATATTTTTAAAAAAATTTGGGAAAATCCTTAATCATATTTTTAACAAATATTTCCCAAATTAATTAATTAAAATATATTTATTTATTTTAAACTGTTTGTTGTTGATGATGTTCTTGATTTTGTTCACAATTTTCTCCATAATCTTCATTATTATTTTCTATTCCAATTACTATTCTTTGCCTTTGTGTTTTTCTTATTTCCTTTTCTAAATTTTTGTCTTTTGCTAATTTTAAGGCAGCTGAATGAACAGAAGAGAGAAAAGAAGGTCCTAAAATTTTAAGAAAAAATTAAAAATTATAATTTAATTCTAACCAATAACATTAACACCAAAATCATATATTCGTTTAGGAATTGGGGCTTTTGGATCATCATGATAAATAAGCACAAAATCTAATCCATTCTTTAAAAAATAATATTATAAAAAATTAATTAATTTAAAATTAACTTTATTTAATTCTTCATGTGCTCTAACAAATAATTTAGAATCATAATCAGTTACTCTAACACAATTATTTGAACCAGAAGAAGAGTCAGAATATGTTTGTTCATCAACTGCTTTATTTAATATTAAAACAGTTTTTGCTTTTTCATCAATAAATGTTTGTTGTAAATAAATATATAAACGAGGATATAATGGATATGGATATCTTAAAAATTAATTAATTAATACATATGAGAGAAATAAATTAAAATAATTTAAAAATAAAATACAAACTTTGTTTCCCAACGAACTAATTTAAATCCAGTAGAATAATCTTCTTCAAGTATTTCAAGTCTCTTAATATTTCCATCCCATTCTCGTCTATAGTCTATATCATACTAAAATAAATAATTAAATTATTTAAATAAAATTCTTAATATTAAAATATTAATTGTTCTAAAAATTATAATTAGAAATTTTTTTGTTAATTTCTGGTTATTTTGGAATCAATCTAAATATTTTTATTGAAACCTGTGCTTGTATAAAATCTTCAACAGAAATATCTTTGTAAGTACCAATACATTGATATTCAAAATATTGACTTCCATCATTCCCTTGTCTTTTTTTTCGAAAAACTTTAATTGTATTATCAGTATACATACATTCCCAACCTTCACTCTGCTCTGGATGAGTAAAATGACTGTTATTTATTAAACTGAATAAAAATTAAATAAATAAATATTTAAAAATAATTTAACTTTTTTTGTTGTTTTATATCTTCAATCCCATTTAATTGAAATGAAAATCCTGCTAAAGAAGCAAATAAAATTCGTTTATTTGTTTGTGAAGAAGTGATATAATAATAACCATATCTTTTTATTCGATTAATAAATAAAAGAGTTGTTCGAAAAAAATTCTTAAAAAATTAAAATAAGAATTTAAAAAAAGAAACCTTTGGCATAAAGAAACGAAAATTAGTTGTAAACATAATAATTAATTGAAAAAAAAACAAAAACAATCAATAAATTAATTGATTTAATAACTAAAATGACTAAAGATTAAACAAAGTCCTAATTTTGGAATTATTAATAAATTAAAAGCTTTGCGTCTAAATGGCTTACTCTTTATTTATTTCTTCAAATAATAAGAATTTTAATTTAAACAATAAATGAAAAGAAATTTTTTACCAATAATTCTTTTAATTGGTGGTTCTTCAGGTAAATAAATAATTTTTTTATTAATTAAATATTTAAAGATTCTCTTGAAAAGGGATCACTCTCTAATTGTTCATTAATTTCTATAAATAAACAATTAAAAATAATTAATTCTTCTTCTTTTTCTCTTAATTATCCAAGACGTTCTCCATCTGTTTTTAATTTTAAATACAAACATTTATTTGTAATTGGTGGTTGTTCAGGTTTTTTTAATTAAATAAAATTTTATTATTTTTTAAATAAGAACCTGGTAATCATTTAACAAATGGAGAATTATTTAAATATAATCATTATGAAAGTTTTAATAATAAAATAAATTTGGAATTAATTAATTATAATAATATTGAAGGATTTTCTTGTTCAGCATTTTGTCAAGTTGAGGTTAAGTTAATTTAGAATAATAAAATTGTTAAATTGAATGGCAATATAGATTAAACATTTTAAATTAAATTTTAATTTAAAGGGAATTGGTGGATTTATTTTTGGAGGTTATAATGGAATTGAATGTCTTAAACAAATTTTAAAATTTGATGAAAAAGAGCCACATAATCTTAATATACTTTCTCCATTACCTTTTGGTCTTAAAAACTCTGCTGCTTTACCTTCATTGGACAAAAAAAGAATTTGGATTATTGGTGGTTGGAATGGACATAAAACAGAAAAAATTGTTTTATTTTTTTAAGGAAAATTATTTAAAATAAATTTTAGATAATGGAGTATAATATTGAGAATCAAACAACCAAATTTTGTCATTTTATCCCCTGTAAATTTTATTTTTAAAATTAAAAAATAATAATTCAGAATAGATCCATTAGAAGGACATTGTGTTGCTTCACCAAGCATTGTTAATTCTAATGGGATTGGATTTATTATTGGTGGTTTTGATGGAATTAATCTTCGTTCAAAAATTCTAATAATTAATTTAAATAATGGAAAAATTTTGGGAGAAGCTGGGGAAAAGTTATTAAAAGGAAAAGAAAATTGTGGAGCTTTTTGTTTTTGTCCAGATGGAGAAAAAGAATATTTAGCAATTATTGGAGGATGTAAAATATTTAATATAAATAAATAATTATTTATTTTTTAAGGGGATGGTTACAATGTATTAAATGATTTTGAATTATTTGAAGTATTACAAGAACCCCCTTGGTTGAAGAGAGAATTAGTCAATACATTTAATTATCTAAATATTGCAAGAAACAGACCGGCAGTTATTTGTATTAATTTTGAAGAAAATGATTAAATCTTTTTAATTTATAACAAATAAATTTCGGAATAATAGAATCATAAACTCAATTGAAAATTTTGAGACAATCGGGAACTTTAAAAAAAAAATACATATATATTTCAATCTACACAACATTATATATATATAATAATCTGCATTGGGATCACGATCCCTAAATTGTGAACAGTCATGGCAGCTTTTAATTTCGAAACCGAATCGAAACATTAAATCACGTGAAATTAGCACTAATTTTACATCCTATAAAATGACATTTAATTAGAAAAATATATGCATTTTGTTATTTTCCTTGGAAGAAATACATTTAAAGTGAGAACGTCAGAAGGCCTCTCTCAATTCCGTCTTTTGAGTTTGGGCGTGTCCCGAATACCGAAGACCCCGATCACTTTTCGAGTAAAATTTCGACTCAAATGATGCACTTATAATAATATGTATATATTTATATATTATATCAGATATTATATAAAACAAATAAAAATATAATAATACATATGTACCTAACAAATATTTGTATTCATCATTATTATTCTTCTACATATTTATACAATTATATCCAAACTTCAAAGGCAAAAAAAGCATCGAATGAATGGACTGAGAGCTTTTTGATGTTTTTTCATACAACACCTAACCAGCATAAGGAAAAGAAATCTAAAATTTATGAAAAAAATTTTATTAAAAATAATTTACTACTAACATTCCAAAAGCCGTACTAGCACCAATAATAGCTCCATTTATGTAATCTTTTGTGGTAACTACTGGACAACTACAACCAATATATTCCTCTTCACTTGTAGTTGATTTGAAAAATAAATTCATGAAGACAATTAACAGAAAGAAATTCATCTTGTTTTGGCGGTATTTATTATAATATTTGTTTCTAAAAGTAATAAATTTTAACTAATATAATATTCTTATAATGGAAGTTGTGGAAACAAACAAACTAAACAACTTAACATATGTATAAGGAAAATTTTTTTAACAATTTTAAGAATAAAATGGCTTCTTCCACTAAAATACAAATTTAACATGTAAAAGATATATACCTATATTTATTTTATATATACTTTAATAAATAATGATAAAAGAAATCAAAACATTATTTTTTAAAAATCTTCCTTTGTTCAGAGTCTACAATAGATTCCCGTGCGTTGCCTTCCACGACTGCCTCCCCCACCACGTGGCGCAGCTCCGCGTCCACGACCACGTCCTGTGCCAGCGCGACGCTGTGACGGATATTTAGGAGGTCCATCATCAACAAGCAAAGCATCCAACGGAAGCGAGTCCGGCAATTGAATTGAACGAATATTATTCCCTAAACGTCGATTATAAATCATTTAACCAAAATTTTTCAAAAATTTTTATACAAACCTCGCACAGAGAGTGTATCTAGAATTTGAACATTTCCACCACGTACGGTCATCTTCACCGAACGCAAATGCATATTCATAGACTCATCAACACTTTGAATTGTTCCCGTAACTTGTGATCCGTTCTTTAATTCAATAGTAACAGTCTCACGCGAAAGCTTCATTAAAAATAAAACCAATTTCATAACTAATTTTGAAACTAAAAAATAAAAAAGTAATTAACAGAACTTCTACAAATAAATATATATTTTAGAGAGATAAATCAGCTTAAATAATAAAAAAAAAAGAATACTGTAGTTTTTATTTAAATTTGTTATTTAGAATTTTACCAATTAGACACTAAATTTCTTAAAAATTTGTAGAAATTCAAAAGTGATTAAAAATTTCAATTAAAGTATAAATGTTGAAGTTTTCAATTTTAGAGTACTTACATAACTACATAATATTTATTCGACTGTTAAATCTTGACTAATTTCTGTTTTATAATAATTCAATAATATATTTAGTAGAAACTTTAGTAATGCGCCACTTGTCACGACGTTTAATTGGGAAATTATTTTTCTGTTGTCGTTCCAGTGGCTTTTTAAATAGAATTAACTTAGAAGCTTGTTTTAATAGAATATTCCCAATCGTCAATTTCTTAATTCGACGAGTTCTTGGACGTGTATGTTTTTAAAATAAACATTTTAATAATTTTTTTAGTTTCTTTATATTAAAGTTTATTGTATTTTGGCTTTTATTTGGTTTGTTTCTGTTGCAATTGTAATTCCATATGAAAGCCTTTATAAGCCAATTTGGATAATGATTCCGCTTTGCTTTTTTGCTGTTTATATTGCTGTAAATCTTCTTTTCCATTTCAACAAAGCTTGTAGAATTGGACCTGGAAGCCCTAAAAAGGTTTTTCTTTTGACGAATTTTTCTTTTGAAATCATTTAAATAGAGTGATCTTTTACCTCGTTGCATTAAATGTGATAATCATAAACCTTTTAATGCTCATCATTGTTCAATTTGTGGCATATGCGTGGTTTGTATTTTTTAATTTTAAATATTTACTTTTTTTAAAATAATTTATAATTAATAAAGGTTTATAACTTTATTGATCTATTTTTTTTTAATTATCTTTATTTTTGTAGTTATTTTTCATTTTTTTAAGTTAAATATGGACCATCACTGTATTTGGCTTAATCAATGCGTTGGTGCACATAATCATCGCTACTTTCTTCAATTTCTTGCATTTACTGCTCTCGGTTGTGGAACATTTGTATTTTCTGCTTATAATACTTTTTATTATAATTATTGGCGTGTAAGTCTTTAAAATTATTTTTTCACAAATAAAAATTAAGGCATTTACTACAAATAGAATGTTTTGCGATTCTGATATCCTTGCCAATAAATTGCCTTGGTTCGAATTTATTTGTAGTCGTGGTCCATCAGTTTTAGTATCAACAATTTTTGCAGCCTATTTGCTTTGTGCTATTGTTTTTGTAATGATTGGTGGTTTTTTCTATTGGAATTTTGTTCTTATCAGTTTTGGTGATACCTATTTGGGTATTATTGTAAGTTTTAAATAAAATAAATTATTTTTCTAATATATTATAAATAAAATTAATTCCAATAAAAATTATTTCTTTTTTTTTTTTTTTAACAAAAATAATTTTTCCCCTTATTAGATCAATGCACCTGGATTTAAAAGCTTTGTTAATATGTTGCTGTTTCCTTGTAGAAATGAACATTTTCATGAGAATTGGCGTCGATTTCTTGGATTAGATGTAGAAAATCGGACATTTATTAAACATATTCTATTGCCTTCTTCTCATGATGCAAGCGGTTATTTTGAATGGACTGGACGTGAAGGTTCCAATAACCTTAAGCTTAATATTGACGAGAAAAAGGAAAGCATGAGGAAAGAAACGCCAATTTTACTTGTTTAATGGACAAAATAGTATAATATTAAATGACATTTTAAAATAGGTTATTTATATTTATATACGGGTATTCATTTATCTGTTAATAATAATTATTGTTTAAAATCCCAGTCAATTCCTTAATATGTTCGTAGTATTTCATTAAGACTTTTAATTAAAAAATATTTTGAAAAGAAATATATTTTTAATTAGAAATGAGCCTTAATGAAATATTTTATTCCCTCCCTCTTTTAAATAATTTTCCTTTCATAACCTTATAATTATTTGATGTATTTAAAGAAGATGAAATTAATTTGACAAATAAATTTTTAATCGTTTAAAGTTTAATATTTAAAAAAATTTAAAAAGGAATGCTTAATTTCTTTTATTTTACAATATTTAATGAATTGGACCAATTAAGGAAACACTTTTTTGGAAAAATATTCTTTAAAAAATAAGATCTTTTCGAAAAACATCAGAATATTCTTAAAATTTTAGCATTGAAAAAATATTTAATTAAAACTTTAAATTAATTAATTTTTGAAAATTATAATTTAATCCTATTCTTTAAAGAATATATTTATAAAATTATTTTATTTATAAACATAATATAGCCTTAAATATTTTACTTGTATTGCTCATCAAAATTCAATGAAGGAATTCTTTTAATAACTACAGCATCCACACGTTGATCGTCTATTCGATTACAAGAAAGGTTTTCAATAAGGTCTAGCATAAATTCATCATCATTCTCTTTATTTTCAATTCCGCGTTCTCTCGAAGATTTTCCAGAAGCAAAAAATTTGTTTTGAGTGTCGCGTTTCTTAAATTTGTAAATTTTTATTTTCATTAAAAAAATAATAACCTTTGATTTTCTTGAACCAAGAGAATCCAAATTAGTCACACTTTTGCAAAATCTTTTCAAAAATGATTTTCTTGAATGAATTCGCCCATGTGAGGCTGCACGACTGCTTTGTTTACTTGAAAGTGAAAGTGAATCTGAAAAATAAAAATTTCTTCTTTAAAAAATTTTCAAATATTAAAAATACCCTCATTCGATTTTTTTTCAAAAATAATTTTTTCTAAATTTTCCAAATCTAATTCAATTTGTTCTTTTACTTTTTGAGGACAATCAGATTCATTTGAAAGTCGACGAGCAGCACTATAAAAAAAATATTTAAAAATTTGTAAAAAAATATATACAGCAAATTTTTCTTTGCAGTTTCATGATTTCCAAGCATAATTTCAGCTTTTGAAATATTTATAAGTGCACGACGAACAGAAGACCGATCACCCAATTCTCTAGCTATTTCCAATCTCTAAATTTATATTTTTATAAATAAATTTTTAATTAAAAAACCTTTTTATTGTATTCAATTGAAGTTTGGTAGTCCCCAGAACAAAAATAAGCATTTCCAAGAATTCCAAGACCTAGCCCTATATATAATTTATTTTTTTGTCTTTCCATTATAGATAAATATTCCCTTAAATAAATACTAAAAATTATAAACAATTATATATACTTGAATGAAGAAATAGAATTTTGAATTTGTTTTCCTAATAATTGGATATACAATAAATCATTATAATCTTCTGACGATCTCTTTGTTACAGATTGTAAATAAGCAAAACCAAGATTATAATAACCTTTCCCTTTGAGAATCTATTAAATAAATATATAAATTAATAAACAAAATAATTAACATCATCATTTAATCGAGCTCCTATAATAATAACTTTTTCAGCACAAAAAATTGCATTATTACAATCATTTAACCTAAAATAATTATTTCAATTAAAATTTTTAATAATTACATTGCATAAGTCAATGATAAATTTGAATATATCTCGGCTTCCTGCAGCTCATTTTTGAGTTGTCTAAAATTTTATTAAATAATAAAAACTTATTTCTCTAATAAGTATATTAAAAGCGTTTATCAA
This sequence comes from Meloidogyne graminicola, assembly GCA_036172905.1. Taxonomy (NCBI): domain Eukaryota; kingdom Metazoa; phylum Nematoda; class Chromadorea; order Rhabditida; family Meloidogynidae; genus Meloidogyne; species Meloidogyne graminicola. The sequence continues at coordinate 750,036 of JARPZY010000017.1, read as the reverse complement.
AAAAAAAAAATAACCTAGAAATACTCAAATCATTAGCGTAGAAATTCTTTGCTTGTTTAAAATCATGAAGTGCAAAGTAAGCATGGCCTAAATTATAAAACAATTAAAATTTAATTAAAAAACCAAGTTGAGAATTAATTGCAGAAATTATTTGTTGATCATCAGACCCAATAAGAAGTGCTCTCTCCAATAAATCAATTCCATGTAGAAACATTTCTTTAATTAATTTACAATAAATATTAAATAAAAGTATTTAGAATAAAGGAAATTTAATAAAATTTATAAAGAATAAACCTTTAGATTCATTTTTTTGAATAGCCTTTTCCCCATCCAATGCAAGTTGTCTAAATTCATAGGAAATACTCTCCGTAATATTGTCACTATTCATTAATAGAAACAAAAAAAAAATCAAAAATCTAAATTTATAAATAAAAAGTTTATTAATTTATGTAAATATATTATCATGTAAATATATTATCGAATAAAACAAAAAAGATTTATTGAATTAATTAATATATTCTAGTTTATCACAGAAAAAGTAAAAATTGAATAAATATTGAAATGATAATTATAAAGATCATATTACCACAATATATTGAATAATAAAAATAAATTTAATTGAATGAATCATGCATATTCAATACTTCATCCAAAAGTTGGAGAGCTCTACAACATATGCTTTATAAAAAAATATTTAAAAAAAACCTATGTAGTTGTAATTCAATCCAACAGGGAGTTTCCTAAAAAATAATAATTTTGTAAAAAATAATAAAAAAACATGAATTGTCTTTCGGGGATAACTTAGACCAAATCCTTTGAAGAAAGAAATATTTATAGTACATAATAGACGAAAATCATCAACTCCAGGATCATCTGTAGTTGTCTAAAAATAAAAAGATTAAAAGAATGTATTAAATTATTTTAAACCTCATCATCACTTCTTTCACTAGTTCTAATTAATCCAAGTTGAGAATTACTTCCATCCCCTAAAAGTGGAGTACTCAATTCTAAACGTTGCTGTCTTCTCATAAACTGATCCTGTCGCAATCTTCTATTGACATTCCTTTCTAAACTACTTCTTTCCCAACATTCATAACATTTTTGAAGATCAAAAATCTTAAAAAAATATTAATTTAAATTAAAAATTAAACCTTGACAGTTGTATATTGAACAAATTTATGTGATTGGCAAGGCTCTTCACGTCCAGTCAACATGTCCAAATAGTGGCTTTGAACGAATACAGGATATTTACTTAAAATATAAAAAATATTTAATAAAACAATAAGAATACCTTAAAACAGTCAACCAAACATCGCCCTCCCCTTTTAATAATAAACAAATTCCACGGCCAAGATTCATTCTAAAAATGTTTAAAAAAAGAATAATATAGCAAAATCACCAGTAAATATTACCTGCATTTTTCTGCTGCATCAGTACGAACAGTGTTTGTTAAAGATCCAAGACAAAATCTAGAACCATCTGAATTACTTAACCCACCATCAATGAACATTTTGCAGTGTTCTGAAGTTGCTTGAAAGGTATCTCCAACTTTCCGATCATATTCATAATAGCTAATGGCACACCAATGAGTTGGAACTAAAAAAATTTTAATAACTAAAGCATAATTTTTCAATTGGTTCAGACAATTAATGAATATAAAAATAAATACTTGGTTTATCAGAAATAAATGGTCTATTTTTCGAATTATTGAGTTGATCCAATCCATAAATGTATTTAGGTAGTACTGGTTTAGTTTCTAGAGATGATGCAAGGTCCAAAAATTGAGGAAATGGAGGAAATGCCGAATTTTGTTTGGAATGTTGTGGATGCTATTATTTAATAAAAAATATAAATTAAATAACAATAAACAAACCTGGCTTTGAACGAAATGATTTTCTTGTTTAGAGGATGAAGGTTGATGTACGTGATGAGGACTACCGGTAGAATTGTTTTTTAAAGACAAATGCAAAGGGTCCATAACACCACAAAATTCTGAGAATGGATTGACAACACTAAGAGGTTGTTGATAATGTTGATGTTGTTGTAGATAAGGTTGATTGTGAGACTGGTTTATAGTATGACTAGTAGATGCGGACTGGGTTAATGGGATAACTGGTGGTGGAATCATCTTTAATGAATTGGGATTGGAAGCCTACAAAATTGTTTTTAAAAGATAAATTGATTAAACCATTGAGTAATTTATTTGAGTATTTTGTTGAACATTATCAAGTGGGGCTAATGAAGTTTTGACTAGAAATTAAAAAAGATAATCAAAACAAAGTTAAATTACGGTTATGATCTGTAGATTTATTTTGTTTTTGCTGAATAAATTGTTTCTGTTGTTGTGGAGTAAAAGAAGTCAATTGATTGGAATGTTGCTGTTGATTTATTTGTTGATTATGGGCATTCAAATGTGCTGGAAAGTTTGGACTTAAATTGGCTCGAAGTACTGAAGTTGAAGTAGCATGATGTGGAGATGATTGCTGAGAAGGAGATATTTGCTGTAGGTGTTGTTTTAGTGAATTAGGTGGCCTTCCTGGCCCTCGATGAAGTAAAGGAAGTTGTTTAGATTCAGGGGAGATTCTTGCATGCTCTCCATAGGAAATGCTAAAAGATTCTAAATAAATTAGAATAAGTTAAATAACCCTGAAGATGATTGTAATTCTGTTGATCCATCGACAGAAATTACTCTTTCATAATGATAAGGATTTACACATACCTATATGGTATTATAATTACGACATAAGATTACAATGTAAACCTGTTCACCCTTTAAGTCGAAAGCAAAAACACAAATATTGCGATGTTTCAGTTCATTCTTATGCAAATCTTGCCATCGAAATGCTCTAGCATAGACAACATGTGGAAAACCTTTACGACCAGCTACCTAAAAATAAAAATTAAAAACTTTTAATGGCCAAACCTGCAAACGACCATCGAGAGTACGAGTAGTTGTGATACATTTTGTTTCAATTCGACCAAGAGAAGAGACAGAAATAATAAAGGCGTCTAATTCGTCACGTTTATCTTTCAATTTCTTTATTAAACTTTCTATAGCTTTTTTGCTAAATTCTCGATCATGATCCTGAAGGTTAATAAAAATCATAAATTATCAATTAAATTACCACAACAAAATGCATCAAATAATTAGTAATTGTGCTATTTGCATCAGTGCTGCTAGGTCTTAACATTGATCCTCTACTATTTTGATTTTGTTGTTGTTGGATAGGGAAATGTGGTGCAATAGGTTGTGAATCACCTCCTTCCAAATGACGAACAGGTGGAACATATGGCTGTTGAAAAGGTTTACTATTTTCAGAAATTCCTGAAAAATAAACTGTAAAATTTAAAATTAATATTAAAGTTACTATTAATTGAATTGTTTATTCCTCCATGTAGTGGATTCATCCTTACCTGTCGTTTTAAATAATTTATCTATTGCTTGAAAAAATCCAAATTAGGTGAGAGCAAAAAAGTCAAATGATTAAATTTTAAAAAAAGTTATATAAACTATTAAATCCAGTTTGAAAAATTTTTTTTTATAAATTTCCAAATATTTTCCCTTTTCATAAATCACTAGTTATGTACATATTTAAATAAATATCGCAATTATTTGGAAAAAATAGATTTTTTGATTTAGTTGACGAAAGTTAAAAAAAAAATTTTAATTTGAAAAAGCCATTTTATTTTTTCATTCATTAAGAGTTTTTTTTTTATCTTTATTTTTCGGATGTACATACATAATTAGTCAAAATTTTATTATTTCTTTACTTAGGAATAAAATATCATTATTTTACAATGATTTTTTTCGTTGATAAAGTCTATTTGCAATTTTCCTCGTAACTATTTTTGTATAAAAGGAGTACCCAACTGGATATACCTATGTACATATGTGCCAAGACAGAAATTTTCTAATGCCAACAAGATTTTTTTAAATTTAATATTTTATTTTTATTCTCTTTCTAGGGTCGTTTACAGATTTTTTTTATAACAACAAAAATAATAAAAAATGTCTTGTTTTAATGATCAAAACTTACAAAATAAAATTGCCGAAAGCAAAGTTTTTGTAATTGGAGCCGGTGGAATTGGTTGTGAATTATTAAAAAATCTTGTTATGACTGGGTTTAAAAACATTACCGTTGTAAGTTTTTTATAAAATAAAATTTAAAATACATATATTTAAATTATTTAGATTGATCTCGACACAATTGAAATTAGTAATCTTAACAGACAATTTCTTTTCCGCAAAGAACATGTTGGTAAATCTAAAGCTGAAATTGCTAGCTACGTTGTCAAACAGATGTCTCCAGAAGTTAATATTACTTTTTATCACGATTCTATTATGAGTGAAAAATATGGCGTTGACTTTTTCAGAAATTTTTCTTTGGTTATGAGTGCACTTGATAATAGAGGTTTTTTTTTGTTTATTTAACAATATAGAATTTTTTTCTTATTTTTAGCAGCCCGTAGTCATGTTAATCGTCTTTGTTTGGTAGCAGATATTCCTCTTATTGAGAGTGGTTCAGCTGGTTATTTAGGGCAAGTTTCTGTAATTTTTAAAGGTCGTACTGAATGTTATGACTGTACACCAAAGCCAGTACAAAAGGTTTTTTAATATATCTTTAAATAATTTAAATAAAAATTCTTTTTAGACTTTTCCAAGTTGCACAATACGAAACACCCCATCTGAACTTATTCATTGTATTGTTTGGGCAAAAAGCGCCTTTAAGTTTGTTTTTTTTTTTAATAAAGTATTCTAAAAATTTAAATTTTTTAAGTCAACTTTTTGGTGAAAATGATCCAGATGACGATGTCTCTCCCGAGACTATGGATTCAATTGATTCATTTCCAACCGTTTCAGAAAATTCTTTACCAGACAAAATTCCAGCAAATGGTCATTACACAACAAAAGAAAAAAATGGAAATGATGAACTTAAAGAGCATTTAAATACTCGACAATTGGCAGAAAAGAATGGATATGAACCAAAGAATTTATTTGACAAAGTATTTTTTAATTAAAAATTAAATTGTGAATTATTTTCAGCTTTTTTATACTGACATTAATTACCTTCTTTTGATGGCTGATTTATGGAAAGAACGGAAGAAACCAACTCCTGTTAAATTTTCAGAACTTGTCTCTTCTGGTAAGTGTAAATAAATATTTTATTAAATTAATTTTTTTGAGGTATTGGTGGAAGTGAAAAAGCCTCATTAGACCCAAATACTCAATGGAGCATTTCTCGTTGGGCTCAAGTTTTTGAAGAATCTACAATTGAATTAGCACATAAATATCAACAAATGCAACAACAATCAGAAGGAAATACTCTTGTTTGGGATAAGGATGATGATGCATCTATGAGATTTGTGGCTGCCTGTGCTAATTTGCGGGCACATATTTTTCATATTGGAACTGATACTTTATTTAATATAAAAGGTTAAAATTATATTTTTATAATTAATTTTAAAATATTTTTTTAGCTATGGCAGGAAATATTATTCCAGCAATTGCTACAACAAATGCATGCGTTGCTGGAATGGTTGTTGTCGAAGCACTAAAGATTATTTCTGGCCAGTTTGACAAATGCCGAGCGGTTTCTTAAGGATTATTAAGATTTTAATAATTTTTTTTTAGATTTATGTCTCTCGTCAGCCAAATCCACGTGGAAAAATCCTTGTTGATGAAAAGCCTTCTCCACCTAATTTAAATTGTTATGTTTGTTCAGTTAAAGGGCAAGTGCTTATTAGAGTGAATTTGGAACGAATGTTGTTGAAAACCTTTCGATCTACAGTACTTCTCAAAACCCTCAATATGCTAAAACCTGATGTTATGGATCTATGTCAAAAACATCGGGTGCTTATTTCTAGTGAGGAAGTCGAGACTATTGGTATAATAATGATTAATTTATTAAATTTGTATTAAATCTTTATAGATATTATGGATCGTACTCTACAATCGCTGGGTGTTCTAAATGGTTCCCAATTAGAATGTGATGACTATGCCCAGCAATTAAACTTTAAAATAATTATATTTCACGACGAAAAACTTGATGCAGATAGTTTTGTAATAGATTCTAATATTGGTAATGTTGAGGTATTTATTAATATTTTGTTTTAATTTTTAATCTTCTTTTAAAGGAATCTGTTACTGGAAAAATCGCTTCTACGGCATTGGATAACGATATTGCCTCAAACATTGAAGGTTTAATAATTTTTTGAATATTTCATGTATGCCTTTTTATATTCAGAACTAAGACGAAAACGGCCGTCGTTCACAACTGAAAAAGTCGAGAATGGTCTGACGGATGGAAGTAATATTGAAATTCAGTCACCAAAAAGATCACGTCTCGAATGAATAATTGTTGTTTTTTTCGTTTTTTGACCTTTATGTTTAATTATGTGCCACTTCGGCGAGCTTTTATTATTTTATTTTAACGTTTATTTTGAATTCACACAGTGAAAGAAAATAAATTGTATTTATTGATAATTTGAATATGTTTAGGAATATATTTTGTGTAATAGATCTACAGGGAATGTTATTAAAATGTAAATGTTTTTAATCATTCATTATCCTTTCCTTAGTCGGTATGAACTTTTTGCGGAAGAGCAGTCGCTTGGTTATAAGTTGGTGGACCACCGGCCGGATACGGAGGATTAGTAGTTGGATATGGTGGTGCTGATGCACCGAAGATACCGCTTGACTGATTTTGTGATGGTGGTTGATTTGGCACAGCTTGACCCATTCCTGGATATGGTGGTGGACATTCCCACATATAAACACTTTCAGCTAAAAATATTAGTAAGCTCAAATCATTCAAAGTTACCGGGTGGCTGTTCATTAAATACGTGAGTAGGCGCTTGATATCCATTATAATTGCCACCGGTCCAATAATATGTTGGTGGTGGCGAATAGTATGCGCCAGCTGGAGGAGCATATTGTGGTGGTGCATCAAATGGACGACGTGAGAAATTTTTTGCTATTTGGAAATTAATTACTAATTTAATTATTAACTCATTTCTTCGCTCTTCAATAATGCCTGCCCAAAGTCAATGCAACCACCACTCTTAAAAGTTAAACGCCAAGAAACTTCTCCTTGCCAATTTCCGTCCGGTTGCGCAATTAATTCACCATGTAAATAATTTGCACCAAAAATAGGCTGTTCAAGTTTAATGTCACGTAATGAAACATAGGGCATCGATAGAGATTTAAAATTACTATTAGGATCAGTGACATTGTTAAAAATAATCTTAAAAATAATTATCCTTTTATAAAAAATTAAAAATAAAACTCGATGAGAAGTCAAATAAAGATTCCCTTTTTTAACTCCTTTAAATTCAGGTGCTGTGTATTTGTCAAAACTTAATTGGACTTCACGCACAAACAAAAGAATTCTAAACAATTTTTAAATAATAGTACAAATTTTATGCTTACATCTCTCCATTGTAAATGATCACACCACGACCATCAGGTGTATTAGCTGTGTTCAAAGACATTTCTATTTTTTCAAATCTATGTAAATAAAATCTAATTTATTTATTAATCATTAAAAAAAAAAAGTGACTCATAAATATTATTTTATCAAATATAAATGAAAGGTTCATTTTGCCGCGGAATCGAAACTCTTTGCGAAGGACCGTTTTTCCTAACTAAAATCATTTATAAATCAATTAATTTTCTTTTGTTAGTTCAACCTTTCAATCTTCCTCCTGGTCAAGTACAGTTTGAAGTCGGCTACACGAACAGAAATTCCAAATGTCTTTGGAATTCTGGTATTATACATTTTCTATTTTTTTTATTATTTTAAAAATTTTTTTAAATATCAGGGTATCGTTATATCCGAGATAAACCAGGAGCTTCTTATTGGAGGTGTTCTGAGAAAAAAAGTGCCCCGCTCGGGCAACCATTTTAGAACAAAATGAACTAATTTTTGGGAAAGTTTCCCATAGCCACAATCACTTCCCTTACCCAATTGAAGTGAAAATTGCCGAATCATTGAGACATGAAATTAAGGAAAAAATAAGAGAGAATCTTATAAAAAGTATTAGAAATGTGACAGATGATAAAATTTTTAAGCAAATGGGTGGTTATAATGCATTGAAAAAGATGGAAAACAGGTGTAAGGCTGAGAAACGCCTTCATGAAAGGACATCTTGTGATTCTGATACGGGTTTACTACACTTTTATTTAATATTTTTTATTTTTATTAGGCTTAAAAGACAAATTGGCAATTGCAACTGATTATAATGTTTTGATGAACGACTTGACTTTAAGTGATCTCTTGGCGGCACTGATTTGGAGAAACTTCGTGTAGCAATTTCAAGCATTTTTGCTATTCTCAAAAAGTTAAAGAACACCTTAGGTTTCTAAAGCTTATGAAGGTATCAAGGAAGTAAATTATTTGGATTTGAGCCAGTCAGGTGAAAAAACTTGGCAAAGTTCTTTGCAGTATTATAAGAATCACATTTTTGGAATTGAAAATCAGGTTATATTTGATCTCTTTATAACCTCAAATATTCTTTTATGTAGTTGGATCTTTATATTTCCGACCAACTTGGAGCTGAAAAGAATTCTGATGAAATGTTTAAATTTTTCTTTCGATTAATTCTATTTTTTTAATTCCAAACCAACACCTTATTGAAAAATATAAATATATCTTTTTTGTTAAAGTTAGTTAAGATATTCGGTTTCTTCACGATACTATTCTTGATCTTAAAAAGATGTCGGACTGTAGAAGGCTATGATAAGGTTTTGCAAACAGCCATTTGGCTTTTGCCGACAATAACGGCCATTTGGCCGACAATAATCTTTTTTGTCTATTATCCATTTTCATCATTTTATTTTTATTTCTTTCTTCATTTTAATAATTTAATATAATTTCTTCATAATCATCTTTCCAATAATTTTTCCCAAATCTCGTTTTCTCTTATTCTCGTTTTAGTTCCCGCGCTCATTTTTTTTCCATGATCCCATATTTCCCATTCCGTATTTTTTTCGAGTTCTCTGCTGTAATTTAATAAACTGTCATGATATACATAATTATTTTTAGTTAAAATGAGCACCGTTAAATTACGTATTTCAAAAACTCCAACAAATGAGACATCCTTAACTAATAAAGTATATGTTAATCAGCATGATTTGGATGCATCGCTTACAACGTTTTATCCCTCATAATTTGTATATTTTCTTAATTTTAGGTACGTTCGGGTTGTCACTGGACCTGCACATTTCTACACTTTTTCTCTTGCCAATCATTCTAAGATGCAACCTGGAGAAATTGGCTTTTCTTTACCACAAAGACGTTGGACAAGTGTTTCTTTAGATCATGTGGTTCAGGTTTCGCATTTTAAAAATACATTTTAACACATTAAATTTTGTAGGTTCAGCCTTTCCATTTTCCTCCTGGACATCCAATTATAACATTTATGAATCTGAGTGTAGACTTTCAGAAGAAACCGTAAGCATAGAGATAAAATTTAAAAAAAAAATATTTTTTAGTGCAAATCCTTCAGACCCATTAGACTCTGATCAAATGGCCCGCGAGTTTCTAATGCAGTTTGCAAATATGCCGTTCACTAAGGATCAAGAATTGGTTTTTGAATTTGCTCAGCAACGAAGAGGACAGCAAGACCAACATGAAAAGTTACCAACTATTTATACTTTGAAAATTTTTGTGAAACAAATGGAGGGAATGACTGTTAATTCAAAACCACAAGAGGTTTAAAAAAGATCTTATCTAAAAAATAATTTATTTAAGTGCTTGTTTGGACCACTAAGTCCAAATTCTATAATTATTTTTGATCGAGTATCTGAGGGTACACAATTGAATTTGATTGGCCGTTCTAAAGGAAAGTCCTCACATAAAGCTCTAATAAATCCTGATTGGGATTTTCAACAAATGGGAATTGGAGGATTGGATAAGGAATTTAATGATATATTCAGACGAGCTTTTGCTTCCCGCGTTTTTCCTCCTGAATTTATTGAGCAATTGGGTCAGTTATGATTTTTAATTTTTATTATTCTTAAAATTAATAGCGATGAAACACGTTCGTGGAATTCTTCTTTTTGGCCCTCCTGGGACAGGGAAGACGCTTATTGCTCGCCAAATTGGAAAAATGCTTAATGCACGTGAACCTAAAATTGTTAATGGGCCTGAAGTTTTGGACAAATATGTCGGAGAATCTGAGGCGAAAATGCGAAAATTGTTTGCTGATGCGGAGGAAGAGTTTCGCCGTTGCGGTTCAAATTCTGGTCTTCATATAATTATTTTTGACGAAATTGATGCAATTTGCAAACAACGAGGATCTACGGTTTTGTTCATTTTTTATTAAACTTGTTCCTTTATCTAAAAATTATATTAATTTATTTGTAGTCTGGTGCTACAGGAGTACATGACACTGTTGTTAATCAACTTCTTACAAAATTGGATGGTATAGAACAATTAAATAATATTCTTGTTATTGCAATGACTAATCGAAAGGTTTTTAATATTTCCAATTAAACATTTAATTCCCTCAGGATATGATTGATGAAGCTCTTTTACGTCCTGGCCGTATTGAAGTTCAACTGGAGATTTCATTGCCAGACGAAAAAGGACGTGTTCAAATTCTTAAAATTCATACTGCAAGAATGAGGTTTATTTTTATTTAAATATTATCATCATTTTTAACTTCAGAGAATATAATAAGCTTGACAAAAGTGTCAATATTGAAGAACTTGCTCGAAAAACTAAAAATTTTTCTGGTGCTGAGATTGAAGGGCTTGTTCGAGCAGCGCAGTCTTCAGCAATGAATCGTCTTGTGAAACCTGGTGGGAAAGTTCAGCTTGATGATGATGCTATTGATAAATTAATGATTACAAGTGATGATTTCGACCATGCATTGGAGCATGATGTTAAACCGGTTAATTTTTTATTTTAATTTTTTTAACTTTTGTGTATTTCAAGTCTTTTGGTCGTAATGACGAAGATTTGGATCGTTTACTTTATGGAGGACATATTTGCTGGGGTGACCCTGTTTCAGACGTACTCGATCATGGAGACCTTCTTATTAAAGAAACTGCCGATCCAGATACTAGAGGATTTGTTAGAGTGCTTTTGGCTGGTAAACTTTATAATTTTCTTAATTTTTTTAATTAGATATTTTTCAGGCCCTCCAACTAGTGGAAAAACTTATTTGGCAGCATATATTGCTAAAAGATCTGAATTTCCATTTATCAAAGTTTGTTCTCCTGATGATATGGTTGGCTATAATGAGGCAGCAAAGTGTTCTCATATACGAAAAATATTTGATGATGCTTACAAATCTCCTTTAAGTTGTATAGTTATTGATAATGTTGAACGATTACTTGCCTATTCACCAATTGGACCTCAATATTCAAATGCTGTTCTTCAAGCACTTTTAGTACTTCTTGGAAAACGACCCCCAAAGGTTAAAATTATTTGTTTATTGATTCAGAATTTTTTTTAAATTTTGTATGATTTTAACTTATAAATTTGTAATTTACTTTAATTTTACAAATTATTAAATTAAAGGGACGTCGTCTTCTTGTTATTGCAACAACCTCAAATCAGAATTGGCTCGAGCAAGCAGATTTAATTTCAAAATTCTCTAAAATTATTAACGTAGAAAATCTTACACAACCTAAACATGTAACTGCTGTATTAGAAGAAATATTTGAAGCTGATGAAATTAAACTTGTTAATGATAAACTACAAAATCGTAAATTTTCTATTGGTATTAAACGTATGTTGGAAACACTTGATTTTGTTCGACAAGGACAACGTGAAATTCAAGTTCAATTACTTTTGGAATTTTTTGAAAAGGAAGAACTTGGAATATAATATAATAAACAAGAAGAGAAAACATTCCTTTATATTTTTAACTTTTTTTTTTCTTTTATTTGCTTTTTTAAAAGAATTTTTATTTTCTTCTATAATTATATAATTGTTTTGTTTCTTTTTTAATAGAGTAAGGAATATTCTTATAGAAAATTTTTATTATTTTCTGATTTACATAATACATTTATAGTTAATTTTATCTTACTCAAATTGTGTTGTGACTTTTTTTAATTCTATAAATTTTATAATAAAAAGGCTAAATAAAAAATAGTTATTTTTAATATAATTTAGCCTTTAATTATTTTTTTAAAGCTTTTATTTCTTTGCAATATATTATAAATTCTCAATTTTTAGCAAAATCTCTTAAACATTCCAATAAAGCTTTAGATTTTTTTTTATTCATGGAATAAATACATTAAATGAATTTTTTTTAAATAAAATTTTTTTAAACTCTAGCTGTAATACAATCAACATTTATTTCATAATTATAATCAATATTCTTTATATTATTATTATTATCATCAGATTTTCTTGAAGAAGAACTTACTTAAATAATTTAAATATTAATTTAATTATATTTTAATTTTAATTAAAATACCTTTAATTTCTCCTTTTTTTCTTCTTCTTTTTTGTTCTTTTCTATGTTTAAATTCTTTATTAATTTTATTTTTCCTTTTTTGTTTTTCTTTTTGACATAAAATTTCAATTTCTGCAGGTTCAGGTAATCCCCCTTCTAATGCTATTTTTTCTTTTCTTTTTTCATTATTATTTTCATTAGATAATTCACTTTTTCTTCTTAATCTATTTTCTCTAATTCTTCCTAAAGCTTCTTGTCTTGTTCGACGAAAATAAACAAAAAAATAACTAAATAAATAAATAACTAATTGAATAACTGAAATTATAGATCCTCCAATCCAAAGTGAAATTTGACCTTTAAAAATAAAAAGAATTAAAATTAATATAGAACCCCCAAGTTGGGAAGTCAATCGAAGCCACTGACCTCCAAGTTGAGCAATAAATGAAGAAGGAGTTATTGTTAACATTTGTTGAATTACTGTATAATCTAATGTTGTGTAAAAGACTTCCAAACTAAATAAAATAATAATTAAATTAATTAAAAAAATATTTATACATTATAGTATTTTGTAAATCTTCCCATTTTCCTTCATCTTTAACAAAATGTTTAGCTACTTCAGAGGGGAAATTAGCTTAAAAGATAAAAGATACATATAATATTTAATTACTTAATTAAATTGCTAAAATATATAGTATACTATATAAACAATGTTTTTGCTTAGTTTTTTATGTTTTTTGTTTTTCCAAAAAAGTTTAGTTTTAATTTAAATATTTTTAGTCTTCGCACAGAGTTGGCAGCGACAGATTGGAGACATATCCAACTCCCCTATTTAAAATAAATAATTACCATAACTAATTGTTTTATCAAAACGCCAATTTCGACAAGGAGGTAAACAAATTGTTTTACATTGCTAAATAAATAAATTTAACATTTAAAAATTAAATTAATTTACCGCTACATTATTATCAACAATATTAGCATCAACAAATTGTAAAGAAATATAAACACAATTAAAGAATTGTCTGGGTGTACAGATATTTAAACTTCCAGGCCTTGCAGCTGCTGCTAAAGAACAATTACATTCTTTTTCTGCTTTTTCCAAAAAACATTTCTTTAAAAAAAAATTAAATTATTTAATTAATTAAATAAAACCTCAAAACACCAAACACGTGAATAAGATTCTTCTTCTTCTTCACGACAAAGAAAGTGAGGGGGATAATGTTTAAATTCAAAACGAGTTGCTAATAAAAAATTAATTAATTATTTAAAAAATAAAATAAATTTAATTATTTACCTCTAAGTTGAATAATTGCATGTACACCAGCAGGGACAAAAGACCTTTTTTTAAAAAAATTAAAAAAAAAATATTTTATTAATTAAATTCATTTTATTTAAATTATTAAAATATTTATTTATTTTTTCTTAAACTTTCTCTAATAAATTAATTAATTTTATTTATTTATTTATTTATTTATTTATTTACATATCATGATCTATTCCTTTATTTCTTTCTGCTAATTTAACCAAAATTCCATTATTTAACATTTGATTAGGTGCTGGATTATATAAATGTTTAGGTAAACGAATAATTAATTTTTGTGCATGTCCATGTCCATCATTTTTTTGTTCTTCACCAGAAATTCTAAAACATTTTCCTGCCATTGTCATTAATTCATTTACATTATCACAAATTGATTTATTAACAAAAAATGCTTTACAATTAATTGCTGCCTTATTTTAAATTTAAAATTAAAAATTAATTTAAATTACTTTATTAACAAATTCAGCAAAAGATATATTTATTTTAATTAATAATTGATTTAATTCTTCTTCTAATTCATCAATTTTTTCTAATAAAGATTTATATGATTTATATTGAAATGGATGTTGTGATGATTGAGGAAAGGCTAACTTTAATTAATTAATTAATTAAAATAATTAATTAAATATAACCTCTAAATATTGGGATAAATGATCACTAACATTCCAAAATTGTAAAAATGTTTTATTAAAACGATTAAATGGACAAATAACAATATCTGGTAATATTAAACTAACTAAATTAATTAATTTAAATTAATTAATTTAAATTTAATTAAACCATTTTCTTTAATACTATAAGTAACTGATAATGGCCTTGTATTAAATTCCCAAACTAAAAAATTTTAAATTTAAAATTTAAAATTAATACCAATAAATCCACAACCAATAAGAGCAGCCATTGAAGCAAAAAATATAATACAAATCCAAAGAGCACGTAACCAACCAACAGTAGCTATTGAATCTCTAATACCATGGAATGTTGTATTTTCCTTATTTTAATTAAAATTTAAATTTAAATTAAAAATTAACTTTAAGTAATCGACAATAAGCTTTTTCTGGTCTTTTTTTATGCCAACGCATTCCTCCCCTTCTTCTGTGACGATGATGAGAAGAAAAAGTACTATTAGAAGAAGAATAATCATAAATTGAAGAAGAAGAAAATAAAGAAGAAGAAGAAGAAGAAGAAGAAGAAGAAGAGGAAGAAAAATGAGAAGAAGAAGTTAATTTTTTAGAAGAATTTAAATTAAATAAATTATTGGAATATTGTGTAGATAAAGAATATTTATTTAAATTATTTTCTGATTGATTAACTGATGAAACTTTTTGTTTAGAGGAAATCCTTTTAAAATAATTAATTTAAAATTATTTAAAACAAATAATTAAATTTAAAAAATTAAAAAAATAAATATTTAAAAATATTTAAATATTATTATTAATATTATTATTATTTTTTGTTTATTTAATTTATGTTGTAATTAAAATTAATTTTAAAATATTTAAAAATAATAATAATATTATTTTTATTAAATATTAATTCTTAAATTAATTTCACAATATAAATCAAAAAATAAAAGGTGTAAAAAAACAATTGGTTAAATTAAATAAATAAATAAACATTTGTTCTTTTTTTTAAACAATTTTCATTTAAAAAAATTAAATTAATTAATTAAAATAATTTTTACTTTTTTTTCTTTTCTTCTTTTTTACAAAAATATTTACAAAAACAACAAAAACAATGTGAAGAAGAAGTAGAAGAAATTGAAGAAGAATTATTTTCAATATTCTGTTGTTTATTTTCTTTATTATTATTATTATTAATTATTGGTAATAATAATAAATTATTATTCATTTTAATTATTATTTAATTTAATTAATAATTTTTTTTTTTTAAGATTATTTTTTTTAAATAATAAAAATTAATTTAAATAATTTTTTTTGTCAGGAAAAAAAAATTTAAAAAAAATTAAATGAATGATGGATGTCATTAGGCAAAATTTAATGATTTTTATTTTTTTTATTAACTAGAAAAAAATGAACAGTTGTATATTATATATTTCTTTTGTTTTTTAATTATTTATAATTTTAATTGTTTAGAAAAACAAAATAAATTATTTAAAAAAATTAAATAAAAATTTATTAAATAATAAATATATTTAATTAAATAAAAATAATTATTTTTATTCAATTTTTAATTTTTCTTAATTCTAAAGGAACAGAAATTGTACTTAAACATCTTTTTCTTTTTTTAGTAGATTCCTTTATATATATATATATAAATTAAATAATTTAATTAAAAAAACCTCTTCTAAAGTTAAATAATTTAATGTTTGTATTGATGTTGTTGTTGGTTTATTTAAATAATAATAATATTTATTTTTTAAAAATCTATTTGGTTCATTTTTTTGAATATCCCTTTTAAATAAATAAAAATAAATTAAAATTTAAATAAAAATTTAATTACTTAATTGTTTTTAAAAATTCAGAAAGTCTAACAAATGTTAAATAAATTGATAAATTAATTTTTAAATATTTACAATCTGATTTAATTTCTAAATCATAATCAGGAATAAATTCTATTGAATTATTAAAATCTAAATATTATTTTAATTAAATTTTAATTTAAATAATTAAATTAAATTAACTATTAATTAAATATTGATTTGTTGTTGATTTTCTTCTTTTTTGTTTTTCATTTAATTCTTCTTGTTTTATTTTAATTATTTCCTCTATTTTATCTAAAATATTTAAACCAAATGATTCCCATGGACCTACATCAAATTCCATATTTGTCTTTTAATTTTAATTTTAATTAAATTAATTAATTTTAATTTTTATACTTTTTTAAATTTAATTGTAGCTTTTCCTTCTAATAATAAAATAAAACGATCAGAAGGTATTCCAGCCCTTTAAATTAATTTTAAATTTAAATTTAAATTATTAACTTATAAAGAAATATTCTTTCATCTTTTATACTAGAATATTTAATAAAATCAGATTTAGATTGTCCTAATTCAATCTAAAAGTAATTTAAATTTAATTTTAAATTAATTTCTTACATTATGAACATTTTTTCTTATTAATAAACATAATGCTTTAATATCAATTATTTTTTCATTAAATAAAATTGATCGATTAATTGATAACCAATTAATACTATTTAATTAATTTAAATTAATTAATTTAATTAAATACCTACATAACTTTAATTAATGCTGTAGATAAACATTTAAATTTATTCTTTTCTTCTTCAGAATTAATTAAATTTTTTCCTTCCTTTTTAAATTAATTTAAATTATAAATTAATTAAAAATATACAATTTGCCATTTTGTTAATCTTTTAACTCTAAATTTATTATCAATAACAACATCACTTTCATCAACAATTTCTGCTTGAAGTATTTCTTCAACAATATCTTCTAATGTTATTATTCCAATAATTAATTTATTATTTAATTCTTTTTCTTCTTTATAAACAATTGCTAAATGATATTCTCCCTTTAATTTAAATTTAAATTAATTTAAATTTAAATTAAAAATTACTTCTTTAAATTCTTCTAACATTATTTGTAATGGAGTATCTTCATTTATAAAACGTAATTTATGTTTATAAAAATCACATATTGTTTTAACATTAAAACGTTCATTTGGCTTTAATAATGCTAAATCTTTAATAAATAAAAGACTAAATAAAATATTATTTAATTATTAATTTAATTAATTTAAAAATACTTTGTAATATTATTTCTATTATTATTATTATAAATAGGTATTCTTGAATAACCACGTTTAACTATTTCATTAACACATTCTATATTTAATATTGTTTCTTCTGAAAGCATAAATACATCCTTTTTTTTTAATTTAAATTAAATTTAATTTTAAAAATACTTCAATTGGTGTCATCACATCACAAACTTTTTTTTCAGCAATTTCCATAGCACCTACAGCTATTTTTAAATCTTCAGCTAATTCTTCTTGATGTTCACTTTGTTGATGTGCCATTCTAAGCATTTCTAATAATTGTCCATGATCAATATCAATATAAAAAATTAAAATTATAATTTAATTAAATTAATTAATTAATTAATTAATTAATTATAATTATTTAAAATTAAAATTAATTAATTAAATTATACTAAATCCTTTCCAAGAATACAATCTAATAATTTTCCTATAGGCCAAGCTAATGGAAGAGTAATTAACATAAAAAATCTTTAAATAATATTATTATTAATAATTAAAATTCACCTAGTTAACCAAATTGTTTTAGCACCAACTTGAAGTCCTTTTCTTTAAAATTTAAATTTTATTATTAATAATAATTATTATAATTTAATTTTTACTTAATACAAATACTTTGTGGAACAATTTCACCAAAAATAACAATTCCAAAAGAAGCTAAAATAAAAGCAATAATTCCACTAGTTAAATCTTCAAGTAAAATAGAAATAGCTGAATTAACAATTACATTCATCTAATATTAAAATTTAATTTTAAATTTTAAATTTAAATTAACTATAAGTATTGTACATAATAATTTATTTCCAGCTTTTCTAACAGGTAAAATAACTTTTGCATATTTTCTTTCCCTTTCTGAACCAGAATTTAAAATTAAAGTTAATTCTTGTGGTGATAAAGCCATTAATCCAAGATTTAAACCAGAAAATAAAGCAGATAAAATAAATAAAAATAAAATAATTAATAACTAAATTTAAATTAATAATTTAATTTAATTAAATTAATTTAAATTAATTACTTGTATTTCTTCAGGCATATAATGAACAGGTGGATCAGATGTAGCTCTAAATATATATTTATTTATTTTTAAATTATTAATTTAAATAATTTATTTATTTATTACCTAATCCATGTACGCATTTCATCTATCTAAATAAATAAAATAATTAATAAAAATAAAATAAATGATAGAAAAATAATCTTTTTGATTTAATTTAAATAATTAAAAATTTAAATAATTTAAATTATTTAATTAATTACCAAAACTAAATCTTCTTCAATATCAGATAATTCATCCCTTTTTTCTAATAAACACATTCTATAAGCATCTTCATCTCTTATATTAAATAATTTTATTTTTAAATTAAATATTTTAAACTTACTCTTTAAATTTAGCATTTAATTCAATTAATTTTTCAGAATGAGAAATAAATTCATTATGTGATATATTAAATACTTTAATTTAAATAATTAAATTAAAATTTAATTACTTGCCAGGATTAAGGCAATTATCTGTTGTAAAAGAAATTAATGCTATTCTATCCAAAAACATCCCAAAAATAACTACACGAACATTTAAACCAGGTTCAACAACAGAAATACCTGATGACCTTTTTAATTAATTTTAATTAATTAATTTTAATTTAATCAATTAATTAATTAATTAAAATTAATTTTAATTAAATTAATTAATTTACTCATAAGTATGAAATGCATTTGTGTGTAAAGGTGCTTCTACTCGAACACCAGAAATTTGTGGATATACTTTAATTGTAACTGATTCATAAACAGAATGGAGAAAAGGTGAATTTTGTTGTGCTGCTACCTTATTTATTTATATAAAGATTATTTTTTAATTAATTTATATATAATTACCGTATTATTACCAAATATTAATAAATTATTAATTAAAAATAATATTAAATAAAATATTAAAAACATTTAAAGGAATAATATTTATTTAATTATCTCGAAAAAAATCAAAATAATGAGTAAATTATAAAAATAAGATAAACAATTGATAAAATAATATATTATTTATTAATTGATTATTTAATTATTTTCATTAAATATATATGTATTTATTATTATTTTTTTTTATCAAAAATATTTTTTAATTAAAATATTAAATATTTAAAAATATTCTCTTTATAAAAAATCGAAATAGTTAAAATTTTCAAAATTAATAAAAAAGGAAAATTATAAAATGTTGATCAATAAATAAAAATATATAAAATTTCAGCCAAAAATGAGAGAGGAAATTGTTAAAAAAAAAAGAAAAGAAAATTAACGCAAATTTCAATAATATAAACAACTTTGTTATAAAATAAAACTTGTTTTTACCTATCAATAGAACAATATCAAATCAACTTTTCTTTTCTAATATTTTTTTTTAGTTAAATTTAAATTTTAGATAAAATATAAAACAAAATAATTAATTAATAATATAAAAATAAATTAATATTTTATAAGTATTTTAATAGTAAAAAGGGATGGAGTTTGTTATATTGGACATTCGATGAAATGGAAACATAACTTCTCTTTTATATTAAATCATTTCAACCTTAAAGCTCAAGGAAAAATAATGCTTAATCTAAAGATTCCGTTGAGCAGATTCGGATATGACAAAAATCAGTTCAATCGATCAGGCATGGATGTTATTTATAATTATTTGTATAGACAATTTTTAAGCTAAATTTAATTTGTCCACACCTGATAAATCGCGCTGATTGTCTAAACACACAGGGATCTATCAAGTATTGACGAATAGTATTTTGACGTAAAGTCAGTGACGAATAGTCGCAAACTTTTCTGGATATTTGTTCTTTCGACTTTTTCCAAAGTGAAAAATTGAATGACAGAGAAAAAAAATTTCTCTACAATACCGATTATTTTACCTTTTTTCAATTTCTAATTTTTTTTTCTCTATACAAATTTTATTTAAACATCTAAAGATTTTTCCTAACTTTAATTTGCAGAAAATATTTCTTTTAAATAAAATTAAAATGAACAGTTCTGATTTCAATCAATCATCAACAAATCAACAAACTTCTGGTACTTATGCGCCTCGTGTAATTAAGAAACCATGGTACATTACTCAAGATGTTCTTTCTCAACGGTTTTTTTATTTTAATATTTTTTATTTTAAAAACTTTTTAGTATTAAAAATGAAAAGCGACCTGTCTCTTTAAGTAAAAAAGAGAAGCGAGAATACAAACGGACTCAAATTGCTCCACCAATTTTAACTGAGGAAGAATAGTTTGCTTTATTTAATTAAAAAAATATTTTTATTTTTAGTTTAAATCATCTGAAAGAACAGGAAGAGTATTTTTCTGCCAAGAATAGAGAAGCAGAAGCTAAGAAGTTACGCGAAAAGCATTTTGGAGGTGGTTCGAGCTATTGGACTACTATTAAACAAAAGGAAGTCGAACAAACTTCTGCTGAGGACTGGGAGAAGCGTCAGGGTGGTTGGGATAATATCCCATCAGATTTGCAATAAATGAGTCCCCTTTTGGATTTTTTGTTTTAATTAAATTAAATATATTCTTTAAAGTAGAGTAATTGATGAAAAGTTTATATAAAATTTAAAAATATCAAATTGAATTAATCTTTACTCTATTATTCTACTAAACAATTACAAATTACCTCATACATATGATTTATTATAATTTTCACTTAATTCCTGCACAATGTGTAAATATATAAATTAATTCATTTTTTTGATTTCATTGTAATTCTTGTTTTTTGTTTGATAAAAATGATTTATTAAAATATTTTGCTTGATTTGAATTTCCTTTTAAAGTTTTAGTTTTTAAATTTTACTTTAATCCCTACATAAACAAATATATTTAGTCTGGTGCAAAAGTATATGGGCAAAGGAGAAAGAATTTTATTTAAGCGCATTGATGTAAAAATTAATTTTTTATTTTATTTATTTCCCAAATGTTATAGTATTTTTTATGGTCTTTAAAATGAGTATAAACTCAGATCAATATTTTTTAAAAACAAAGTGATACCTATAATAATAATAAAATTATTCCTAATTCTGTTGGTGCAAAATTATATGGGCAAACTTGAAAATAATTTTTTCTCCATTAATTTCACTCATTTGATTTGTTTTAATTATATTAAAATTTAGTTCAAATGTGCCTAAATCTAAAATTATTCAAAAACCTATCAAAAATTCAATTGTTGAAGTATTAATTTTTTGTTCAAAAATTTCAGGAGGAGAAACTTTTCTTTTTTAATTAAAAACGAGACTCCAAACATTTACGAGCAAGAAAACGTAATGAACCTTTTCAGGCTTGAGAACGATGAATCCATCTTTAACGAAACGATGAATATTTTGCCGAGAATTAGAATTTGAAATTTCCTTTCATTTGGATCAAGCCATATTTTCCCTTTACTACATTTAAGAACTGCAGTTGCCAAACGCTTTTCCAGTCGAAGATTACTGAATTAATTAAACAATATGTATTATTTTTAAAGTATTTAATATGTACATCATTTTTAATTCATTATTAACTATCTAAAAAAAAGAATTATTGAAAATTTTTGTGAAAGAAAAAAATTAATGTAAAAATATTAAATAAAAACAGGATTCTTTGCAAAATTCGATAATATTTTAAAATTTAAAAGAATGAAAATTTAGGAGATTAAGAGTACTCAAGTGTCTAGACTCAACTCCAAATCCGATCTTTTCTTAAACGTCTGTAATAGTCTTCAACTTTTTACTCTGCATCTTTAATCCTCCTTTTTAACATACTATTTCAATTTTGACATTATCATTTCGTTTATATTTCCACTGTTGACCATTTTGTCGTTTCACCTTTGTTACCACTTCGAAAAAATCCTAAACCCGTGGGTTTGCAAAATTGATGAAAATTAATTGGAGTCTCAAATCCTTTGAAACATTTCATGTGATATTAAAAATTCATTATCTGATATTTTTTTATTTAAAGTAGTTTTTCTAGCTGAATCGAATGAGACCAGAATCAGAACGAATGAACAAATATAATACTATTAAAAATAATATTTACCTTCAAATTGTGAGACTCAACTGAGTATAGTCTCAATCCTAAAGGTTTTGAGGAATTTTTTTTACCATTTTGAAATATTCAAAACCTTTTGAAACCTAAACCTTTAGGTTTTGCTTAAAAGCGAAGGATTGTAGAAATTAGGAGACAAGAAAAAGAAAAATAGTAAAATTTTTAATAAAATACGGTAGAATTAACTTTTAAAAATCTACAATTATTTTCTCTTTTAATTTGTAATGGAAAATAATTGAAAATAATTTAAATCCTTCAATTTTTATTAATTGTGAAGGTTTAATTATTTCACCAGGATTTATTGATATTCAATTAAATGGAGCTTTTGGTATAGATTTTACTCAAATTTGTACAGAAAATTATGAAATATTTGAAGAAAAAAATACTAAAAAAATATTATTTGTTAAAAATAAATTTTATTTTTGTTTTTAATCGATTATAAGTGTTTTAAAAGAAATTGTTATTTCCAATGATTTTTTTAGATTTTCACAGAATGGGTCATTTATTAAGATTTTCTATTGAAGAACCTTTTTCACCTAATTGAAAGGAGATGACCCCAGATATTTGGTACTCTTATGAGAAATTTAAAAAGAATTTATTAACAAAAAAAATTCTTGTTTAAAAAATAAATGAAAATAAAATAAAATCTTTTAGTATTTCACTAGTTTCTTTAAAATTTCCTTTAACAACACCAGCTAGCACAACGACCACGTCGACAACAACAACAACAAGGTAAATCTCTGCCTCGGCGAATAAAAACTTTTGATGGATTTTCTAAAAAAAAATTTTCTTTAATTTTTAACTTAAATTTTAATAATTTTATCATAAACTTTAACCAAATGATGGTCTAAAAACATAAATCAAACCCGGGTTTTTTTTTAAAAAGTGTCTCTAATTGTGTTTTGCTGAGGTAAAGTTTTTCAACTAAAATTTCAATTTATTTAATTTTTTGGTTATTTCAAAACTTGAAAATTGTTTTTGTTTAATATATTTCATATTTTTCTGTACAAATTTGAGTAAAATCTATACCAAAAGCTCCATTTAATTGAATATCAATAAATCCTGGTGAAATAATTAAACCTTCACAATTAATAAAAATTGAAGGATTTAAATTATTTTCAATTATTTTCCATTACAAATTAAAAGAGAAAATAATTGTAGATTTTTAAAAGTTAATTCTACCGTATTTTATTAAAAATTTTACTATTTTTCTTTTTCTTGTCTCCTAATTTCTACAATCCTTCGCTTTTAAGCAAAACCTAAAGGTTTAGGTTTCAAAAGGTTTTGAATATTTCAAAATGGTAAAAAAAATTCCTCAAAACCTTTAGGATTGAGACTATACTCAGTTGAGTCTCACAATTTGAAGGTAAATATTATTTTTAATAGTATTATATTTGTTCATTCGTTCTGATTCTGGTCTCATTCGATTCAGCTAGAAGAACTACTTTAAATAAAAAAATATCAGATAATGAATTTTTAATATCACATGAAATGTTTCAAAGGATTTGAGACTCCAATTAATTTTCATCAATTTTGCAAACCCACGGGTTTAGGATTTTTTCGAAGTGGTAACAAAGGTGAAACGACAAAATGGTCAACAGTGGAAATATAAACGAAATGATAATGTCAAAATTGAAATAGTATGTTAAAAAGGAGGATTAAAGATGCAGAGTAAAAAGTTGAAGACTATTACAGACGTTTAAGAAAAGATCGGATTTGGAGTTGAGTCTAGACACTTGAGTACTCTTAATCTCCTAAATTTTCATTCTTTTAAATTTTAAAATATTATCGAATTTTGCAAAGAATCCTGTTTTTATTTAATATTTTTACATTAATTTTTTTCTTTCACAAAAATTTTCAATAATTCTTTTTTTTAGATAGTTAATAATGAATTAAAAATGATGTACATATTAAATACTTTAAAAATAATACATATTGTTTAATTAATTCAGTAATCTTCGACTGGAAAAGCGTTTGGCAACTGCAGTTCTTAAATGTAGTAAAGGGAAAATATGGCTTGATCCAAATGAAAGGAAATTTCAAATTCTAATTCTCGGCAGAATATTCATCGTTTCGTTAAAGATGGATTCATCGTTCTCAAGCCTGAAAAGGTTCATTACGTTTTCTTGCTCGTAAATGTTTGGAGTCTCGTTTTTAATTAAAAGTAAAAAAAAAAAGTTTTGAGAGTAAACAATATATAAATAATTAAATTAATTTAACATTTTTTAATTAAAAATTTACCAAATAAACGTTCATCATAATTCCTTTGATTCCAACTAACAACATTGAAATAAAAAATAAAATTTTAAGAAAAATATTTAAATTAAACAATTATTTAATTAATTATTTAATAAAAACATTTAATTCCTTTCTTTTGTACCAGACTATATATAAATAATTTAAAAACATACATAACCTTTTCTTAATTATTTTTTAAATTAATTTTTCAAATAAAAAGTTTTTATAATTATTTAATTTTTTATTTCTTCGTAATTTCTTTCTTTATTTCTTAACTCTTAATTTAATTATTGTAAACATTTAAATTCACATTTTTCTAAAAATAATTTAATTATTTCTGATTTTATCTTTTCTTTACAAATTCTTTTTCTAAAAATGGCAAAATTATTCTATTTAATTTTGTTCTCATTTTATTTATTAATTTATGTACAAAATAAGATTTATTACTTTAAAAAAAATTTTTTTTTTTAATTGTTAAAATTCTTTTCTATTTATTTTCTAAAATACTTCCAGAGTAAAAGAGTACATGAAGAATTGCGACCAATTTTTAAGATAATTATCATTTTATTTTCTAATTCTTTTGTATAAAAACCGGAAAAAGGAATGAAGAAAAACATTTTTATTAAAATTATTTTTATTTAAGGTAATTATTTATTTTAAAATTATTTTTTAATAAATAAATAAAAATATTTATTTTAATTTAAAAAGAATGTTCTTTAATATTTCTAATACAAAATTAAATAAAGCTGTTGGGGGAGCTATTTTTTCAGAAAATAATAATAATTCATTTTTACAATTAGAAAATGTTTATTCAACAACTATTTATCAAAATAATGAAAAAGAAGTTTTATTAATTAATTTAATTTTAATTAAATTAAAATTATTTTAAGAATAATTGTTTAATTCCTGTTGGTTTTGGATTAGTATATAAACATTCACCTAATCAAGTTAATTAATTAATTTTTTTTTAAATTAATTTTTAAAGTTATATTGTTCATTAATTAAAATATCAAAAGAATTAAATCAAGGATTTTATAATATTGAAGAAGAAGAAAAAATAAAAGAAAATAATCAACAACATAGTTTTTTAAAAGTAAATAATTTAAATTTAATTTACTTTAATTTAATTTAAAAGATTAAAAATTTTTATAAATCATTACCTGATTTAACTACTCTTCCACAATATTTTTCAGCATTTGCTGAACCATTAGGAAGTCCTTTATTACAATTAATTATTGAACAATTGGCTAAACAATGTTTTGGAAATACTTTAAATGTTTTTTTAATTAATTTAAATTTAATTTAATTATTTTTTAGTTGGAATTAAATAAAAATATAACAGTTGACCTTTATGATTTTGAATTAGAGTAAATTAATTAATTAATTTTTAAAATATTTTAATTTTTAGATCTGAAAATAAATTATGGAGGGATTATTCTGGATTTTTAGTTACTGATCGTTATCGTTATTATGAAATTAATATTAATAAGTAAATATATTTAAATTTAAATTAATTAATTTAAATTTAAAAGATCTTCTTTAATTGAATTATTTAAAGAAGAAAAACAATTAAATAATAATAATTATTTAATAATTGAATTAAATAATTCAACAAAAACATTATTTTCAATTTATGATCAAAATATTTGTTCAATTAATAGAGAAAATTATTTTGAATTTTTATTAACACTTGAAGGAATTAAAGGAATAATTATTTTAAATAAAGAAAATAAACAACCATTAGGTTATATAATTGGATTATTAAATAAAGGAAAAATAATACAATGTTATTCTGATAATGAAAAAATTGCAAAGTATTAAATAATTTAATTATTATTTTTTAAAATAATTAATTTTAAAGTTTACTATTATATTCATTTATTCAATTAAATAATAATTTATTAAATTATTCAATGTTTATACGTATTGAAGGAGAAGAAAATAAAGAAAAAAATAATTTTGGAAATAAATTAATTAAAAAATCTGATAATGTAAAATTATTTTTTAATTTAATTTAATTTAATTTAAAGGTATTACGTATTTATCGTTATCATTCTAGAATTTTTCCAACAAATATTGAATGGTCAAAGATTTTTATATTAAATATTGGAGCAAATCTTTTTTAAATAATTTAATAATATTTTATTTAAATTTAATTAATTTTACATATGATAAAAATTAAATAAATTAAATAAATTTAAATTATATAATAATAATTATTTATTTATTCCATATATTATTCATTTATTTTAAATTAATTATTAATTAATTTAATCTATTTCAATAATTAATTATTTATTATTTTCTTCTCTAAAATTATTTAAAAATTAATATAGAAATATGTATATTCTTTTATTTTTTTACATTTCTATTCAAAAAATATATATAATTTTTAAGGATAGCTCAATTAATTTTTGAAGGAGGAAAAGAAATTAGGGCATTGCCGGATAAAATAGAGAATTAAAAGAAAAAAAATAATAAAACAAAATTTATATATATTTTTATTTTTTAAATATTTTTTTTTTTAAATAAATTTTTAAAGAAAAATGAAAATATTTTTATTATTTTTATTAATTAATTATTTAAAATTAATTAAATCAAATAATAATTGTTTGTTAGGAGATATTCCTTCTATTGTAAAAATTAATGATAATGAATTACCTGGTTAGTAATTAAATTAAATTAACTTTAATTTATTATTTATTTTAATATTTAAATAAATTAATTAAATTAAAATAATTTAATTTAATTTTTAAATTTAAAAAAGAACTTTACTGTCAACCACCAATTTGTAATATTTTTTTAACAAATTCTGAACAAAATAATTTATTTAAAAATCAAAAATTTGTTTGTTTTAATTTAATTTAATAATTAAAATTAATTTAAACTAAAAAGGAATGTAATAATAATTTAACTTTATTTAATTATTGTAATAAACAAAATGAATGGATTAGTGAAATTAAAAAAGAAGAAAATAATTTAAAATTAAAATGTTGTTCAATTCCTAATTTTTCACAATTTTCTGCTCCATTAAAAAAAATAATTCTTAAAAAAGGAGAAAAATATGAAGGAGGTCCTGTATTTGATAATAAAAATATAGTTAAGTTATTAATTAAAATTAATTAAAATTAATTTTTAGATAGCTTTTGATTTAATTAAAGAAATTAAAATAAATGAAACAAAAGAAAATAAGTAAAAATTAAATTTAATTGATAAAAATTAATTAATTTACTTTTTTTTTTTAAAGTATTTTTTATATTTTAACAATTTATCGTGCATTATGTCAAAAAAATAATAATCGTTTTTATAAATATAAAGGAAAAAATTTAAAAAATTATTTAATAAAACCACAAAAAAGAATTAAAAATATAAAAGAAGAAGAAAATAATAATAATAATAATATATTTATAATTTCTTCAATAAATTCTACTAAAAGGTTTAATTAAATTAAAATTAATTTAAATAAAATTATTAAACGAAAATAATTATAATATAAATATTTTATATTTTATTTTTAATTTATTCTCATTTTATATCTTTTAATAAACCATTTAATTAACTTTTAACATTTGTAAAAATACAAACTAAAAACAGTTTATTTATAATTTTTAAATTTTTATAAATAAATTAAAATTAAAAATAATTTAATTAATTTTTATTTTAAAAAAAAAAGGAATTTGGAAAATAATAATAATGAAAAAGAAAATAAAATTAATTTATTAAATAATTTAAAAGAAAAAGAATATTTAAATAAAGAAAAAAGAAAAAAACAACAACAAAAAAGAATATATATTCGTAAACCTTTATTATCTTATTATTTAAGACATTTGGCCAGAATTAAAAAAATAAAAAATAAATTAAATGTAAATAAATAAATAAATATATTTTATTTTATTTTAGAATTCATTTCAAAATAATTCAATAATTAATCAAAATAATTTAAATGAAAAAACATTTGAAGGAAATATTAAAATTAATAAATTATTAAATAATAATAATAATAGTAGATTAAATAAATTTGGAGGAAAAAAAGAAGGAGAAATAATAACAACTAAAAATATTCCAACTTTTTTAAATAATAAAGCTAATAAAGTTTTTAATAGGTAAAATTAATTTATTTAATTAATATATTTTCTTTACAAAAATTTAAAAAAAGTTTTAAATAAATATAAGGATGTACATACATTGACTTGACAATTATATAATAATAATAGGTGAAAAAATAAAAGAATTTTGGGTTTATTGTTTTTTTAAAAACATTAAGTTTAAATTTATACATATATTTATATTTATTTATATATTTTTTTAACATTTTAAGTAATGTAAAAATAAAATAAAAATATTTTATTTTAATTTAATTTATTTTATTATATTAAAAAGTTATTTAAATAATAATTCTTCCTCATTATCTTCTCAATATAATCAAATATCAAATGATTTGGGTCAGATAAAAAAACCTCGTTTATATTCTGATGGATCTTTAATTGAAAAAGAAAATTTAAATAATAAATTACCAATTCCAATAATTAAAGAAGAAGAAATACTAAATAAATTAATAATAACACCGGAGGAGGAAGAATTTCAAAAAATTTTTGAAAAAGAAATTGAAGAATATGAAACAAAGAAAGAAGAAAATAATAAAGTTGAAAAACCTCCTTCAATTGCTGGTGCAGCAGTTATAACTGTTGAAGAGGAAGAAACAACAATTATTCCAAATAATGAAAATATTGAGGTAAATAAATAAATAAAAAAGGGGAAAAAAGTATTTATTGAAGGTATTATATAATATTAAAAGAAAGTGAATAATTAATAAATATTATTTTAAATAATTATTTAAAAATAAAATAATGTTCTCTTCACACCATATTATAGTGTGAAAGGAACATTTATTATTGTTTAATATAAATAATATATTTTAATTTAAAAGTTTGAAGATGAACAAAATCCTTTTGAAAATAACAATTATATAACAATATTACCAACACAAAACTTTCTTCCTTCTCAAGAAGTTTATTTTATTAAATTTTAAATTAATTATTTAAAAAATTAAAAAGATTTCCTATCCAATTATTGGTGGTAATTCATTTATTTCTCCATCTAATCAACAACAAGTAATTGAAAGAAAAGATTGTTCTTCTTCTTCTCCTTCATGTCAATATGAAAATACTATAAGTGAATGTGATAGTGATGGTAATAATTGTATATTAGATAATTCACCTTCATCTTTGGTTAATTTATTATTATTTAAATAATTATTTTTTATTTTAAAGAATGTAAAATTATCTTGTGGTTCTTGTTCTTGTAGTGTATGTCAATGTTCAAAGTATTAATTATAATTTAAAAAATATTTTCTTTCGATTATTTTAGCCTTCCAGATCCATGTAATGGTCCAAATTGTGGAATTTGTCCTTCCATATGTAATTGTCCAGAAGAATGTGGATGTAATATAAGGAATGATCAAAACATTAATTATCAACAACAATATGACCAATGGTACCAACAAAATGGTCAACAACAATATAACCAATATTACCAAGGAGGAGGGGGAGGAGGAGGAGCTTTTACTACATTACAATGTTTTAGTGGTGATCAATTTGTAATAACCCCAAAAGGTGAAATTAGAATGGATAAATTAAAAATTGGAGATATGATATTATCTATTGAAGAATCTTTGGTTTATAAATATAATTTTATTTAAAAATTAAATTATTATTTAGATAGCTTATTCTCCAGTAATTATGTTTTTACATCGTTTACCTAATGAAAAAGCAAAATTTAAAATAATTGAAACAGAAGAAGGAAATAAATTAAAATTAACAGAATTTCATTTAGTATGGGCTGGTTGTAGTAATTTAAAATTAATTAAAGCAAAAGATCTTAGAAAGGGTGAATGTCTTTATAATATAAAAAATAAAAAAAATAATAATAATATTACAAATAATAATAATATAATTCAATTACCAAAAGAAATATTAAGATTAGCAAGTACAAAAATTAAAGAAATATTTGAGGTAAATTTAAAGAAAAAAAATTAATTATTATTATTTTAAAATTAGGTTGAAGAAATAGGTATTTATGCACCATTAACTGCTAATGGAAATTTATTAGTAAATGGGTAATATAATTTATTAAAATTTAATTAATTAATTTAAAAAGTTTATTAGTAAGTTGTCATTCTAATGTTGCTGCACAAACACTTCAACAAACATTTTTTCGTTGTTGGCATTTTATTTATCAATTATTTGATGGAAGAAAAAATAATTTAGAAAATGAAATAAAAGAATTTCCAGAAGAGAGAGAACTTCCTTTTGGTGTTAAATTTCTTACTTCTATTTTAGATATTTTATTACCAAAAGCATTTTTACATACTTAGATTATTAAAAAAATTTCTTTTTTTTTTTTTTAATAAATTTTAAAATTAATTAAAATTATATTTAATTTCCTAAATTATCTTCAAAATTCAAATGTAATTTTATAAGTATTTTTTTTTAAATATCGGGAAATTGGAATTAAAATTAAAACCATAATTAAATATTATTTTTATTTCAATTTAATTTGTAATAAAAGAAAAAAATGGTAATTAAGTAAAAAAATTCCATTTATCAAAAGTTTACAAAAAAAAAAAGATCTTTTATAAAAAAAATTAATTATTCTAGCCCAATTTTATCCATGCAATTAGAAAAAAAAAGAAATACAAACATGGAAAATACAAAAACAAAATACAATCATCAAAATGATGAGAACCTGGTTAAGGGAGAGAGAAAGAGAGCCAAAAAAAAAAAAATAATAATAAAAAAATAGGATAAGATGGATAAGTCTGAGGATCATCATAAGCTGACTTTGTCTGTGTGTATATGTGAGTCTTTACAATTTAATTGTGCAGTAGTGTGCTTTTTCTGTTTACTATTTAATAAAGTAGAAAATACCAATTTTTTACAATTTGTTGTTGAAGTCGTTGTTGACCCCGCCTCCTCTTCATTTCGCTTTTCTGCAGCTTCAGCAGCCGCTGCTGCTGCAGCAGCTTTCCGAAAATGTGTTTGAAGCCGGCGAATACGGTTTCGTTCGTGATGTTGTAGACGTTTGGCTAGTACTCTAAAAAATGTTTAAATTAAAAAAAAATGTTCGAAAAAAAATTAAAGTAACCTTCGTTCCTCTGTAACTATCTGAATTTGTTGATGTAAACGAGTAAGCTCATCTGCCAAAGCACCATTTTTCTAAAAATAAATAAAGAAGTATAAACATAAAAATATTTAGAAATTAATTACAAAAATTTTATTAAAATTTGGATAAATATTTTATACAAACATAAACTAATGCTTTAGTTGTCCTCTGAAGATGATAAAGTTTAATGGCATATTTGTGACATTTTAGCTCTTTTGAGTGTCTAGTAAGTAATTGAGCACGACTTAATTGTGCTCTAGCAGGTTGTGGCATAGGTGGTAACATTTGCGAAGAACATCCAGCAATAGGCTCTGTTGGCGTCAAATGACAAACAAATGCTGACTGAGCTGCAGTTGGAAACAGTCGAATTTGTTGTGAAGGAGGGTGTTCAGACGAATAAGCATTACTAGCAACATAAGGGGGAGGAGGAGGCGATAAAATAATAGGTTGTTGTTGAAAAGAATTATGCTGCATAGGATGTTTTTGCAGAACAATTGGTTGTTGTTGCTGATGTAAAAGGGGAGAATGCGGCATCTGTTGCTTTAAATTAATACTTGCGGATTGTTGTTGTTGGGATAAGTAAATGCTATGATTTGAAGGAACGCTTGACGCATTTTGATTACCAATGCTCGAATTATGCTGTTGTTTAATAGAAGAGTACTAAAAAAAACAATTTTATAAATAAAATTAAAAAACAAAAAGTATTTTAATTTTGAACCAAAAAATATACCATTGGTGATGGAGGTGGATGCAGATGTTGTTGAGTTGGAAGAGGAGCCGTTGGTCGTTCTATAGGCATAGTTGTTGATTCTAAATGAAGATAATGTTGTTGTTGATGCGAACGCAAAAGTTGTTGTGGTGGAGTAGGTGGGGGCTGAGTTTGGAGGTAACGAAGAGGTAGTTGATGTGGTTGTTGATGAGTTTGATTATGAAATGGAATTTGTTGTTGTTGTAAATGTTTATGGTAAATAGGAGGTTGAAGTTGCTGCTGCCCTGGCAATGACGCTTGTTGTTGTGAAGCATATAATGCTTGTTGATTAAGATTTTGGCCTCCAAAAGCATCTTGAGGCTGAAGAGCGACATGTTCTGTTTGATGTAATTGAGGGCCTACAACACTCAATATTTGTGGCGGTGAAGAATGTTGAATTTGTTGATGTGGGATATTTTGATGAAACCGGTGCAAAATTTGTGGCGATGGAACAGAAGAAGCTTCGGCAGAATGAACAGATTGTATCGGAACACTCATAGGTGAATATTGTTGATTATGATTTTGACGAATTTGTTGTTGTTGACTATAAGATGAAGAGGATGGCATTCCTAACAAAGAGGTAGTAGCATTGCTGTTTCCATTATTGCCACAACCATTTTTTTCTATTTTCTTTTGCAAAATAAATTGATGTTGTGGCGGTTGAGGACTAGCTTGTGCAGACATTGTATTTGAATATGTTTGTTGTTGTTGCGCCCAAAGGGGTGAAGGAGGCGGATAAGAATTGCTGTTATTACAACCCACACTCATTGGACCATTATAATTATCAAGCACTGGGGTTGGATGCTAGATTATTTTGTTTAAAAAAGAATAAAAATAAAAAAAACTTGTTGATAAGTGCGAAATTTTTGCTGTAGTTTCTGCATATTTTGAACAGACTTTGGTCCGCCTGCAAAGCCTGAAGTTGGGGGCATCATTGAGGCTGCAGGAGATAAGGAAACTGCAGTAGCAGGAGATGGTGTGGCCGTCGCAGAGGAAGATAACATCATATCACCAGAAACAACACCTAAAACAATAGAATTATTTAAGAAATCATTTTAACAAAAACCGGCAGTTCCAATAACACCCCCACTATAAATATCCGATCCTGTTGAGGAAAATGGAGTAGCAGGCAATGAATGATGATGCGTTTGTTGTTGATTAGGATGATAATGGTTAGGAATAATCATTTCATTTTGTTGAGACCGAGGTGGAGGTAACATAGTTCCAATACTTACATACTGTTGCTGTTGAAGAGGCGAAAACCGTGGTTGCTTTAATTTTAAAAAAATTAATAAAACAATTGTCGTAAATAAACTTTAAGAAAAAATAAAAACCTGTTGAGGCGATTCGCAAGCCACAGATGATAATAAAGAAGCTGCGGCAGGACTTGGTTGAAAATGTACAACCTGGATTTTAGTGCCAGTAACAGGAAAATCTCCATGAGTTTGAGGTGGGTTTTGAACATGAATTCTACATTGCTGTTGTTGCACCTAAAAATATAAATTAGTTTAAGTGAACTAATTTAGATACGCTTGTCTTCTTCATTAAGAAAAATAACCTCTTGAATATGATGGAATTGAGGTGAAGAAAGAGTCGTTATTTTCTTACTCCTATCAACTAAAGTTCCTATCGGAGCATTCGAAGGTGAATCAGGAAAACCTGAAAAAAGAAAGATTTTTTATTGAATAAAGTTTGAATAAAAAACCAGTAAGCAACAATTGATTAATCTTTTGATTGCTTTGAGTTGAATTTAAATCAGATATACCACCACAATTCTTCCTACGTTTCACCGAAGCTGGTGATGAAGTAATGTTTTGTGACGCTGAAAGTTGTTCTGAGAAAGAGGAAGGGCCAGGATGAACGTTCAACGAGTTAGTGAACAATGAAGGGGAACTCGATGATGAGCCCAACGAAGTTGCAGTCGAGAACTTTTCAAATTCCTCAAGACTTCCACCACCTGATGCTACCGAACTAGATAAAATTTAGAAAATTAACTTTTATAAGAGGATAAATTTACGCGATTGTGCTAGCCAATGCCTCCGAACTTGAAGCATCACTAGGAGATAATGTAGAAACTTTCCGTTGCGGCTGACCTCTACTTCTATTTGATGTCTTCTTTCGCGGTGATTTTTCTTTAACAATAACCGGCAGTTTCTGATGACCAGCTGAATTATTAGTGACAATTGAAGGTGAAGATGCCAAATTTTGGGGAGGAAATGATTTATTACTGGCTGGCGAATAATATGCCATTTGGGATCAACTGCAAATTTCCTCGTTGTGAAGAGGTAGGTAATGGGAATGTTGGCACTAACGCTCAACAATTCCAATGATTAAAAACAGAATGCTTCTTGGCATGTATAAAAACTAAAAGTGAAAATATAAATTAAAAAATGTAAAACAAGAATAGTCAAAAAACATATCAACACTTAATCCATATTTTTATCCTAAATTAGATTGCTTTTAAAAATTGATAATAATTAACTAAACGAATAAAATAATTGCAAAACACTTTAATTAATCGAGAGCCTGAAACAAAAAAATTCCATGGTGTTAAAGTGGACTTAATGAAGATTTCGTTTCCTTTTTTCCTATAATGTACTCTCTCTTTTAAGCATTCTCTTTTCTCTATATAAATTTGAAATTAATACTTCAGTTAAAATATTTTATATTTTTAATGTAAATATTCATTAAAATTTAAAAAAATTTAAATTAACTATAAAATAGAAAAATTGAAGAAAAAATTTTAAATTTGCGCATCAAACCGTACTTATAAATTACTTCAGTCTAAAAATAATTAAATTGTGAGGAATAGACAAAAATAAAAAGGTACCAATTTGAAATCAAGTTCAGCTGTTGATAATGAGATCCATCACAAATATTTATATCATCAAAAAACCGATAATAAAAATTAATACTTATAAATCCTATAGTGAGTACATTTTTTGTTCTCTAAAATAGCACACAAAAAATAAACAGTACAAAATAAGGATTAAACAATTAAAGTCTATAATTATTTTTTATTTTTCCTTTTTGGACTCATCTAACATATCATCATCAACATTCATATTTTCTTTATTATCTGCTGGTTCTGATATCATTTTTACTTCTTGTTGCATTTTATTATCTTCAACGGCAGGATGTTCTTCACCAGAAGTTCCATATTCATTAATTCTTTTTGGATCTACCCGATAAATCCATCGTTGATAAATGTAAATCTTTTTAATGCTTTTTAATTTTTATTTATAATAAAAAAATACCAAGAAAATAATATCATCTCTAAAACAACCCAATCGATATAAAATTGGCATTTTAATTACAAAAGCAAAAAGATCATCCTAAAAAATTGACTATAAAAATATAAAAAATAAAGAAACAATAAAGGTGTTAATGAATTTGTAGGTAAGCATTCGCCATGGAAGATGTGCCACAGATTTAAGCTTGTAATTAATAAAAAGTTGAGGTGTCATCTATTTTAAATAATAAAAACATTTTTTCAATTATATCTACACTTAATTTACCATAATAAATCCAAAAGTCAATAAAAATCCATAAAGCATTCCTCTATTTAATTAAAATAATTATTTAAATTTCATAAATAAAAACTTACAATATCCAACTATACCAACCCTTTTGTTCATCATAGACTAAAGAATAAATTGCATAACCACCGAGTAACGGAAATAAAGCCCAAGAAAGATATTTAAAGGCCATCTAAATTATTACAAAATTTAAAAAAATTATATTAACATTTTTATTAACCTGATCATATTCTTTAGTAGCTGATTCTACATAAGAGCCTTTATCACTAAATTGCACTCGAGGAATAAATCCAAAAATTGGCAGGTCAAAATTTATCTAAAGAATTTTTTAAATTAAAATATGAATTCAAAAACCTTAACATCTAGACATTTCGGAATTTTCCAAATTTCAATAAGTAAACCAAAGCCAATGGACATTCTAATAACCCAACTGCTGTCATTATCATAAACATAAAGGAAAACAATCTAACAATAAAAATAAATAAAATATAAATTATTTAAAATTAACCAATGATTGAAATATATTGAAAAGTACAGATCGAACAGAAAGACCTTCAAGACTTTTACGAGAACGCCAAAACTGAATATCATTTTTAAATGCAAGCATTTCAAGGACAGTATGCAAAATAGAGACAACAATGGTAATCGCTAATAAAATTGGACTTGTCTCAATTAATGCTTGTTTTATGGCATCTTGATCAGAATCACTTTCTTCAAAAATTTCACCGCCCAACATTTTTGACCATTTATTACGCATCTAAAAAAACAAATAAAATTAAAAATTATTTCATTAAACTTGTTGTGATGCATACAATTGCCATTTAAATAATGAAAGAGGTGCAAAGGTTATTGTTAAATTTAACTGATCAACTGTTTCATTTAATGGCTTATACTCATTACCCAAATTCCAGTAAGTATTAAAAAAAATAATTGGATAATACCGATTGGTTTTTCTATCAAATTTAATTGCCTCATCAAGTGGAGATGGCACTTGACCTAAAATTTATTTTAAATTAATTCATAATTGTTAGGTATAAAGAGAAGATTGATTATAACAACTAAATTATTAAAATTAAAAAAAAACCTTTAGTCCAAGCAGTAAAATCTGTAACAAGATTGACTGTAATATTTGGATGCCAATAATTAAGTATTTCAAATTTAACTCCTTCTTCTGCCTTCTGTTGTTCGACAATGTCCTGTTCCGTTTTCCCCGTTAAAAGGTTTGTAGTTTTTCGATAATATTTCTTTTTGTATTTATTTAATTGAATATTTGAATAAACAATCTAAAAAAATGAATGTTTTAAATAATTTAACCATCTTACTTACTTCTTTTCCAACATAATTAGAAGCCCCAGAAAAATGAGAAAGACCATCCTTTACAAGAAATACATGTAAATAAATAGAACCATTTCTTTTTAAAATATCAGGCGTAGGGAATGTTAACGATTTAATGTAAGAACCATCTGCTTGTGGACCAGATTTCCAATCGTCATAGAAAAGATTTCGTTGCTCCCAAATAAGAAAAGATTTAGACTTTTCATCATCAAATAAAGGGAAAAGATTTTCCTAAAAGATTAACAATAAATTATAATTTAAAAAACCTGTGGAGATAAATACATATGACAATGATATCGTTGATTTTGTACAAACAAATTAGACGATGGGGGAAATTGTTTGTTCGAATAAACACCGCCACCCTCATTAGATTCATTTTTTGAACCGAAAAAATTGCGAATAAGCGATGAGATTAACCAAAAAATTAAAATCCGAGTAAATATTGATTTGAGAAAAGGCCAAAGTTGAAAATTCTTAATTAAAAAAATTTTTTTTAATAATTTTTAAAAAAAAATGTTAAAGAATTAGGCCAATAGTAAATATAAACCTGTTGTTCCAAGTTTCCAACCGATTCTGTTACTATTGGAGTAATAGCTCCATTTTGTTGAACCTGATTTTCTGATGACATTATTTTTTTAAATAACAAAAAAAAATTAAAAGAGAAGTTTTTATTAATCAGCTAAAATGGACGTATTGTTTATATTTATTTTGACTTTGACCTTTTCACAAATTTTCTGATTCCATTAATTCGATAATTAAAAATAAATATTTAGAAAATTAATTTTTAAACTAATTTTATTACTAACAAAGATGAAATCAACAGGGATTGGAAGTTAGTTTAATAATTTTTGATTTTTTTTTAAATTATAAAATTTATATATAGAAATAAAAAAGTTGGAAATAAAAATGCCTGATTTAACACCACCGCCAAGTATGGCAGACAATTTGGATGATAAATTTGTTATGAAGTTATTTTTTTTTTTTTGGCAAAATATTTTATTTTTAATTTAACAGGTTAGATAATGGATCTGAAGTTGTCGTTTCAGCAAATGAACTAGAAAAGATAATAGAATTGGGAAGAGGAGCTTATGGCGTTGTAGAGGAAATGAGACATAAACCAACAGATCTTATATTTGCTGTTAAGGTTTTTTTTAATTTATTAATTTTCATTTATTTTTTTTTTCTAGAGAATTCATTCCTCAATAAATGATGAAAGCCAAAAACGAATGTTTGTTGAATTGGATGCTTGCATGAAGAGTGGGTGTTGTAAACAAGTATGTTTTTTTTTTGTTTTATTTTCTTTATATAAAACCTTTTCTGCAATACCAAATTAAAAATTTTTTTAATTATTTTAGATGGTTCGCTTTTTCGGTGCAATGTACAGAGAAGGAGATGTTTGGATATGTATGGAAGTTATGGATATTTCATTAGACAAATTCTATCGTCTCTGTGTGGATATGGGTCGAACACTTCCCGAACCTTTTATTGCAAGAGTTGCTTATTCTGTTAGTTTTTTTATTTTTAAAATTTTTAGTAAATTATTTTTTGTTTTCCAGGTAGTTGCCGGTTTAAATTTTATGAAGGAACAAATGAATTTAATTCATAGAGGTTTTCAACTATGTTTTTTGATTCACTGATTTTTTATTTTTATGTAGATGTAAAACCTTCTAATATTTTATTACAAAGGAATGGAGAAGTAAAAATTTGTGATTTTGGTATTTCTGGACATTTAACTAATTCTGTAGCAAAAACTATTAATGCTGGTTGTAAACCATATATGTAATGATATTTTATATTGTAATTAAGATTAAATTTAAAGGCCTCCTGAACGTATTGAAGGTGAATCAAAGGATGCATATGGAGTACAGGCTGATGTTTGGAGTTTAGGAATTACTTTAGTATTTTTATTTTAAATTTATCTTATATTTTTTTAAATTAAAGGTTGAAATTGCTAGTGGTCAACATCCTTATGGAAAATGGAAAACACCCTTTGAACAATTAAAACAAGTTATTCAAGAACAGGCACCTTCTGTTGATCGTTCATTTGGTTATTCTGATGATTTTCATGATTTTATTGCACTATGGTATTTTTTTTTTTAAATTTATTTTTAAAAATTAATTTTTTTAGTTTAACAAAGGACTTTCAAAAAAGACCAAAATATAAGGAATTGTTAGGACATCCTTTTTTAAAAAATTGTGAAAATTATGATTTTGATGCTTCTGAATTTATTACTTCAATACTTGAGTAAGTTTTATTAAATAATTAATTAATTATAATATAAATTTAAAGTGTTTCTCAAATGAAAAAACAGCAAATTCTGACTGCTTTAAGCATTGACCAAACATAAAAATTTTAATTTCTTGTAATTTTTTACTCAATTAAATATTCCTTTAAGTATTTTTTTTTTATTAATTTTTATTTTCTTAATCTCTTTTTATTTTAATCTTTTTTTTTATAATTAAATTTATTAATAAATATTTTTATTATTTGATTAAAAAATTTTTTTGTGAATGATTTGTTTTAATATATTATCAATTTAAAAAAAGTGACGAAATTATTTAATTTCGTCATTTTTGTTATCCATATTTAAATTCAATATATTTAAAACTAAAAAATTAATTTTATAATTAATTTCTTTTAATATTTACATAAAATCTAATATAAAACAATTATTTCATCCATTTTATGCGATAAGGCCAATTTTGATGTATTAATAAATATATAAACACATTACATACATATAGTATATATTTAATATTTATTTATTTATTTTTGTTGTTTGTGTTAAATGATTCGATTATTTTTTGATAAAATAATTATCATAAATATTTTTTATTGAATTTATTTTAAAGGAATTTTGTTTTTAAAAATCAAAGCAACATTTTAATTAAAAAAAAATAATTATTTTTAAATATACTTTTAATTAAAAATTAATTGTTATAATAAGGATTTTGTTTTTTTATTTTATATTTTGAGGTTTTCCTAAAATTTATATTTTAATTTTTACCTTTTTCTTGTATCCATTTCTTAATAAAAATAATTAAAAAATTTTTTTTCAAATTGTCTATAAATTGATAAATAAAACAAAATTTTAAACAAAAATTTATTACTCTTTTAATTATTAAATTATGATTATTTTATTTTTGAAAAAAAATTAATTTAATTAATTTTTCTTTAAAAAAAATGCTTGGTGTTGTACTTTTATCACCTCAAAATGAGCTTATTCATGCTTTTGGAAATAATCAATTTAAAAAACATTTCTTTGGGGATGGATCATTATTTCAAATAAAACAAAGTGAAAGGCCTAGTAGTAGTAGTGGAATTTCATCACCTAATACTTTATTTAATTATTCTTCTTCTTTTTCTTCAATAAAATCATATTATTGTCAGAAAAAACAAGAAAATATTATAAAAAATAATAATTTAGAAAATGATGATGAAAATTTTAAGGTAATAAAAAAAACAAAATAATAATTTTAATTTAATTTTTGAATTAGAAATAAAAAAAAAATGGTTAAATAAAATTATTTTAAATAAATAAAATTAATTTTAATTTTTTTGTAGTTTAATAATAATTTAAAACAAGAAGAAGAACAATTAAATTTTAATAATTCTAATGGAAATGAATTTTTACTTTATCAACTTTTACCTTTAATAGCAATTTGTCGTGCAAATTCTAATAATAATCAAAAACAATTATTAACAAATATTCAATCATCAACATTAAATAATGGTTATTTACAAATAAATATTGAATATTTAGAATATTATTTTATATTAATAATGATATATAATAATAATAATAATAATACAAAGTATTTATTTTTTAAATTAATTAATTAATTTTTTTTTTTAAAGTTTATTAAAAGAAAATCTTTTTTCATTACTTATTAATTGTATTAATTTTCATTATGGTCCTCAACAATTTCCTCTTCTTTCATTAAATACACCATTTGTTAGACAATTAAAAAAACGTTGTGAATTTCGAATTAATTTATTATTAAATGAAAATAAAAAAAATATTCAAAATATTTTTAATAAAAATTATTCTCTTTTAAATGATAAATTTATTAAAAAAGAAATTAATTTTACATTAATTCCTGCACTTAAAGAATTTACTAAAAATGTTGCAGAAAAATTTGGTAACAATATAGAGGATGTTAAGTAATTAAATTCTGATTTTTAAAAATTAAATTCTGATTTTTAATAATTAAATTCTGATTTTTAAAAATTAAATTCTGATTTTTAAAAATTAAATTCTGATTTTTAAAAATTAAATTCTGATTATTAAAAATTAAATTCTGATTTTTAAAAATTAAATTCTGATTTTTAATAATTAAATTCTGATTTTTAAAAATTAAATTCTGATTTTTAAAAATTAAATTCTGATTTTTAAAAATTAAATTCTGATTCCTTTTAATTTTAGTTGTTTAATTATTTGTTCTGATCGTTTAGTTGCTTCTTCCTCATCTTTATTAAATAATAATAATAATATTGAATTAAGTTCATTTTTAACTTTTATTCGACAACCATTAAATAAAACTGAAAATAATATTTTATTAAAATATCAATCAGAACATTGTTTTCTTTCAAATAAACAACAAAAACAATTTTTATTTAATATTTTTAATATTTCTTTAAATGAACAAATTGAATTAATTTTATTAACACCAGCAGGTTTTTTTTTTTAATTTTTTAATTTTTTTTTTCAGATAATTTATTTATTATTTATAATATAACTGAATTTTTAAAGATTTTTGAAAATATTAGTAATAATTATTTAGATAATAATTTATTATTTTTATTAAATAAATGTAAACAACATTTAGAAAATATTAAAATTAATTTAAATATTATTTCAAATAAATTATCTAATAAAGGTTGTTTTTATTATTTAAATAATTCAAAATCAACTATAGAATATATTCAGGTAAATTTTTTTTTTTAATTTATTTTTAATTAAATTATTATATTATTTAGAGACTTTGGAATCGTTTTAATATTTTATTAGAAAAGGTAAATTATTTAAACTTTTTTTTTAAATTTTAATAAGTAGACAAGCATTTTCTATAAAAATTAAAAAAATATAAGTAATTAAGATTAATATTCTTCTAAATATAAAATTATTTTAAAAATTAATTTATTTTAAAGTTTATTTCATTAAATAATAAAAATTCTTCAAATTCTTCTTCATTTTCTTCTTCTTCTTCTTCTTTTTCAACAATTTCTGAATTAAATAGTTGTAGCAATCATTCACAAAATATATTTTATTCAAAAATAAATGAAGAAGAACAAATTATAATTTCTCAAAATTTAAATTTATTAAATGGAACTTTAAATAAAATTAAAGTAAAAAATTTATTTTTTATTAATTAATTAATTTTTATTTATTTATTATTTTTTTTTTTAAGAAATTATTAATATTTTTATTAAATGAATTATTTACTTTAAATTCTTTACAAATTAAAAATAAATTATTACCTTTATTTCGTCATTTAATAAATAATAATAATAAATTAATTCAAATAATTTCATCTTTTAATTATAAAATTGAAAAAATAATTAATAAAAATGAATTAAAAATTGCTCCAATAAATTTTGGTTTAGAAATGATTGGTTATAATTTTAAATTAATTTATGGAGGGTTTCCTTTCTTTTTTCATTTTGTTGAAGGTTTTTTTTAAATTTAATTTATTAAAATTATTTAATTAATTAAAGAAAAATATTCTCAATTATTTTCTCAATTAAT
This sequence comes from Meloidogyne graminicola, assembly GCA_036172905.1. Classification (NCBI taxonomy): domain Eukaryota; kingdom Metazoa; phylum Nematoda; class Chromadorea; order Rhabditida; family Meloidogynidae; genus Meloidogyne; species Meloidogyne graminicola. Next base: position 706,745 of record JARPZY010000017.1, on the reverse strand, counting down.
TGAAGAATTTTCTCTTCCATTATCAGAACAAAATTCTGTAAAAGAAGAAGAAGAAGAGGAAACAATGACTGTTATTAAAACATTAGATAAATTAATTGTTTTACAGGTTATAATTTTAATTAATTAATTTTTTTTTTTTTTTTTTTTTTAAAGTTTATAATTCAATATAATAATAACAAAAAAGAAAATTTTAAACAAAAAATTACCAAAACAACATTTAAATTTCTTTTTGGAGATCTAAAGGATAAAAAGAATAATTTTTTAAAATTTAATTGTCTTTTTTTATTTCCATCACAAATTAATATTATTTTAGCTGTAAAACAAACACAAATACTTATTAATATGTTAGAACAACAAATATTAGAATAAAAAATTTTTTTTTTTAATTTTTTGTTATTTTTTACATATATGTTCATATATATATATTTTTTTTTAATATATTTAATTTTAATTAAATAAAAATTACTACATATCCATTAATAATTTAAAATAAAATTCTAATTATAGAAAATATAATTGAATGTAAATAAAATTTATTAACATTTAAAGTCGTTCATTCCTAAAGTCCAACTTTTTGCTAGTCGATTAATCGCGAAATAGTTGTGAAATAACGAGAATTAGAGAAAAAAAGAAATTTTAAATGACGAGGGGATTTTCTTTTAGAAAATCCATGGATTTTTCATAATGTAACATTACGATGAAAAGGTTTGTTTAACAATTCTTTTTCCCATTAGATTATAAGTTATAGAGATGGGTTTATTTAATAAATTATTTTAATGAATACATCTGATTTTCACCATTTGAGTCGATCTGCAGATAATCAACAACAAATGCAGCCTCAACACCATCAACAAGCTTATTTTCTTAATCTTCAACAACAACAACAACATCAGAGAAATCAAGCTATGCAGCTTCAACATCAACAAATTCCTAATTCTCATAATATGTCATTGGTAATGTTTTATTTTATGTTAAGATTATTAATTTTCCTTATTAATTTATTTTTGTTCATTTAATATACATAATAGGTTTTTTAATGTTTTTAAATAGAAAAATTCAACTTTTTTAGCAGCAAAATTTTATGACTCCAACACAGCATCATCAGCAAATTCAACAGCAAATTAGATCTCCCACACCTCCACATCAAGGAATGCTTCAACAGAGACAACAAGGTTTTATAGAATAATTTTATATTTTTTCGTAAATTTATTTATATTTCTAACCAAAGAAATGTAAAATCTCGAAATTATTTTTTAGCAGCGTTTCAACAACAGCATGGAATGATTCATGGGATGCATCGAATCCAACAACAAAATTCTCCTCAGCAACACTTTCAATCTCAACAATCTCCTCGACCTATAGTTAGGCCAATTAGTGTTACTTCACCACAGCGACAACAACAGATTCATGCGGTTACCCAACAACAAATTCAACAGCAGCATTACTCGCAATTTGCTCGTCCTACTGAGTTTATTTTTTAATTAAGAATTGTTTAAGTTTGTATATTGTTCTACTTTTAGAGTACCAATGTCTACCCAAGCTCAATTTATGCAACAATCTTCATCACAATTTTCTACTGGGAATAACATTGGAAATATTCAAGGACAGCATTTAAGGCAAATGCTAATACCTCAACAAAGCTCCGCTTCTCCAGTTTTTCGTCAAAATATCATACAACGTGAACAGTTACCAAAGACTGTTTGTAATTCAATCCGATTCCCCTCTCAATCTGTTACAACAACATTAGCTTCTACTGATAAATTATCTTCTCATCAAGAACTTCGTAAATTTTTTTAAATAAATTATATAATACATAGGTTGTTTATTTAATTATTTCTGGACTTTTTACATTTATTATTCACACATTTTTTAGATATTCTCCAGCAAAATTACACAAGTGGTCAAATAAATCATCAGCAGCTCCCGCCTTATTCCATTGACAATGAACAACAACAACGATTAATTCAACACCAACAACAAATTCCACCTCGTACTTCAGTTGTTCATTCACATCATCAACAGTCATCACATCAAATACAACCTTATTTGTCAACAAATATGGGTGTTGGCCTTAATAATCAGGTTTTCTTTTATTATTATTTAATTACTTAAATATAAAATATAGACAAATATTGCTTCTGCTGTATCTTCTAATGGCCAGTTGCTGGCCGGGAATATTAGTGGTGGTGCGGCAACTAGAACTCCTCTTTTTGTTTCTTCACATAACCAACAACAGCAAGTTTATGTTGTTCAACAACAACAGCAAAAACAATCCTCTGTTGTAGATAATACTGAATGTTTTGCATCCCCATCTTTTATGAATATACAGGTTTCTTTTAATTATCTTCTTCTGTTTTCTTATAAAAATTCGAAAGCAAAAGAATGGTACCCCAATAACAGCTATATTGCTTAATGAAGATGGATTAGGTAATAATGGACGTTTATCTTCCAATAATCTCAATTTAATTGAACAATCTTTAAATGGTTCAAATGGAAATGGAAATTACGTATTTCTACATCCCAAAACAGATTATTTAATTGGACAACATGGTACTAACAATGGTGAAGAGCCATCACCATCCAATTATATTGAACAAATACAGGTTTTTCTTTTAACTTTTTTTTGAATTATTTTCTGTAAATTCTTGAACTCATTTTAAAATTTAATTTTAATATTTTTAGCCAGATTCACCAGGAACTTCAACAACATTTGAAGTAAATTCAGTTCCTTCGATTAACAAAAAGAAAATAAATTATTCTAAACAGTCATTATCCAAATCTTGTCAACAAAAAAATATTGTCAATGTTGAAAATTCGTTAGTAAATAATTCAAATAATATTATTTCAACTTCAAAACAACCTGAAAGCAATTTAAATAGTGATTTAATTAAAGGGAGCATTTCTAGTCAATCTTTTATTAAATTATTAGATAGAGAAGCTCTTGATACATTTGTAAAATCTGTAGATCCAAATGAAGTATTAGAAGATGAAGTAAATTTTTGAATTATATAAAATAAATTAAATTTTTAGGTTTCTGATGCTTTACAGCTTCTTTTAGATGATTATGTTGATGAAATAATTCGAAATTCTGTTAAGGTTTTTTTAAACTTTTAAGATTATTATTATAAAGAACATTTTTAGCTATGTAAGCATCGAAATTCAACAAAACTTGAGGCTCGTGATGTAAATTTTGTTTTGGCAAATCAAATGAAATTAACAATTGATACTGAAACTAATGGAATTAATAATAGTTTATTATTAAATAATAATTCTTCTTCTGGAGTAGGGGGAAATACTTCAACTTTCTTTCAGCAGTCGTCAGCCTCTAAAAGAGCACCATTAGTAGCTCATCAACAGAGAATGGCGTTAATTAATAAAACCATTAAAAAATTATAATACATATATATATTTTTGGTTGGGAATTTTAGATTTTTTAAATTTTATGGTAGAAATTAATTTTCCTATATCTAATGAAGTTTTTATTAATTCTCGCCTTGTTTTTAGTCACACACACAAATAATTTTTTTTGTGCCTCTACTTATTTTTTTATTTGGTACAAATTCCCCAAAATCATAGTTTCTCTTCATTATTATTTTTATTAGAGATTGAAAACTTTGAAAAATTTTATTTGATTTTTTATGTACACAAATCCTGATTTTAAATAATTATTAGAATTCAAACAAAAATTTGTGTCTATTTATTCTAATACTTTATTAATTGATTCATTCATGATTATCTTATTCTAATAATCTAACCTAAAAAATTTTTTCAACCCCCTGTGATATTTTCACTCCAATTTAATAGTCTAATAATCATTAATGTCTTTTTCGCAAATATTCGATTTTTGTATGTGATTTAAATTTAAAACCGTTGTTTATTTGTAAGAAACGAAATAAATTTTTACTAAAAACACAAAATAAAACTTTTACAACTTTATTCAAATATTAAAAATTTTAATAAGACTGGCGGTTATCATTTAGTAGGGTTCATGCTTGTTTCTATATAAGTTTTTTGGTTTTCTTTATTTTTTTTCGAAAAGTTATCGGCCTCAAAGAAGTGTTTCGATACCAAAAAACTATTGGAAAACATAAAAACAGAAAAATACGTGTGAAATGCAAGAACTGTGACCCAAGTTGTTTGCGACGTAGTGGCTTTTTAAAAAGAATACTATTTCATTCTTATAAAGAAAAAAAGTATTTTTTTTATTATCGACCGTTTATTGTGAATTTTTTTTCCCTAACTTCAGCATTTTCTAGTTACAAGCCAGCCGAGTGTTTTTGTGCCAGTCTCTCTTTATATTTTTTTCTTTTCCCATTCATACATAGGATTGAGGAGAGATTATTATTATTTAGTTTGATTGTCATATGTGTTCCGGAAGTCATTTCCCTCGAATTTTTTAGTAGCGTTGACAATGGTTTTTTAATGAAAGTTTTTTTATTGAGAATTTAGTTGCTTATTTTTTTTATTTCACGCTTTTCAGGTATTAATATTATGTATAATTAGCACATTTGAATAACCAAAATTAGAAAACTTGAATCAAACTTGTTTGTATCTTATGAAGAACTGCCGTGAATGAAATTAATCCGTAAGGCGCCCCGAACTAGCAACCATGCCAAACGGAATGGAAAAAAGTAATTGTTTATTAATCCAAAAAAGATTAAAATTTTCTCTTTTAATTTATTCAGGTCTCTTTCTGGTCTTTCCCCTTTCTCAGTTGATGCTTTTCACCCTAATCTGATGATGACTGGTGGGGGAACTAAAATTTCAACTGGTGCCAATACACATCATCAAGTTGGTGCCTTAGGAAGTAGTTTTAAACCATCAAATTTTGCGCCACTAATGAATGGTGGATCTGGTACTTCCACAACAATGATGAAACCCATGCCTGTTCAACAAATGTTACCGCCGTCAAATGCTACGGTTCTTAGTCACCAAAGTTCGAAGCAATCCAATCATAAGTCAAGACAAAGCACAGAGGGAGAGTACCAGGTTTTTTTAAACTTACTTTAGAAATAACATGATTCGTCTATTTTTAGTTAATAAAAAATGAAGTACTCTCTTCTTCATATGGCAATCAATATGAAGTTCTTGAATTTCTGGGTAAAGGCACGTTTGGCCAAGTAGTTAAAGCTTGGAAAAAAGGAACCAACGAAATTGTTGCAATTAAAATTCTCAAAAAGCATCCTAGCTACGCCCGGCAAGGTCAAATTGAAGTTTCAATCCTTTCACGTTTGAGCAATGAAAATGCTGAAGAATTTAACTTTGTCCGTGCATATGAATGCTTCCAACATAAGAATCATACCTGTTTGGTTTTTGAAATGCTCGAGCAGAATCTTTATGATTTTCTTAAACAAAATAAATTCACTCCGCTTCCACTATCAAGCATTCGACCAATTGTCCAACAGGTACTTACTGCTTTACTTAAACTTAAGCAACTCGAACTCATTCATGCTGATTTAAAGCCAGGTTTTTTAATAAATTATTGTTTTATTTGTACTTTTCTAGAAAATATAATGCTTGTTGATCCTGTAAATCAGCCATTTCGCGTTAAAGTTATTGATTTTGGTTCAGCATCTCACAGAAGCAAGGCTGTTACTAACACATATTTGCAATCACGCTATTATCGGTATTTATTTGGTATTAATTGTTTTGAATTTTCTAAAAATAGCGCACCTGAAATTATTCTTGGTCTTCCTTTTCGTGAAGCTATTGATATGTGGTCTTTGGGATGTGTCATTGCTGAACTATTCCTTGGTTGGCCTCTTTACCCTGGTTCATCAGAATATGATCAGATGCGTTTTATAGTTCAGACTCAAGGATTACCTCCTGCACAAATGCTTGCAGACGCAGCCAAAACTCATCGTTTCTTTAAAATTGTTGGCTTTTTTATATTTTGCTTATTATTCGATTATTTTCAGATTAAAGACATGGCTTCGTATTGGCGACTTAAAACTGTAGAGGAATTTGAATTGGAAGCAAGTACAAAGAGCAAAGAAACACGCAGATATATTTTTAATTGTCTCGATGATATTGCTCAGGTTTTTAAATAAATCTATTCCCTTTACCTGATTAAAAGGTACATTTGCCCCGGGATTTGGACGAAATTGATTCTATGGTCGAGCGTTGCGATCGTCAGGAGTTTGTTGAAATTCTTAAGCTTATGTTGAGTATGGATCAGGAACGACGTTTAACGCCACAGGGTGGATTGCAACATAAATTTATAAAAATGACACATTTGATTGAATGGGGGCGTACAAAATATTATCAGGTTTTTTTATCATTTCAGCCTATGAAAATTTGATTTGGAGGTTGCCGCACAACGTATGGAAGTTTGTTATCGTAATCCAAATTCTCGTGCTTCTTCGAATTATTCATTACGTGCTTCTAATACTGTGACTCTCCCAAATACTTCAATTGCGGGTTCACAATCCCAGCAAGCGCAAAATCTTATAGCAGCTCCATTGTTGGCTGCTGCAAGTGCTATTTCAAATGGCGTAGTTGGGTCATCGGCCCATAATTCGCAACATCGTTCAGTAGCGACTGGTGCTTCTAATGGACAAATAGGTGTGAATACTGGTCCACAAGCGGGTGCAAATGCTTTAGGAATTTCTTCTGACTTTTCGAATTTGTTTCATCATTACCAGGCATTAACAAATACAACTAATCAAAATGTTGCTGCAGCAGCTGCCCCTTATATTTGTCAACCTCTTGTAACAACTGTTCTTCCATATAGTTTGTTTCTCGATCCAGTCATTTTATTCAATATTTAATTTTAGCTCGTCAACCACAGCAATTCAACTCTTTAACGAATTTTGCTACTGCTAATTCCGTGGCATCACAGCCTCAAGCTGCGTTAATTTCTCAATTTGTCCCGATTGCTTCGTTTGTTGATCCATTGTTGGCTGCAGCAGCGGCTGCTGCTTCTGGTGGTGGAGGTATTTGTTACTATTATTTTTATCCTTTCAATAACATATATATTTAGTTAATGGAACTAATGGACCTGGAGTCAACGTTTCTGCCGCAACTCAACATCATCTTCTTCACCAATCAGCAACTAACGTCGGAGTAACTCAGAATGTAGTTTCTGCTTCTCAAATGCCTTCTAATTGGGGATGTTCTTCTAATTCGCAAAATCCGTCAGCATTCGGTGTTGCTTCTAATAATCCACTCTTTCCATGGGCAATAGCTGCTGCTGCGCAACAGGCTGCTCTTCTTCCTCAGACCGCTCCTCAACAAAATACAAATGGAGCGAGCGATTTATTCCTTACGCAAAATGCGGCTGCAGCGGCTGCGCATGCTAGACAATTGGCTGCTACTGCTGCATTTCTCCAGCAATTTCCACATCTTTTCCAAGCTGCATCGGCTAACTCCTTTCCGCAACAAGTTGTGGCACATCAGCAAAATGCTGCTGCGGCAGCAGCCGCTGCGAAAAATTATTCGCATCAATTGCAGTTATTAGCTCAAGTTCAACAGCAGCAGGTTTTCTATTAGTTTTTTATAATTATTATTTTTACATTTTTATTTTAGGATGAGTGGGCCGCACAAGTTTTGAATGGGATTCATCCTTGTGCATCATCAATGAGTGCCAAACAACCTCATCAACAACAAGCTCCCGTTTATGCTAAAAGGAAAAATGATTCTCTTCAAAATCTGATCCAAACTTCAGTAAATGATCATTATATTGATAGGTTTGTTTTTGATCGATCTTTTGGTTATTTTTTTGTTCCATTTAACTTTCCGAGTAGTTAAATTGATTCATAAATAAAGTAAACCCAATTTAAAATTTGTTAGGCAAAATTTGGAAAGTGTTCATCAACAACATGAACAATCAATTAAAAAGTCTGTTAACCATTCAAATATTATCAATTCTTCTTTTTCCTCAAACAATGGAGCACTTGATTCTACCTGTTCTTCTTCTGTTTTACCAACAAGCGTAGCATCTTCGTCCTCTGCAAGAAAAACTTCAAATGCCAGATGCGCAATTGTTCGTCCACAGCCACATACACAACCATTACAAATTACTCAACATCAACAGTTCAACCAAAGGCAGCATCAACAACAACAAGTATTTTTGTTATATTAACAATATTTCAATTTAATACCTTTAAATGAACAGGTTGCAAATGCTACCGCTGCATTCCTTTTCCAACAACAACAAGCTGCAGATGCTTCTACATGTGGAAATCCATTCTTCTCTATTGTTGATGCTTCAGGTTCAGCATCTGGAATTGATCAAAACATTAATGCAAACAATAATTCATATGCCCCTTTTATTTCTTCTAATCGTGCAAATGCTGGGACTGCAACTGCTTCGGCAAATAATAGTCTGAATACAGCAAATCCAGCAATGTTAGCACATATGCTTGACTTGACGTTAGTTTTTACATTTTTTTTATCAGAGATTTATTTTTTTTTCATTTTAAGAAATTCTCTTTATACTGAAAATGGAAATGGTGGTTATTCCACTAGCTCTTACCTTTGAATATAATCTTACATATTTAATATTGACAAAAAGGTTTGATGTATACAATTTATTGCAATTAACTGATAGTTGGACAGGAATAATTATGTATTTTAAAACTTCGCCCCAATGGAGGCTTTTATATCAAAAAACAGCATTTTTGTTGTTTTTTTTTTAAATCTTTTATATGTATGATTGTTTATTATTTGTCATCCTCCATCTAATTAATTTCATCAGTATCAATCAAGTAATTTATATTTTCAAGTGTTGCATTTATCTCTATTTCCTAATATTTTATTCAAAAACTAAATTTTATTAGATATTTAATATTTTTATTAAGAGAATAACCCAATTTGTTATCCTTCCGTAATTCTGACTAACAAAAATTGTTTGATTGAGTCAAATTGGTTTGTCTCTTTTCATTATCTATTTATACTTATATTTCTTTAATTTCAATAGGTCTTTTTTAATAAAAATGTATTATTTTAAGAAATAATATTTCTTTCCCCTGGCTTAATGGTTTTTATTAAATTTGGTAGTATTTTGACTTTTATTCTATTTAATAATTGTTAAATAAAATTTATTTCTTTCTTACTACCAAATTATCACCTTTTATTGTATTAATATTATTTGTTTCTTTATTTTCCTTTTTAGTTGATTATTATTAAAAAATATTAATTGGATTTAAATTTTAAAATTATATTTTATGGCTTTCTATAATTTTATTTGATGTATTTAGTATGTAACGGTGACTTTAATAGGCTTTGATTTTAAAAGTAAATTTGTCAAATTATTTTAATTAATGTTTATTTATCAAAGCCTCACAAGTTTTCTCCTTTCCTAGTTTAAGATTACTTATTTTTTAAATTGTAATTAATGCCAAAAATTTTCCGTGTGAAAAAACAAATTATTTTCTCTGCCTTCCGCTCATAATTAAGTAACCAATTCTATTTAGTTTTTTCTTTATTAAATAAATAATATCTGACTGTTATATGTACATTTAAAAAATAAACAAATTTGTTAAACTTAAATTTATTAAAAAAATTAATGTTAAATAACAGAAATGTATTTTATTAGTTTTATAAACTTTAAAATTCTTTAACTTTTGCTTAATAAAAAAACATGAGTTAATTTTCATTATTATATCAACTATACACTTCGTTTCTGGCTACATACTATTACATTTATTCAATTTATTTTTTCTTTAAATATATTTGGGTTTCTCTATTTAGCCTATTTTTTGATTATAATTTAAACTTTTGTATAAAATTAGTTTATATTAAATTGTGGATAAAGTTTTTTTTAATATTAATTTTAATGTTTGGTAATTATTTCCAATTTTTTTTTTAATATTAAATTTAGATTTTTAGCTTTAATTAATTGATTATATTTTTGAATATACATATTATAAACTTTTTATAAAAATGTCTTTAATATCTTGTAAAATAGCTATAATTGGTGAGGGTGTTATTGGAATGAGTACTGCATTAGCTATTCGTCAGGCATTGCCAAAAGCTGAAGTACATTTTTTTACTTTTAATATTTTATAATAAAAATATTATATAAATTAATTAATAAATAAATAAGGTTGTTGGTTTTTTTTCTGATATTTTATTTTAATTTTATTTATTAAACTTACTATTGTTTAAATTCACTAATAAAAATATTTTAATTTACTACAATTAAGATAAAAATTTTCGCTGATCGTCCATTTGAGGAAACAACAAGCTTTGGCCCTGCTGGAATTTTTCGCTTTGGTGAAAAAAGTGAAGAACGTTATATTCCCCTTGCAAATAAAACTTTTGATTTTTGGGCAAAATTAGAAGGAAAAGAGGCACCAATAAATACCGGTGGTAAAAATGATTTTTATAAGAAATAATAGAAATTTTTAAAAAATTAATTAAATTTAGTTCATCTTGTGAGTGGACATATTCAATCTGAAAATAAAGAATATCTTGGAAATATTGTAATTTATTAATTTTTTGTTAAATTACACATTATTTCTCAGGAAAAATCAATTGGGAATATTGTTTATAATTTTCGTTGGCTAACTTCTCGTGAACTTTTTTTAATTTTTTCTAAGCCAGCAAATTAAGTCTTTTTTAAATAACAAGTATTTATTTTTAAATAATTTATTTTTATAAAAAAAATATGTTTTTTAAGTTGATAAACATATTTAATTTAGATTTGGAATTCATTTTACAACATATGCTGCTGAAGGTCGTCGTTATGTGTCTTATTTAAAAATTCAATTAAATAATAGTGTGGAATATAAAAATCAAAAAATTGATTCATTTAAAGATGTTTGTATTTTAAATAAATAGAATAATATTCCCTTTTTTATTATTCAGTTTGAAAATCAAGATTTCTCTTTAATTATAAACTGTGCTGGATTGAATGGAGGTAAATTAGCTGGAGATGATGAAAATGTATTTCCAAATCGTGGAGTGGGAATCGTTGTCAAAGCTCCAGGACAATCACACTTTTGTTATCAAGATGCAGATACTTTTTGTATTCCAATGTATAATTTTTGATTTTATTTTTTGAAGATTAAATTAATAGTGTGGGTGATGACCGTGTTCTGTTGGGTACTTTACGTCAAGATAATCGTTGGGATAGAGAAATAAGCAAAGAAGACGTGGATGACATTTGGACCCGAGTATTAGAATTAAAACCTTCACTTAAGGTCAACTAAATAAATAATTAAAATCAATTTTAATATTTTTAACTAACAATGATTTTTTTAGAATTCTGAGGTTGTAAGTAAATGGTGTGGACTTCGTCCAGACCGTATTGGAGGTGTTAGACTAGAACATGTATTACTAAATCAAAGAAATAAAACAAATAAACAAATTCATGTAAATTTTATTTTATTTTTTATATTTATTTTAAGGTAATTCATAATTATGGGCATGGAGCTAAGGGATTTTTGTTAAGTTGGGGATGTGCACAAGAAGTTTTACGATTAATTAAGGATAATGGAATTTGATTAAAAGATTAAAACTTTTTATGAACAATTGTGAAAATAGATTTCCAAATTTAAATAAAACTTATATTATTTTTAATTTTTGGTGTTCTTAAATTAAACAAAATAAAGTAGTCCACATCTGATCTTAGAACCTTAATATCAAGATGATTGTTCCTCAAGTTTCACATTTTCTAAAACCCGATGCCCATTTAATGTGAAGAAATGCCTCAATTGTTTAATTTAACGCGAAAAATATTAACATTTTGCCAATAAATCCACGTATACTTTTTCTCTAATTCTCTTCGCTAAAAATTTTAAGGTTTCATTGTTGATCAGGAATGCCATGCGATAATATTTATATTTTTTATTTATCAGTTTCTGTAAAATACTTTGTTTGCTCTTTTTACTCGTGGCTTTTGTTTTTAAATTATGTTTCGGGAAAAAAAATCACAACAAGAATCGATAGAAAATGTAAAAAATTATAGCAAATCAACGTTTTTATTCATTGCTCGCGCCACACGTAGACCTGTGTTTGCATCCATTCATTTTTTCATTCATTCATTTTCTCTACATCTCTACTTCTATATCCTTTTTTAATTTACACATAGCATTGACCACGTCAGCACTCCGAATTTCCCTACCAAATAAAGCAACTGAAAATAATTAGAAAATTGCATTTATGTATGATACTTCTTTCATTTTTAATATAATAAATTTATTTGAGAAGTTAAACTGTCTTTTTAAATCTTTGAAATGTTTCTTTTAAACCTTTAAGACTTTTCAGGAAATGACTTGTTTAGGAATATACATAATTTTATGATAATTTTATTTTCAATAATTGATATATTAATTCATATTTTTTTAATCTTTAAGACTTGTGGGAAATTTAATGTAAAGTTAGTTGTTTAGAAGTATTAGATATTCGATCCTAACAATTTATTTAATTTAACTTTTTCAGTAAATATAAATAATATATATTTATTTATCAATAAAACATATTAGAAAAGAAGTCATGATCTCCTTTTCTGTTCTTCTGTTGCTGAGTATTAGCAGTAGTATTTTGATTCAGGCAAGTGAAAAGGTTTCTCCTACTTCGGAAAATACTCTCGATCTTATTGAAGAGGAAGAGAATGTTCTTGTTCTGACCAAGGTTTTATAAACTTTTAATTTTCTTAATAAACTTTTATTTTAGGATAATTTCAAATCTGCCATTGAGAACAATGAATTTATTCTTGTAGAGTTCTATGCTCCGTGGTGCGGTTAGTTATTTAATAATTTAGACTTGATTTAGAAATCTTTAGGTCATTGTAAGGCATTAGCTCCAGAATATGCAAAGGCAGCCACTCAGTTGAAGGATGAGAAATCACTGATCAAGCTTGGAAAAGTTGATGCAACTGTTCATACTGAACTTGGATCTACCTATGAAGTTCGTGGTTATCCAACACTAAAACTCTTCAGAAACGGTTATATTGGTACCGTTTATTGATAATTGTTTTCTTTCAGGCAAGCCCAGTGAATATAGCGGAGGCCGTGATGCAGCTTCTATTGTTGCTTGGCTGAAGAAGAAGACTGGACCTCCAGCGAAGGAACTTACATCGGCTGATGAATTTAAAGACTTCCAAGATTCGGCGGATGTTGCTTGTGTTGCTTACTTCAGTGTATGTTTTTAATTCTCATTCTTATCACTAACTTTAAAATTCTTAGAATAAGGATTCAGCAGAGGCCAAAGTTTATATTGAGCTCGCTAGTTCCTTTGATGATGTTCCATTTGCTATTATTTATGATTCTGCCGTTGCTAAAGATGCTGGTATCAAGGACAAAGGAATTGTACTTTTCAAGAAATTTGATGAGGGACGTGCTGACTTTGATGGAGAAAAAATTGAATTGGATTCTCTCAAAAAATGGGTTCAATCAAACAGAATTCCTCTTGTTTCAGAATTTAGGTTTTTATTTTTAAAAATATTCTTTATTCAAATTTTAGCCAAGAAACCGCTGCCGTCATTTTTGGTGGAGAAATTAAGTCGCATATGCTTTTGTTTGTTTCCAAGGAGTCACCTGATTTTGATAAGTTGGAAAGCGAATTCAAAGCTGCTGCTAAAGAATTTAAAGGAAAAGTAATTATTTTAATTATATTGACAAAACTTTGATTTATTAGCTTCATTTTGTGTACATTAACACTGAAGTCGAAGACAATCAACGTATAATGGAGTTCTTTGGCCTGAAGAAGGAAGAGCTTCCAGCTGTTCGTCTCATTTCTTTGGAAGAAGACATGACTAAATACAAACCAGAATGGAATGAAATTACTGCCGAAAATGTTGTCAAATTTACTTCTGCTTATTTGGATGGAAAGTTGAAGCCACACTTGATGAGCGAAGAAATTCCCGAGGATTGGGACAAACAACCTGTCAAAGTACTTGTTGGTAAGAACTTTGAACAAGTGGCCAGAGATGAAAAGAAGAACGTTCTTGTTGAATTTTATGCTCCATGGTGTGGTAAGTTATTACAGAAAATATATTTGGAACAAAATTATATTTTTATTTTAAGGTCATTGCAAACAACTTGCTCCAATTTGGGACAAACTTGGCGAAAAAGTTATTTGTTAAATTATAATATTACTCAAAAAATCTTTTTTTAGTATCAAGATCGTGAAGACATTATTATTGCAAAGATGGATTCTACAGCTAATGAAGTTGAAGATGTGAAGGTATTCTTTTTTTCTTTTCTTTATTATTTCTTTCATTAAGGTTCAATCATTCCCAACTATTAAATTCTTCCCTGCTGGTTCTAAAAAAATTATTGACTATACTGGAGAACGTACTCTTGAAGGATTCTCGTGAGCTTTTTCTCTATTAATAACATTAAATTTATTTTTAGTAAATTCCTTGACTCTGGTGGTAAAGAAGGTGCTGGTCTTTCTGATGCTGAGAAGGCTGAAAAAGAGGCTGAAGAAGAAGAACATGAAGAGGGAGAAGAGAAGGAAGATGAGGAGGGCCATACTGAGCTTTGAGTTGTTTGAGAATGTTTTTAAAGAAACTCAAAATTGGGGTTCTATTTCATTATATTATTTTATTTAAATATTTCCTCCCTGTTGTTCTTTTCATTGTTGTTTTTGATTATATATGTATTCTTTTTTTTTATAATTTTCAAAAAGAAAATACAAAATTGTGACAAACCTATGCAAGGAAATTTTGGCGATTTTTAATTAATTGAAATTAAAATTGTTTGTTTTTGTCAATTTAACTATTAAGTAAAATTAAATTGCCATATATTTCTTTTCTACCTACCCTTACATACCTATCTTCTAATATATTATTATTATATTTATTTGAAGTTATTTTCTTTTTAGTATTTTATTCTAAATATGCTGCTCCCTCTCTGGTTTTAAATTTATTGATGTCACAATGACTTTTTTTTTTTGAAGAAATATTAATTTTGTTGATTATTTGACATCTCTAAATTTTTTTTTCTATTGTAAAGTGGCAGTTTGACATTGTGCTTTTTTTGTTTATCAAGTGTAAAACTTATTTGGGTTTTTTTTTTGAATATTTTGTTAAAATTTTAGACAAAAGATTAGAGGATTTTAAATTTCTAAAAAAAAAAACAAAAAAAAATGTTTTTTTTTTTTAATATAATTTTTTGGAACAAATATTCTATTTTAATTACTTAAATATTTAATGTTCAAATTTTTAATTTCATAAAAAATTTTAACTAAATTTTTCCAAAATATAAAATTAATTGGTTAGTTATTTGTTGCTTTGAATATTTTTACAGGAAAAGGCGGGGTCTTTTTCAATTTAATTTTTCAACGCCCATTCTGTGTACTTTTATAATTTAAAAACATTAAAATTTTGTAAGCAAACATTAATTCTTTAGACAAGTATTTAAATTTATTTTTTCATTAAAGATCCACAGATACTAAAGAAAAACGAATTTTATTTAAAATTAATTTTTAATTTAATTAAAGAAATGAAAATAAAAACATTAAATAATAATTTAAATAACAACAATAAAAATCAAAAAAAGTTTTTTTCTATTTTATTATATAATAATCGTTTATTATTTACATTAATTTTAATATTTATAATTTTATTATTAACAAATAATTATTTTGTTAATTCTGAAATTAATAATAATAATGAAGAACAAAATTTATTTGAAAAATTAATAAATAATTTAAATAAAGAAGAAAAAAAAACAAAAGTTATATTAGAAGAACAAAAAATGTGTACTATACGAGTTCAAATGGTAATTATTAATTAAAATTAAAGAATTAAATTATTTAATATTTTTTTTAATAATTAAATTATTTCCTTTCAAATATAATTTTAAAATTAATTTTAAATGTTATTATTAAAAAATTATTATAAATTTAAGATAATTTAATAAATTTAAACAAAATTTTTTTTTTTTAAGTCCTAAAATTTATGTACAAAAAAATCTAAAAAGTTATTAAAGAAAAAGCAAATATAAATTTATAATGTCCTAAAAAAAAAGTTCAAAAGATTAATTCTCTTTTATTTAATATTTTATTTAAATATATAGGAGGACTAGATTTTTACTTTTAATAATTCTTTTTTTTTTTTTTTATTATAAAATATTTAATTTTAAAAAATAAATATTTTTGGAATAAAAAATTGTTTATTTAAATTAAATACTATAAAATGTAATTTAATTCTTTTTTTTATATATTACACCTTTTTATTTAAATTTTAGTATTAAATAAAGAGAGTAAATAATTTAATTAACAAAAATATTCTCTTTTTATCAAATATTTTATAAAAAATATGTATAATTTTTTTTATATAAAGACAAAAATAAAAACCACGTGAAAAAAATTTTACAAAATTTAAATGTAAATTTTCTTAATTAAAAAAAAAAATAATAATCGGATATTTTCGTTACAAAATAACTGTTTCTTTTTAATACGGTCATTTTTTAATTTAAATAAATAAAAAAATAATTTAATAATATTAGCTGTTTATTTATTTTGAATATTTAATTCTTTAAATTCTTTTTTAAATATTTAAAAGATTATTGGTTCAAAGTCCTGTTTTTTTATAAAATTAAAAAAAATATTTCTTAGAATTAGTATAAAAGATTAAAATTTAATTGAAAAAAAGAAAGGCTTGAGAATTTTAAATATTTAAAATATAAAATATTCAGTTTTTAATCATTTTAAATATTTTAATTAATAATTTATATGTAGGTAAAAAATATTTCTGGAAAATGTGTTCGTCTCAATGGAGGTATTTCTGCTTGTCAAACAAATAAATATTTAGATGTAAAAAATGAAGAATGTGATTAAAAATGGTTTAACTAGAAAAAAAATAATTAATTAATTAAAAAGTTATCATCTTTTTATCAAAAGTAGAACCTCATTTAAAACAATTTATGATTAATAAATGTGTTAAATTTATTTTTTTCTAAAAACCATAAAATTACCTTTAAAAATTTAAGCCCGCAAAGTGTACTCTTTACGCAAAATTAGTAATTAAAATTTTTTTTAACAATAAGTAAAAAAAGCTTCTCAATGTCAATTTAAAAAATTTTAAAATTACTTTTAATCATTATTTATTCATTTTGCAGTACGGAAGTGACCGTTTCGTCGTATACTCAAACGGCGAATCTTTTCATTCTATTGATTTTTTCCTATTTGATTTAATCAGAGCTTTATTATATTTCTTTTTTTTTTAATTCTCAGGAAATATTGTTTTTTTGTGTTTTTTTTCTCTTGTATTTAATTTTTACATTTTCATTAACCATCAACTTCCATAATTTGGATGCCAAGCTCGAGAAGTAACGCACAGGTTTAATTATAGAATTATTTTATATGTTGTTTTCATTATATATTTCCGTTTCTGGGCTTACACTTAATTTTTAGGGGCGTAAACGTCAAAGTCGAAACGATTCACATGAAGACAATAAGCTTAAACGTGAGGAGGAACGCCGTAAACTTAAGTGTGATCGTGAAGAGAGAGCTCGTCGCCGGTCTCGTAATAGAAATGACCAATACTATCAACAGGATATTGAAAAGGCTTGTAATATGTCTAAGGTTTTACTTTTTTGGTCGGTTACCATTAAAGAATTTCCCTCAGAAGAATAATACTGCTTCTTCATCCAATGCTGACAACCAAGCTCCTCCAAAGAAGAAATCGAAGATAGGCAGTCAAACTGCCAAGAACAGCAAAAGTCAACAACAGCAACCATCTACTGCCTTATCTGCTTCGGTTGCTGTTGTTATTCCATCAACCGTTCATAGCAAACCGCAACAGTTAGTTGTGCCACAACCAATTCAGTCAGCGGTACAAGATGACAAAGAAGGACATTTGATCTATTATAATGGACAAACTATTGATTCAAGATGTATTTTGTTGCTTTTACTATTTTTAACCAAAGAAGTTTTTCAGTTGAAATTGTAAAAACTCTTGGTGAGGGAACATTTGGAAAAGTTGTACAAGTAAAGGATTTACGTCGAAATGATGGACGGAAATCAATACCAAAAGCTCTAAAAATCATCAAAAATGTTTCCAAATATAGAGATGCTGCTCGTCTTGAAATTAATGTTCTTAGAAAGCTTAGGGAAAAAGATCCAGAGGGAAAGCATTTGGTTATTCAATTATTAGACAGTTTTGATTATTTTGGACATGTTTGTTTTTAATTTATATTTGTTTAATTTTCAAAAATTAATTTTTAATTCTTAATAATAAATACTCCTCTTCTCTCTACATTTTAATTTTTTTTAAATTTAAATTAATCAGAATTACCAACTTTAATAGATTATTATTTCTTTTATTAAGTTTAATTTTATTAAAATAAAAATAAGGTATTAAGTCTTTTAATTAAAAAAGAGAGAAGAGAAGTTTTAAACTTGTTTTTTAAAATAAAACATTCTTTTAAAGATTTGTTTGTTGTTTGATTTGTTGGGATTAAGTGTTTTTGATTTTATGGTTTGTTTAATATTTAAGTAATATTTAATATCTTAATATTTAGAAAATGAATGATTATCGACCTTATCCTTTAGATCAATCTAGATATATTGCTTATCAAGTAAATAAAATAAATTATTTAATTAATTTTTTATTTAGTTAATCCACGCTGTTAAATTTTTACATGAAAATCGTTTAACACATACTGACCTTAAACCTGAAAATATACTCTTTGTATGTAGTGATTATGTTACTGGACCACAGGGAAATTCTGGTGATGGAAGAAGAAGGAAACCTGTGCGAATTGTTAAGGTAATTAAATTCTATTGGGTTTTAAAGATTTATAAAAAAAATAAATATTTAATAATTTTAATAGAACATACAAAAATAAAAAAATGTTAACTAGACAAATTGACTTTCTTTTTAAATTTTTACCTAAAAGATAAAGTTCTTTTAAAAATATTTTATTAAACTCTCCAATTTGTATTAAACTAAATAATAATAATTTACATAAATAATATAAATATTATTAAAAAATTAAATTTTTAAGGATGCAACAGTTCGTCTAATTGATTTAGGCTCAGCTACATTTGATCATGAACATCATTCAACAATTGTTTCTACAAGACATTATAGAGCACCAGAAGTTATTTTAGGTAATTAATTAAATTAATTTTTATAATTTAATTTAAAAGAACTTGGTTGGTCACAACCTTGTGATGTTTGGTCTATTGGTTGTATTATGTTTGAATTATATACAGGACAAACTTTATTTCAAACACATGATAATCGAGAACATTTGGCTATGATGGAAAGAATATTAGAGACTATACCTTATCGTATGGGAAGAAAAACAAAGTAAATTAAATAAATTTAATAGAATTATTTAAGTTTTAAAAATATTAATTTTAGAACAAAATATTTCTACCATGGAAGATTGGATTGGAATGAAAGAACAACTGCTGGGCAATACGTAAGAGATAATTGTAAACCTTTAATGGTTAGTTTTAAATTTTTATATATTATTTAAAAAATTAATTTAATTAAATAATAATTTGTGGTAAATTCCAAGGATTAATATTACAATATAGGTTAATATAGTTAAATTGTTAGCCCTTCAAAGTATAGGCTTATTGCAGTTATTTAGGGTTGAATTAACTATTTAATTTAAAAAATAAATAATTGAAATTTAAAATTAAATTTAAGCGTTATATGCAGTCAAATACAGAGGAACATCAACAACTTTTTAAGCTAATTGGCAGAATGTATTTTACTTTCAAATTTTATTTTTTTTAATTAATTGATTTAGGTTAGATTATGAACCGTCTTCTCGTATAGTTTTGTCCGAAGCACTCAGACATGTTTATTTTGATCGTTTAGACCCAAAACTTAAAGAACTTGTTGATGGAATTAAAAACAATAATAACCAAGGAATAAATTATACAAAGGGTGATTTAAATTATTTAAAATAATTTGTTGGTTTAAATTATTATTTTAAAAGTAATTTGTAGATTTTAATTAATTATATAAATTTATTTAAATATGTATATATTATTTGAAGAAAATATTTATTAAAAAATAACGAGTTTTTAAATACATACATTAAAAAAATTAATATTAAAATTTTAATTTAAAAAATTAAAATATAAATAATTTGTTTAATTAAATTAATTTATTTTAATTATCTACAATAAGGATTATATGGATCTGCATATTTTGAATTAATACATATATATTTATCTCCATATAAACTTTCACATATTCCATTAACATAATAAAACTAAAGAAAATAATTTAATTAATTTTTATTTAATATTTATATATTAAATAATATTTTATATTTAAATTATTTTTTATTACCTCATCAATTTTAATCCAACAATGTACTTCAATATCTTTTCTTTCAATTTGTTTTTGTTCATTTTGTTTAAATGACCTCCTTATTAAACGATTTATTGATGATTCTTCTTTTAATTCAATTTCTTTAATAATTGGATTTGTTAATCTAATAAAAATAATTTAAAAATTAAAAATTAATTTTACCTATTAAAATTACGACGAACTTTAATAACTTTACCAATACAAATATTAAATATTAAAAGAATTAATAAAATTATTTTATATTTAAATAAATATAACATTTTTATTTTAATATAGTATATATTTCTAAAGAAAATAAATTAAAATAAAACAATCAAAATGATAATAATTTAATAATAAAAATGTCTGAATATAAACTATTTTTTTTTGTTTTATTTTATTATAATTTGTTCTTTTTTTTTTTATATAAATTTAATTATTTTATTTATTTTTTTTAACTAAAAATAAATAAATTATTTATATATTTTCTCTACCCTTTTTAAAGTTTCTTTTTCAACTTAACACCTTCTTTCATCCGGTCTCTCCTTTTCATTCGTGGGAAGTTAAGCTTAAAATAGTAATTTAAAAATAATAAAATTGAGAGAGGATATGATATATATTTTTTTTCCTAATATGTATGTTTAGTATATTACCTAAATATATTTTAAATGTTTTTTGGTTATTTAAATTATAATTAAAATATACAAAAGAATTAATTATTAAAATATAATATTTTACATTTAAAATTATTTTTTTTTTTTTTAATATTTAAAATAAATAAATATTTAAAAAAATTAATGTTTATAATATATTTTAATATTTAAAAAAGAAAAAAAAAAAGATTTTTTTCAAAAGGACAATGTACTCAATTTTAATTTTATTTAATCTGCTGTATAGATATTTAAAGTACATTTTGTTAAAAAAATTGTTTAAAACATAGATGTTATTTTATTTTTAAATATTATTTAAAAAATATTAAATTTAAAATTAATTTGTCAATTTATTAATTGTTTTTATCCTTTTACGTCATTTAAATAGAATTTTCAGATGAAATAACTATGAGAGAATATTTGACATTTTATTGAGGATTTATATTTAATTAAATAAATAAATAAATAATTATATTATATTTAATTATAAAAACATTTAAATAAATATAAAAACATTTAAATAAATATTTTTAAATATTTTTTTTAAATAAATATAAATCTAGCTTTAAAATAGAAATTAATTAAAATACACAATAAATTTTCATATAAATAATTAATTAATGAATAAAATTTAAAGAACAAGGAAGTAAATTTTAAATTTAATTTTATGATGAATTATATTAAATATTAAATTATATATTACAAATAAAATAAAAATAAATAATAAAGTTTATAAAAATAAATTTAATGTCCTTTAATAAATAAAAATACAATCCAGAAAGTAAAATTTTGAAATTTTAATGAATCTTTTAAAGAATTTGGATATATATATTATATAATTTGGTATAAAATGTAATATCTTAAAGAATAAATTATAAAAGTATATAACTTATTTTAAAAAAATTTTTAATATATTTAATATTTAATTAATTTTTTCTTTTTCCTTAAAATTGGAAGTCAATTATATTATTTGATGGAAATGTTTTAATATTTAATATTTGTAAAGTTAAAAAAAGAATTTAATATTTATAAATAAGATTACCCAAAAAAAGTAACCTTTTAAAAATATAATTTGGCAACAAAATGGCTTTTTTTTTATGAATTGTTTTTATTTTTTGCGTGCGCCAAAAGGCTGGAATGCTTTGCGTTTTACAATTTTTAAAGACATTTTTTTTTAGATTTAAAATTTAATTTTTTTTATTTACTTAGATTTATTATTATTTCAATTTAAAAAAAAGTAATGACTGATGCAAAATATTTTACCACAACTAAAAAAGGTTAGTTATTGCATTATTAAATTTATTTAAATAATTTTTAGGTGAAATATTTGAGTTGAAAAATGAATTAAATTCTGATAAAAAGGAAAAGAAAAGAGAAGCTGTTAAAAAAGTTATTGCTAGTATGACAGTTGGAAAAGATGTTAGGTATATTTTACTTTAATTTATATGATTATTTTTGCTTGTTTTTAAGTGCTCTTTTCCCTGATGTAGTTAATTGTATGCAAACTGATAATGTAGAACTTAAAAAATTGGTTTATCTTTATTTAATGAATTATGCAAAAAGTCAACCAGAACTGGCAATTATGGCTGTAAATACTTTTGTAAAAGATTGTGAAGATCCTAATCCACTTATTAGGGCACTTGCTGTTCGAACTATGGGTTTATTTATTTTATTTTTATTAATCTTTTTATTAATAAAAGGATGTATTCGGGTTGATAAAATTACTGAATATTTATGTGAACCACTTAGAAAATGTATGAGAGATGAGGATCCTTATGTAAGAAAAACTGCAGCAATTTGTGTTGCTAAACTACATGACATTAATGCACAAATGGTTGTTGACCAAGGTTTTGTGGAAATGTTGACCGATCTACTTAGTGATGCAAATCCAATGGTTTTTTATTTATAAGCAAAAATATTTTTATTACATTAATTTTTTAAATAAAATTTTTTTTAATTTTTTTAGGTTGTTGCAAATGCTGTTGCTGCTATAACTGAAATAAATGAGTCTCATACTTTGATTGAAATTAATGCCCAAACTGTTAATAAATTATTAACGGCATTAAGTAAATTATAAAATAAATATGTGGTACAAAATTGATTTTTTAGATGAATGTACTGAATGGGGCCAGGTTTTTATTTTGGATGCTCTTGCAAATTATCAGCCTAAAGATGAACGAGAAGCACAAAAGTATTTATTTTTTAAGTTAATGTTTTATTTTGATTCTTATTTATAAAGTATTTGTGAAAGAATTAGTCCAAGACTTGCTCATGCAAATGCTGCTGTTGTTCTTTCTACAGTTAAAGTTCTAATGAAATTGTTAAATATGCTATCAGAGAATTCAGACTTCTCCAACCAATTAATTAAAAAATTAGCTCCTCCAATGGTTACTTTATTATCTGCAGAACCAGAGATACAATATGTAGCACTTAGAAATATTAATTTAATTGTTCAAAAAAGGTTTTTTTATTAAATAATATTTTTATGATTAATTAAATTATAGACCAGATATTTTAAAGCAAGAAATGAAAGTTTTCTTTGTTAAATATAATGACCCAATTTATGTAAAAATGGAAAAATTAGATATAATGATTCGACTTGCCCAACAGAGCAATATTGCACAAGTACTTTCTGAATTAAAAGAATATGCTGCTGAAGTTGATGTTGACTTTGTGTTTGTTTATTTGATGAATTATTTAATATTAACATTTTTTTAAGTCGAAAAGCTGTTAGAGCAATTGGTCGTTGTGCAATCAAAGTAGAACAGAGTGCAGAACGTTGTGTAAATACTCTTTTGGAATTAATTCAGACAAAGGTTAATTATGTTGTGCAGGAAGCTGTTGTTGTGATTAAAGTAACTCAACAATACAAATTTAAATATTTAATATTTTAGGATATTTTTCGAAAATATCCAAATCGTTATGAAGGTATTATTTCTACTCTTTGTGAGAATTTAGATACACTTGATGAACCAGAAGCTAGAGCTTCAATGATGTAAACATTTATTACATTTAACTATTTTAATTAATTTAGTTGGATTGTTGGTGAATATGCAGAACGTATTGATAATGCTGATGATTTATTAGAATCTTTTGTTGATGGCTTTCATGATGAAAATACTCAAGTTCAACTACAATTATTAACTGCTGTTGTTAAATTATTTTTGAAAAGACCAAATGATACACAACAATTAGTACAGAAAGTCCTTACTTTGGCTACTCAGGTTTTGTTTGAATTATCTTTAAATTTTAGTTAACTAATTTATAGGATAGTGATAATCCTGATTTGCGTGATCGTGGATATATTTATTGGCGACTTTTAAGTGCTGATCCCCAAGCAGCAAAAGAAGTTGTTTTAGCTGAAAAACCTTTAATATCTGAAGAAACAGATTTGCTTGAGCCTTCTCTTTTAAATCAATTGGTTATTATCTAATTATTTATTTTTATTTATTTATTTTTAGGTTTGTCATATTGGTTCTCTTGCTTCTGTTTATCATCGACCTCCATCTTCATTTGTTGATCCAATTCGACATCCTGTAAAAACAGCAACATTACCAGGAACGTAAGAATTAATTTAATTTATTTTTAAATAATTAATAGTCAACAAAACCAACAAATTCTTTCTCCTGCTGAAAATGTTCAAAAACAACCAACAGTTATTCAACCACCACAGGATTCAATAATTGCTGATCTTCTTTCATTAGATTTATCTGTACCGTCTGCTCCTGGTTATTTGTTATTTTTTTAAATTAAATCTTTTATTTTTTTAGCTCCGGCAACACAACCGCAATCAACATCAGCTTTGATTAGTGATATTTTTGGTTCTCCACAACATGTTCCTCCAATTGTACAACCTTCATTAGCAAGCATTTTTGATACTCCTCCAGTACCTAATGCACCATTACCATCATCTATCTTTGGTTTGAATAAAATATTTTTATAATAATTATTCATTAAAGGTTCAACTCCACCTATTTTTGCACCTCCAGTTACAACAACAGCTTCACCTTTAGATATTCTTGGTGGTGGAATTGGAGCTGCATTAGCTCAGCCTCAACTAACTTCTACTTCTGATGTTTTTGGTTTAAGTTTTGGTGGTAGTAGTGTAGGGGATTTGGGTATAGGTATTGGATCAACCACACCAACAACAATTGGTCCATATATTCCGCCATATCAGGTTAATAAATACTTTTAATAATTATTTATTTTTTATTTTTTTAGACATGGTTAGATGCTTCGAAATGTAAAGGCCTTCAATTAGAAGGGCGATGGATACGTCGTGGAGGACAAATAATTGCAGAAATGAATTTAACAAACCAAGCACTTCAAGCATTAGATAGTTTTGCTATTCAATTTAATTCTAATTCGTATTTAATTTTAAATAAATATTTTTACCTTTAATTTTCTTTTATAGTTTTGGTCTTGTTCCTTCTTCACAATTTAATCCAGGTACAATATTTCCAAATCAAACTGTTTCAACAAATCTTATTTGTTCAACTAATGGACCAATACAAAAAATGGATCCTTTAAATAATCTCCAAGTTGCTATTAAAAATAATATTGGTAAAATTATAAATAAATAAATTAAATTAATTAGTTAATTTAGATGTTTTTTATTTTGCTGTTGTTGTTCCTTTAAATGTTTATTTTGATGAAAGTGGTCAAATGGATAAGAGAGATTTTCTTCAACTTTGGAAAGATATTCCTGAACAAAATGAAAAACAATTTACTATTCAAAACACAAAAGGACTTTGTGCTGATGATATTTGTTCTGTTTTACAACAAAATAATGTTTTTACAGTTGCTAGAAGAACAGTTGATGGACAAGAACTTTTATATCATTCAATTAAATATACTAATCAAGTTTTTATTTTATCTGAATTAAAAATGCAACAACAAAATTCAACTTTAACTGTAAATTTAAATAACATTTAGAATTATTTCCTTTATTTTTTTAGTTATCACTCAAATCACGTCATCTTAGTGCAATTGCTAATTTAAGTGATCATTACCAATTATTATTAGACTCAGCAATGCCTACTAATAAATAAATAAATATTTATGTGAAGAAGTTTTTAAAATTAATAATAATTAAAAGTTATAATTATGACTTAAAGTATTTTTTCAATTTTATTATATAAATTTGTAAAAAAAAATTGTTTTGGTTGTGAATATATTTAAATATTTTTTTTTTAATTTAAAAAAGGTAAATTTACAAAAATGTTAATTTATTTATTAAAATTGTTAAAACATTATTTTTTATTTATTTTTTTATTATTATTTATTAACATTCAACAAAATAAAATGAACACTTCTAAAATGGTATCATCAATATATTCTGTATTTTTTTTCCTTTGAAATTAATTAATTAATTTAAAGGTTGTTTATGTAACTGTTCCTTCAATAGAAATTGGCAAAAATATTGCAAAAGAAATTGTTCAAAAAAGGTTAGCTGCTTGTGTAAATATTATTCCACAATTAACAAGCATTTATGAATGGAAAGGAAAAATTGAAGAAGAGAATGAGTCAATGTTAATCATTAAAACAGTAAAGGATCGTTTAATTGAATTAGAAGATATTGTAAATAAATTGCATCCGTAAGTGTTTAAAAAATAAAAAATTTAAAATGTTTTTATTTTTAAAGTTATGATATTCCAGAATTTATTGTTTTACCGATTGAAAAAGGTAGTGAGGCATATTTAAAATGGATACATGAACAAACAAATAAAGAAGAGAATTATAATTAATTAATGATTAATATATTTATAAATATTTTAAGAATTTCTTTTATTTACTATATAAATAAATAAATAATTTTTAAAAAAATATTTTTCAATAAATTCATTTGTTTATACTTTTTATATTTTTTTATTTTAAAAAGGGGGAATATTCTAAATTTTCAGGTATGAATTATAAATAATTATAAATGGAGGTATTTTCTCCAAAAAATTATTTTTTAAATGAAAATAAAATTTTTAAGAAATTATGCAGGTTTTTTTAATTTAATTTAATTTAAAATTTTTATATTTTTTGAAGTAACTCGTTGTAGACTTTTCTTAATGAAACTTCGTTTTTGTTTTCCTGCTGCTGTTCTATCAATTCCTTTGACTTTAATATTGTTTTGGATTACTGGACTTTCAGATTTCTTTTTTGAATTATCTTTTGATAATTTTAAATGGCCTCCTTATAATATTGATGTTCAAAAACAGGTTTTTTAATTAAATTATAATTGTTTAAATTAATTAATTTTAATGTAAGGTAGCATTAGAATTACTTGGTTATCCAAGAGAAATTAAACCAGTCAATATTTGGACTCAATTTCGAATTCTTCATTATCCAACTTGCAAAAATAATCGATTAACTAGAAAACGTTCAATTCTTGTTATTGTTAAAAGTTCTCCTGAAAGAATTAATGTTTAAATAAATAGAATAATTATTTAATTTTAATATTTTCAGAACAGAGAAGCAATTCGTTCATCTTATGCTTCTTCTATAGAAAATAATATTTTGATTAATAATTTTCGTTTTCGAATTGTTTTTGTTATGGGAAAACCTTTAGATTTTACTTTATTATACAATTTAGAATTAGAAAATAATAAATTTGG